>JANAVB010010799.1:854083-1238701 GCA_029216955.1 Iris pallida
AGGAAAGAGTTAGAAGATTAGAATAGGAAGAAATTAGAGGAAGAATAGGAAGAAGGAGTTAGGAAGAAGAATAAGAATGAGAAGAATTTAAGAAGAATTAGAAGATTATAAGGAAAGAAGAGATTAGAAGAAGAAGAGGAAATTAGAAAGAAAGAAGAAGAGAAATGAGAATGAGTGAAATAGAAATTTAGAAGAGGTCGAGTTAGAGGGTGAATTTGAGCTCCGAGTATCGGATCGCGATGAAACTTGGCGTGGAGTTAGAATACGTGATTTAGACTTTGCGGGTAGGCTCCCGAGTGGAAATCGGGGTTGTAGGGCGCCGATATCGCGCTGTACCATTGCGTATCTTGAAATATTCAAGATATCGGCAATGGGCCGTATCATGGACTAGACGTTCACTTTACTTAGGTATCTTGGTAGGTAATATATGTATAGGCTAGTATCTTACTACCCTAGGGAGTTCGGGTCAAAATACCAAGCGTAGGTAGGCTAACTAGGTTTCCACCTAGGCTAGAAATTTACCTTAGAAAAGGTAAATTAGGAAATTGGCCTACGGCCAAGATTTGAGTTTCGAAGTCCAAGATGGACTTGGATATGGGTTGTAGAGGTTGGTAATAGTTAGAAATAGTCGCCTAGATCTAGTCTTGACCCCGGTTGACCATGGTTGACTTTTTAGACCAAAAGTCAACTATGGGTCAACACTTTACCCAATTTAGTCCCAAATTCCATTAGACTTGTGTAGTTGACCAAAAGTCAACTATTAGTCACCATTGACCTAGGATTGACTAGGGTTGACCAGAGTTGACCGAAGTTGACCAGAGTTGACCAGATGACCAAAAGTCAACTGTAAGTCAACCGTTGACTCAAATCGACCTAGATTAATTCCGTTTGACTTGCATTGACCCAGTATGACCTAGCTAGACCTAATATGACTTAGATTGACCTCGTACAGTCTAGTTTGATGTGTCTTGACCTAGAATGACTTAATAGGGTTTAAATTGATTTGACTTTACTTCCTAAACGTAGTATTGATACGTCTTGTTCTCTATAGGTCCTCGAGATGCTGTATTTGCTCCAGTTGGCATATCATACCATATTACAGGCGAGTACATTCTCTGACACTTTTCCAATTTACGATGATTGTTATAATTCATGTAATTAGTGTAGATATGCTTGTTCTCGACACATTGGTCACACAGATTGGTATTCATGGATCCCGACATGAGATGTTATTCCTCGTTATCTTGGTATATCTTGTGCAAGCTCCCTTGTAGTTCTTGTACAGTATATGGACACCGATTCTCGAGGAGACTTGCTCCCTTCTCGTAGAATCTCGTGTCGTAACGTGTCTTGCTTGGATCCACTCTACCAGTCGGGGACGGGAAGTACTAGTGTAGATGTGTGGTCAATACCCGCCTTGTATATATTGTGAACCTTGTGAATGCCAATCCTACACCACACGTATGATTGGCTAGATCATAACCTTGTGCAGACCCAATCCGGCCACATGTTGTAGCTAGTATTCACATACCTAGATATATGATTCTTGATTCTTGTACATGCCATGATCAGTTTACTTGCCTTGTTCTAGCTCTAGTTTTACAGCTTACCTTGCCATGATACTCACATGTACATTCTATGATTTTCTTGTATATACTCTCTATTTACAGTCTTATAGCTTTTGTCATATCTTGTGAACTGTTGTTAGTAGATTATACTCGTTCCATCCTGACAGGATATGTTGACAATATTACAGATGCTGACGAGGGAGATTATTGTATCTACTACGGTCCGGATGACGTAGTGGGCGTAGACTTGGAGACTTTGGTCCAGCAGGGCTTAGCTCCGCCTGACGAGACCTTACTACTTGCTTAGTTAGAGTAGGTCTTTGTACTGGACTTTGTCTCCAGCTACTTTTGAGACTGTTATTACTATGGATTGTATTAGAGACTTGGACTTGTATATATTCTTGTGTTGGACTTGACAGGTTATTATTTTATTATCGTCTTGTTGTCTTTATCTTTCAGTCTTTACTTTATTATCATAGAGTTGTGATTGAGTACTCATATATATTCATTGCTTGTCCTCCGTTCGGAGTTGACCATATTCTCGACAGGTTTTGATGTATATATATAAACTGTTTAGAGTAGAAAAACCTACAGCGTTCCACGCCGTTTTTACGGTGAGGGCTGGGCGTTGTCACGTGCACGTGCCCTTATAGCGGGTGCGGGTCATGACACGTTTTAGTGGTGGCCCACGCAGGTCCTGTAGTCGCAATTAGTGCGATGTCATGGCGGCACTCGTCTTAGAATGTTGACTACGAGCCTGTGTTACACATAGGAGGTAGTAGGCTAAGAGTGCTCAATCACAGTCGGATCTTTCCTTGCTTATCTTGCTTACCGTCTTTGATATTGATTTACTGCATTCTAGTTGTCCTCCTTTGATATTGCCTTCATGTGCCATATTGATATCTTCTTTCAATTTGTCTCCAGGATAGTTATGACTCATTCTCCTGGTGAGGAGCACGGGGAGACGGAGAGGTCTGCCACCTCTGGCGGGCAGGCTCCGGTCACTTCCCCTGCAGATGGGACTTCTGTTGGGGCTCTCGGGGGTACTCCTCCAGCGCTCTCGATGACCGTCCCTGGGGTTGCGGGTGCTCTTCCTGCAGTGCCGGAGGCTACGACGGGAGTTGTCGGGGGCGTTCTTCCTCCTGCTGCGCAGCGGATTCCTCCGCTAGTTGCAGATGTACTTCCACCTCCACCTCCTCTGCCTACGGATATGGGGCAGATGCTTACCTTCCTCCAGCAGATGCTGGAGACTCAGAGAGCCCAGGCCGAGGCTCAGCAGAGGCAGACAGACGCGATGCGTCAGGGCATGGAGGATGCCCATCAGTTGGCCCTTGCAGCCGTGGAGCAGAGGGCTCCTCATCCGGGGACGCGACCGAGGTACGGAGATATCCAGGACTTCAAGAAGCTCGGGCCCTGTGACTTTAGCGGGACCGAGGGTGTGGTCTATGCAGATGATTGGCTCGAGGATATCGAGCGGCAGATGAGGGCCTCCCGCCTGGCAGACGACCTGAAGGTCGAGGCGGTAGGTTTGCAGTTGCTAGACATTGCACGCACCTGGTTCAGAAATGAGCCAGCCCTAGCTGGAGAGGGCCGTACTTGGGCAGATTTCAAGCTCCTCTTCAAGGAGAAGTTCTTTTCCCCCACGGACAAGATTGACCTGGTGCGACAGTTCTAGGATCTGCAGCAGGGCAGTCTATCTGTGGAGGAGTACGCAGCGGAGTTCGGCCGTCTGAGCCGATACGCAGAGTACATGGTTCGAGACCCGGAGATCAGGTCGAGCCATTTCAGGAAGGGGCTCACTTGGGATATCAAGATCCTCATTCCCTCCTTCTATGAGACTTATACCTAGATCTACGCGGAGGCCCGCAAGGTTGAGCGGGAGTAGGGCTTGAAGCCCAAGAGGGAGCGTGATCATTTCTCGGGGGCTTCTAGCAGCGCAGGGGCTGCTAAGCGCCCTCAGCTTCAGCATCGTTCTTTTCAGCATCACCAGCCGTAGGTGCAGGCCAGAGTACCAGTTCAGCAGCAGGTGCAGCACACTCAGCCGAGGCAGGCACAGCATGGGGCTCCTTGCAACTTCTGCAAGAAGTCCGGTCACATCTGGGAGGTTTGCCGGAAGAGGCTAGGCTTGTGCCTCTATTGCGGGGAGGCTGGACATCAGTTGAGAGATTATCCTACGAGCCGTCGCAGGGAGGGCCGTGGAGCGGTAGCAGCTCAGGGAGCACCGGCGAGAGTACCTGCAGTGCAGCAGAGGGGTCCACTTCCGACCCAGCAGCAGCGGTTTGTTCAGCACCACCAGCAGCGGGGTGGTCAGGGTAGAGCCTTTACTCTTGCAGCTGAGGAGATGGAGCCTATTGCGGATGTTGTCGCAGGTTCTATTCTGCTCGATTCTTTTCCAGCTTTAGCCTTGTTTGATTCTGGTGCTACGCACAGTTTTGTGTCTGTTTCTTTTGCTGTCACGATCCGATCCCAAATAATTGGGTCGAACCGGATCATGCCCAGCCTGCACCGTTGTTGAGACGACGGCAGTAAGCTGTTCCATTAGCAGGTAACCATAACAACAACATCTATATTTGTCACAACTCAAATTCGGGAAATGAAACTTTATTAAACTTTGAAATAAATACAACTGGAATTAAAAGAACTGAATTCAAATAACAGAATTTCAAATGAAACAACAAAACTGGAAAAGAAAATCTATCTAAGCATTCGGCACATCGGCCTCGGTTCCTGCGTCCTCCCATGGGGACTCTGGCAGCACCACGGGGTACAGAACCGGGTCATATTAGCTGTTGTATAGTATAACAGCTCAGCATCCTCAATGTTCCCTAAAAATGTTATCTCCAGTCAGGAGGGAGCAAAGTACAATTCATGCTAATTTGACAATTAAAATAATAATAGAATCATGCACTTTTAAACAATTTGAAGTAAACAGTTTTCTAGCAGTAAAACAGTGTGATTTGAATAGGCAATGAATATGACCGGCTTGGGTTGTACAGTTGTATCCTATTGATACGATTCGGCTTATCTCCGTGTGTATGAGGGGTAAGCTAATACTGGCCTAAGTTATTATTTTGGATGTGGTCATAATCATTACACTACTCCCCCAGTCCCCAAACAGTTACAGTAGTTACAGTCAGTGCTCTCAGAGAGAGTTCCGTGTTGCATCGTGGTTTAAACTTGCATTAAAACGATTACTAAATAATTGTAAACTAACATAAAATGTACTTGCCTCAAATGAACTAGACTGGAAAGTTGGAGACTTCGAGATGGGAATTTAGGATCGTCCTCGAATTCCTACATTCGAGAAATTGACTCAGAATCCGGGTTACCAATCTAACTACGCTAGTTGAAATCTCTAATTGTGTCCTAATCTATTTTAATTTTTTATTAATAAAACACGGACAAAATCACGATTATTGGTGCGTTGAATTTTATAACGAGGAAAAGATCGTTTAAATTTTGTATTTTAGAAAACTCGTCGATACCAGATTAATTGATTAAAACTTTGTATTTTAGTAACTATAAATATAAAACTAAATTTCTTATTTTTTAGTAAGAAATACATGAGCGTTGCTACTTATTAAAACTTGTAGATTTTATGTGAGAAAACTTTATTAATTTTTATATGAAAATATCTATTATTAGATTTATGCGAACGCTACAAAAACTCGCAAAATCAGCAAATAACCAAAAATCCTACACTACCAAATTACAGTTACAGAACCAACAACCAGCTGGGCTTATGCCCATTACAATTTATTTGCATAAATTGAAATAAGACAAAAACGGTCGTTAGTTCTAAACTTCCTATAAATTAAATATGAATAAATAAATAGTACTAATAAAATAAGTTAAATATAAATATTTGATGAGTCTCAGATATGGTCCAATCGTCAACTAGGCTAATGCCTCAACGTCCGGACGAAGCCGGATTCGTTTGCACTTAGCCGGGGCCCATTGACCGATACGGTCGTCGCCCAAAATCCAAAATATTTAATATTTTCCCGAAATCCATTTTAGAATAATTTTAAAATATAATTAAATTTACGGAAAAAAAATTCGGCAGCATTTCCTCTGTTTTTGGTCAACCCAAAAACTGGGAAATATGTGTCACGACCCGCACCCTGAAGAGGGGCACGAGCACGTGGTTACGTCCAGCCTACGCCGCAGAATCGGCGGTAGAATGCTGTATATAGGGTCTGTAAATTCTACGACTAAAACAGATAAATGTACCTGTACAGTATATACACTCCGAATGGAGGTGACATAGCAATACAGTCTCAATCACATATATCAAACTAAGGTAGATAGCATGGGAAAGAAATATGATAGATAAACATGAAATGAGTCCAAGATCCACAAGTCAGAGCTATACACAAACGTCCAGAGTCTCAGAAAATATATAATAGATACTACAAACTGAAAAGTACTAGCTGGCTCGCAGGCCAGGCAAACCTAACTAACTACGCTACTCAGGGTGAGCAAAGTCTAGTGGCTCTACTAACAAGCCACGGTCCAAGTCTACCCTATCTAACCCGTCCCCATAATAGGTCGGGCAATCAGCCTCTGAATCATCTGTAAAATATCATAACGGTATCCTGTCAGAAAAATGAGCAAGTACAAACACCAACAGCAGTTCCATGTGAATTGACAAATACTATAAGAGACAGTATAATAAAATACAAGACAAAGATATAGGCGACTTGGGAACCATTCGAAAGCCGAGTTACAACCCTTAAACCAAACAAGGACCGGGGTTGTAACCCTTCTTTCAAACAGGACTTAGTCTCAAATCATGGTACAGTATAAAGGCAGGTAGAGCATGTGAGTAAATAAAATCATAGCATGGTAAAAAGTACAGAAAGTAATACTGAACTGGAATATAAGATACGACAATAAATGTAAAATGTGATTTGAATTATTAGAGCGATATGTGATCGGCTAGGAAGTCATGGTAGGGTTATCCACTTGGCCCGACAATCACAGGAAAATCTCTGAAAAGGGTCATGCCGGCCAACCTGGATAACCCGGCAAGGGGTGTCTGCTACACCCTACGTGAGGTGAGGGTGGCGCTAGCAAAATAGTGACAGAGAGACTTTGATCACATAACCCCTAATAATTCTCCCATCCCCGAATAGTATTATGGATCCGGACATGGCACGTCATGACACGGATTCAAAAGCAGGTGATCAGCCCACTCCCAAATCAATGTCTATATAAGTACATGAAACATGGATATCACACACCAATATACCAAGGAAAATCCGGGAATAACATCTCATGACAGGATCCGACGTATACTAGTCCGTGAACTATCGTGTCAAGAATCAAGTAAGACACTACAACTGAATCGGATATAGTAGATATCAAGACAATAAAAACTATCAGTGAATGTACTCGCCTGCTGTCCTGAGCTGTAGGGTATATCAACGCTCAGAGCGGTATCAGAAGACCTAAATATGAGATACTGTAAGTTAATTTAGGTTTAAACAAGTTTATGAATGATTTACAATGAATGATATGCAATCTAGGTCAAACTAGGTCTCACTGAGTCACACTAAGTCCTGTCAAGTCAATCTAGGTCAAATCAAGTTATATCAAGTCAATCTAAGCCTAACCAAGTCAATCCTAGGTCATACCAGTCATCACGGGTCAAAATAAGTCGAAGAAAGTCAAACGGGGTCAAGAGTTGGCCTACAGTTGACTTTTGGTCAACTGGTCAACCCTGGTCAACTCTGGTCAACTCTAGGTCAACCCTGGTCAACCCTAGGTCAATGGTGACTAATAGTTGACTTTTGGTCAACTACACAAGTCTAATGGAAATTGGGACTAATTTGGGTAAAGTGTTGGTCTAAAAAGTCAACCGTGGTCAACCGGGGTCAAGACTAGGTCTAGGCGACTATTTCTAACTATTACCAACCTCTACAACCCATATCCAAGTCCATCTTGGACTTCGAAACTCATATCTTGGCCGTAGGCCAATATCCTATTTTACCCTTAAAAAGGGTAAAATTCTAGCTTAGGCAACTATCAAGTTAGCCTACCTGCGCTTGGTATTTTGACCCGAGCTCCCTAGGGTAGTAAGGTACTAGCCTATACATATATTACCTACCAAGATACCTAAGTAAAGTGGACATCTAGTCCATCTTACGGTCCGAATCGCCCGTTTACCCGTTATCTTGAACATTTCAAGATACGGGATGGTGCGGTGCGATACCGTCTCCCCAAGCCCACACGCAACCCCGATTCCAACTCCGAAGCCTACCCACAAAATCTAAATCACATTACCTAAGTTCCCTCCAAGTTTCAACGCGTTCCGAATCACGGAACTCAATTTCACCCCTTAAACCAAAATCCTAACTTAACCTTTTACCCTCTCATTCACTCATTCAACTCTCACTTTTCACACCCTCTTAGGACCAACTTAGGGGGCTATTCTAGTGGGTTTATTAGGGTTATATAGAGCTAATAATAGGGTATATATATGTATATATATATAGGTATATAGTGGGGTACATACGGGGTCGAATAGGGGGTTAAAAGGGGGGTTTTAAATGCCTAAACTGCTGCTACTGTTGCCTGCTACTGCTGCTGTTCTTGCTGCAGCTACTGCTGCTGTTTGCTGCTGTTATGGGGGGGAAAACAGCAGCCCCATCCCCCCCTTGGTGCCTTGGTTGCTCCCTCCCTTTCTCCCCTCTAATCCTCTCAAATTTCCTCCAAAACTCTCTCAATTCCTCTCTATAATCTCTATTCTTCTTCCATAATTCTCCCTCTCTAACACTCTAATATATATCACTCACACACACACACAACTAATTTTCATTCTCCCCTCTCTATATACAATTACACTCACACTAGTATATACACATGATCACACACACACACACACACACACACACACACACACACACACATATATATATATATATATATATATATATATATATATATATATATATATATATATATATATATATATATATATATATATATATATATATATATTAACACACACAATTATATATATACCTATATATATTAACACACACATGGACACACTCTCACCCACACATGGACACACTCTCATGACACAACTATCACTCTCCTCTACACACACACAATACATAAATAAATACACACACACAAATACACATGTATATATATATATATATATATATATATGTGTATATATATATATATATATATATATATATATATATATATATATATATATATATATATATATATTTTATATATATATATATATATATATATATATGTATACCACTCTAAAAAGAATAAAACCATGATAAATCTTTAACTAGAATTTAAAGAAACCTACAAAATCTAGGGTCAACATGTAGAGAATGGTTTCCTCTCTAATTAATGTGAAGGAAATAAATGAAATAGGAGAATTAATAAGGGTTTAAAAGCATACCTAAAAATGGATTTGGAAGAGGAAGAAGGAGTTGGAAAGAAAAGAAATGAAGAGAGAGGAAGAAAACTTAGTGGTGAAGAAATGAGAGGTGGAGGGGTGGACTATATGACCAGCCATGGTGGTCAAAGGTAGGGGCACTTGTAATTACAAGTTTGCCCCTACACTAGCCTAAATGCAAATAAATTCAAAAATGGGTTTCGAAAGTTGCTAAAAATAAATAAAAATCATAATTAAAGTTAATTACTCATGGGGGACTAGTCCAAACTCTTAAACCCTAAAGTTTAGTGTGGTGGGCCATGGTTAGCTAACAGGCTAATTATAGTTCAAGTCGAAATTCACCGGGGTCCCGAATTAACTAGAAATGCGATGAAATTCGAACCCGACTCCTATAATAATTAAATAATAATATTCATGAAATAAAATTTCCAAAAATATTATAAAATGGAAAATTACCATTTTACCCCTAACTCGGAAAAGTGAGGGTGACAATATGCCAATAATTTTCCTGCAAATCCCAAACCAGGGAATCCCAAAATATTTATATAAAAATAACCACAAACATTCCACAGATTAATTCGGAACGACCCGAACCATGTTCGGGAGTCCGAATCCAACCAAAACATCACAGCAAAATATCGGAAGCTAAAATATTAAGAAAATCATTTCCGAAAGTTTCGGAAATAAAGAAATCCAACCAACAGAACTTTCCGTCGTTCCTCGGAAAATCCCGAAAACGACGTTCACCCCAAAAATCGAATTTTCCCAAAGGGAATTCGTGGACCAACTCATCATCGACACCGGGGAGGGACGAACTACTGTGATTAACCAGGAATTACCCAGAAAGACGGAATCCGAAGGGTTGCCTCGGACTCGGGACGCACAAATCCACAGTTCGAAGACGAAGTCCAGCGAAGAACGCTGTTCGGAACAGCGAATAGCCCCGGGGTCAGTGCTGGGGTGCTGGTCGGGCACGGCAACAGCGAAAGTTGTGCTGGATCGGGGTCCGGGGGTGCGACGAGGCGCTGGGTCAGCGCTGGGAACGACCGCGAGGGCGCGGGGAGTGCGCCGGCGGGAGGCCGAAGGGGGTCGGGGTCCGCTGCGAAGGGGTCGGCTAGGGGAGCCGGAGATGCACCGACGTCGGGCGCGCCGGAAGGGGGTCGGCCCTGCTGGGAGAGGGCGCCGACGAAGGGCGCGGGGCCGCGCTGGAAAACGCGCCGGGGCAGGCGCTGCTGGGAGGAAGCCGGCAGGGAACACCGAGCGGCAGCGGGGCGCAGGGGGATGCCGGCGATGGGGCTCGGCAAGGGTCGGGCTCGGGGCTCTCGGGAGCTCTGGGAGGAAAAGGGCTTGGGGAAGGAAAGTTGGGGATGAGTGGAAAGAAGTAGAGGAGGTGGGTTTGTGAATAGAGAGGTTGGTGATAGGGTTTTGTTCTCCTGGAGTGAGTGGTGGGGTTTGTAGTGGGATGAAAAGTATGGGGAGTTATAAGGAGAAAGGGAAGGGGCTGTGATGGAGTGTTGTGGGAATGGGAGTGTTCGTAGGGGAGAAATGAGTGGGGGAGAAATAGAACGTGGGAAAGGAGGAGAGGAGATCTGGTCCACTTGGACCAGATCCAAAAGGATTTAGAAAATATATATATATATTTTTTTAAAACAAAACCAATCAGATTTAATTGTAAAGAGAAATGGTTCAGGTCTGGGTTCGGGCTCGGGTCTGGGTCTGCACCCAAAAACCATGTTTTTAATTTTTGAAATTAATTTTAAAACTCAAAATAATACCAATAATAATAGAAATAATATAATAATACTAATATTAATAATAATAACATTCACATACAAAGACTGGGTTTCACATTTGCTCTTAGGCACAATATTATTGCTGAGTATCTTGGTAGGACTTGCAAGATTATGACTGGGAATGGCATCATCCTAGTTAATAATGTTTGTATGGGGCGGAGAGTTTCTTTGAGAGGCCAGGAGCTGAGTGCGTGTTTGCTCGTAATGCCACTTCCGAGTTACGATGTGGTACTCGGTATGGATTGGTTGAGCATGCACCACGCTAGCATCGATTGCCGAGGGGGCATGATTCAATTTAGGCCGCCGGGAGAGCCGGAGTATGAGTTCACCAGGGGTGCAGTGGAGCAGGAAGATGGTTTCTGCGGAGCGTTGTTGCGGGGCCGGTGTTGCCACATCCACTCATTGCTGAGTTCTTGGATGTCTTTCCCGAGGAGCTGCCCGGGATGCCGCCAGATCGTGATGTTGAGTTTTCTATAGACCTAGTGCCAGACGCTGAGCCTATCTCCCAGCACGTCTATAGAATCAACAACAGTGAGTTAGCAAAGCTGAAGAAGCAGGTCGACGAGCTGGAGGACAAGGGCTTTATTCGATCTAGCTCTTCACCTTGGGACGCGCCAGTTCTTTTCGTCCCCAAGAAGGATGGTACGGTACGTCTGTGTATTGATTACAGGGCGCTCAACAACCTTACCATCAAGAACAAGTATCCTTTGCCAAGGATTGATGACTTGTTCGACCAGTTGAGCGGGGCGAGAGTGTTCTCGAAGATCGACTTGCGCACCGGGTACCATCAGCTGAAGGTGAAGCAGAATGACATTCCGAAGACTGCCTTTCGGACTCGCTATGGCCAGTATGAGTATACCGTCATGCCATTTGGGTTGACTAACGCCCCGGCGGTATTCATGAACTTGATGAACAAGGTATTTCACCAGTACCTTGACAAGTTCGTGGTGGTCTTCATTGATGACATCCTCATCTATTCGAAGACACCATAGGAGCACGAGGAGCACCTGAGGATTGTGTTGGACACTCTCAGGAGGGAGCAGTATGGGAAGCTGTCCAAGTGCGAGTTCTTCTTGGATTGCGTGGAGTTCCTAGGCCATGTTGTCTCGGGCGAGGGGATTTCAGTAGATCCGAAGAAGATTTCTGCGGTGGAGTCCTGGTCTACGCCGAGCTCAGTAGCAGAGGTTCGGAGTTTTCTGGGTCTGGCAGGTTACTACCGGAGGTTCGTGCAAGACTTTTCCAGGATTGCCCAGTCGATGACCCGCCTTACCAGGAAGGACGAGGAGTTTGTTTGGTCCGATGAGTGCCAGGCCGCCTTCGAGGAGCTGAAGGCGAGGTTGACTGCAGCTCCTATCTTGACGCTGCCATCTGGATCTGGTGGTTATACGATCTACAGTGATGCTTCAGGACGGGGTTTGGGTTGTGTGCTTCAGCAGCACGGGAAGGTAATTGCCTATGCATCTAGGCAGTTACGTCCTCATGAGAGAAATTACCCTACCCACGATCTGGAGCTGGCAGCGATCATCTTTGCTTTGAAGCTGTGGAAACACTATCTGTACGGAGAGCGTGTGGAGATCTATACTGACCACAAGAACTTGAAGTACGTGTTTACCCAGAAGGAGCCGAATATGAGGCAGAGGCGATGGTTAGAGCTGATGAAGGATTTTGATATATCCTTACAGTAACATCCGGAGAAGGCCAACGTGGTCGCAGATGCTTTGAGCAGGTATCCCGTGGCCATGTGTTTGACGATAGATCGTCACCTTCTGGCAGATCTGGAGAGCTTGGGCATAGAGGTGATAGTTCCTGGGTTCGAGGCGCATATGTGGGGTCTACAGGTGCAGTCGGAGCTGATGGAGAGAGTCAGGGTAGCTCAGTTTGAGGATGAGGCTCTGAGGGTCATCAGGAAGCAGGTCCAGATAGGACTGTTGGATGAGTTCTCTATAGCAGGGGATGGGTCATTGAGGCATGGTACCAGATTGTGCGTGCCGAGCGGAGGAATTCGGGAGGAGGTTCTTCAGGAGGCACACCGTTCTCAGTACTCTATGCATCCAGGAGCTAACAAGATGTATAGAGACTTGAGACAGCATGTTTGGTGGTATGGCATGAAACATGAGGTGGCTCAGTTCGTTTTGAGATGCTTGGTGTGCCAGCAGGTGAAGGCCGGGAGGCAGAGACCCGGTGGATTGCTCCAGCCACTACCCATTCCTGAGTGGAAGTGGGAGCATATCAGTATGGACTTTGTATCTGGGCTTCCGCGCTCTCCAGGAGGGAAGGATGCGATTTGGGTCATTGTTGATCGATTGACCAAATTGGCCCACTTTTTTCCTTTCAAAGTGGGTTTGTCGACGGAGAGGTTGGCCGAGATGTACGTGCGGCAGATAGTCCGATTGCACAGGATTCCAGTGAGTATAGTCTCGGATAGGGACAGCCGATTCACTTTCCACTTCTGGAGGAGTTTGCAGCTTAGCTTGGGCACATCGCTCAAGTTCAGTACCGCATACCACCCCCAGACAGACGGGCAGTCGGAGAGGACGATTCAGACCCTCGAGGATATGCTACGTACCTGTGTCTGGGACTTCGGGGGATCTTGGGAGGACCACCTTCACTTGGTAGAGTTTGCTTACAACAACAGCTACCAAGCCAGTATAGAGATGTCACCTTTCGGGGCTCTATACAGACGGAGGTGCCGTACTCCCTTATCTTGGGATGATGTCGGCGAGAGGGTCTTGCTTGGCCCTGAGATGGTGGTGGATGCTGCAGAGAATGTCAGGGTTATCAGAGATTGACTTCGGGTGGTGCAGGATAGGCAGCGGCATTGGGCCGATAGCCACCGGAGGCCGTTGGAGTTTGAGGTATAGTTTAGATTTTTCTAGTATTTGAGTCTGATTGTGATTGTTTTAGATCAAGCTCTAAGTCTTGTGTTTTGTTCTAGGTTGGTGATCTTGTGTTTCTGCGGATTTCTCTGACGCGTGGCACCATTCGTTTTGGTGGCGGCGGGAAGCTTAGCCCACGATACATCGGACCATTCCGTATCTTGGGCAGGATCGGTGCAGTGGCTTACCGACTGGAGTTACCACCCGCACTAGAGGGAGTTGTCACGACCCGCTACCCAAATTGTTAGGCCAGGCCGAGACATGCCCAGCCTACGTTGAGATAAAACGTAGTAAGCTGTTCTAAAGACAACAGGATAAGACTAAATGTGCTAACAGTTCTATAAGTGAAGAAGAATCATAAATGCTCCAAACACAAAAGTCGTCGTATATAGTAAACGTCCAAGTACAAGTAAACTGAAATGTAAAACTGGATACATGTCCAGTTACAAAATGATATAGTCTAATACATGTCTCAAAAGTCTAAGTAAACCAAAGACATCTAGGCGAGGTTCCCCGCAGGAACATCCTCGTAAAGCAGAGCCGGGTCCTCGGCAGTGACTCCATAGTATGAGTCGCAGAGTAACTCCTCCTCAGTAAGGACACCTACAACGTTATCCTGTCAGGACGGGAGCAAGTACTAAATCTAGCAAACTAGCATATGAAACATGGAAGTGAACATGAGAGGAATAACTGGAAAGCATGGCATCACATAGTCTATCATGGCAGGGACACATATGTCATAGAGACAGATGTATATGTAATGTTTAAAACTGTAGCAGGTACGTGATCGGTCAATAGGTGTACAATGTGTCGAGGCACAATGTAAATAAAATGTACATACGTACAAGTGCACAAGCATAGGTGTACGTCCGTACAGAAATGCGGGATAATAGCCTACGGTACAGATTCATATAAAATGAACTTTGCTCGGTACGATAATAGGGGCATGATCACGTACTCTACTATCAGTTTCCCCATAACCCATATATAACATGTGAGAGATACATAAAGACAGTTCTAAGCATGGTAGTGACTGGAAGTACAACATGTAGAGTTTCTAACTTGCTACCCCAAGGATCAGCATGTAATATGGTGGGGTTTACAGTTCATTTATGTGACAATATGTAAAGTTCGTAGAAAGTACTTGCCTCTAGCAAAGCAAAACAAAACAAGCTGCGATAACAGTGCTATGGATGTCCAGTAACTCGTCACTGTAGAAATAAATGCAATAACTTAGCTTTTACACTAAGCTAAACTACTAGAACACTAAACTGGTGTGACACGACTTGTGACTGGGCACCTAGCCAAAATGATGACTTGGACTAGGAGACCAATGTGGGGGTGACACACTATGTTAACTAACATTCCAGGGTCTTTACACTAGTGAGGGATGGGGTTTAATACGGCTAAAACTTAAAAATAGCACAAAAGCTGCAAGTCGTAATTAATCAATGAATAAATCAAAAGATTATTGTATTCTAACAATTTTTAAAGTAGACAAAAAGCCTAGTTTTTCTTAAAGTAAAGTACTAAGGTGATCCTCGTTAATCATAGAAATTTATTATAATTTTTCTGGAATTTATTATCCAGTACAAATATTTTATAAAAAAAATCAGTTTTCCTAAGTATACAGAAAGTGAGTTTTGGTTTCATATGCCAAACTAGTGGCAAAATAGTAAATTAATTGCTACAAAAATTATACTAAATTAGCCAACTTAACAAAGTATCTAAAAACTATTTTTCCATAATTTTAGCAATACTTTAAGTATTTTTTTTGAAAACCAAAAACAGCAATGTACATAATAATTAATTATCTGCGTATTTTGCCCATGTATATAATTGAACCAAAGTTCAAATACAGGACCCAAGGCCATGAATCAAGTCCAATATGACTTGAACAGGTCTTGAATGTGTGAAAACACATTTGAGCCCAAATACCCATGCTAGGCTTGGACATCAAATGGTTGCAGTAATTTAAATACAATAAAATATAAGTTGGTAATAGTCAAAATAAATATTATTATTTTAATAAGGTAAATTTATACAAAAGAATATTCACATACCTATGCCAAAAGTACATACATATATACACAAGAAAATACTTAATTTATAAAGTATATATATATATATATATATATATATATATATATATATATATATATATATATATATATATATATATATATATATATATATATATATAATAATATATATACATACACAAGAAAATATATATACATATACATATGTGTACATATATATATATATAAATACTAACATATATACATATAATTTACTAACCATAAAATATATACATATATACATACATACTGTTTAAAACAGTATATATATACATATATACTAATATATACATATATATATATATATATACATATATATATATATATATATATATATATATAAACAGTAAAAGAAAAAAGAAAAGAAAAAGAAAAAGAAAAAGAAAAAGGAATTGAAACAGGGGGCTCGAACCCTGTCCAGAGAAGCGCGCGGGGGGGGGGGGGGGGGGGTTTTAATTGTTCGGGCTGGCCAGTGGGTCAGCCCGCTAAGTCTGTTAGGGTTAGGTTTTAGTTAACATTTATTTAGGTTAGAAATTAAATGGGTTTTTACCCGTTAATCAAAGCCCAACCCGTTAGTCTATTTCACAGTTTGTCTCGTGTCCATACAGTCCAGGACACGAGAAGTCGAATCTGACACAGAGACGACGTGTCCGTGCCCAGCACGACACATACGACTCGGCTAACACGTGTCCAGCATCACAGTTGAGTCCCCCGTGTCTAGGCGAGTCTCGTGTCTCAGTTTGAGACACGTACGACACAGAGGAAAGAATGTTACCCACGTGTCCGGCGGGGGGGGGGTGGAAGTCGAGGAGGCGAACGGCGGCTGGGGGCGTCGTGGTCGAGGCGCTCGGGTGGCGATCGACCTAGCTCGGCGTGGCGAACTTGTTGAGGGTGGTGGTGGTCGATGACGTCGAGCGGTGGTGGTCGAACGGGGGTCGCCGGAGTAGAGCTAGGGTTTAGGTGTTCGTCGGGGAAGAAAGGGGGTCGTGGTCGGTTGTGGGGGAGTTTTAGGGTTAGGGTTTGGTTCAGGGGGATGAGGGGGTGTTTAAATAGGGGGTCGAGGCGGTCGGGGGCTGTCGCGCTGGCCGGAAATGGCGGGGGCAGCGTAGGTCGGTCGTCGGGGCAGCCGGGGCAGTCGTCGGGGGTGGGTAGGTAAAATTACAGGGAGACCCCTAGACTTTAGGAAATTGTATTAAAGTCCCAACCCTAACTGAATGCAATATAATTTGCATAAACAATTTATTAATTACAAATCAATATAAAAACAATTCTAATAATTGCAAAACCATATTAAAACAATTCTAATATTTGCAAAATGATATTAAAACATTTGAATAAATTACAAATTGATATTTTTAATATATAAAACTCATTTAAAATCATTCAAAAATTCTAGAAAAATTCCTAAAAATCCTAATAAATATTTTAAGGCTATAAATGACATTAAAAATTAATTTGCACTAATTAAAATGAATTTAAAAAATCAGGGGCTTACAAGTCTTCCCTCCTTGAAAAATTTTGTCCTCGAAATTCACAAGGATTGAAGACCCTACAATATTCTAACATAGCAAGCAATGCAACAAAAAGACTAAGGCTGCAATCGAAACTAACCTCTAAGGTATCAAGCGGGAACGGGTGGTTCCCCCGCAGCGGTTGGATCGAACAAGTAAGGGAATCTCTCCCTCATGTCCGACTCCCTCTCCCAAGTAGATTCACCTGGGGAGTGACGGCTCCAAGCTACACGTACTAGGGGTATAACCTTGTTCCTCAACCTCTTCTCTCTCCGGTCTAATATCTCCACTGGCTGCTCAGAAACTGTAAGGCTCGGTCCGACCTCCAACTCTGAATGATCTAGCACATGACTGGGGTCTGGAACATATCTCCTCAGCTGAGATACGTGAAAGACGTCGTGAACTCCTGCTAGGTTGGGTGGAAGTGCAACCCTGTAAGCTACCTCTCCGATCCTGCCAAGTACCTCGAACGGCCCGATGTATCTGGGGCTCAGCTTCCCTCCTCGTCCGAACCGGATCGTCCCCCGAGTAGGTGATATCTTCACTAGCACCATATCACCGTCTGCGAACTCCATCGGCCTGCGACTAGCATCAGCCCAGTATTTCTGCCTATCCTGAGCTACTCTGAGCCTGTCCCTGATCATCCCGACTTTCTCTGCTGCATCCGCGATCATCTCTGGTCCAAGCATGACTCTGTCTCCGACATCATCCCAAAAGAGCGGTGTCCGACATCGTCGTCCATATAGCGCCTCGAAAGGAGACATACCAATACTGGCCTGGTAGCTGTTGTTGTATGAAAACTCTACCAAGTGCAGATGGCTCTCCCATGATCCTCCGAAGTCCAGCACGCAAGTCCTCAGCATATCCTCCAGCGTCTGTATCGTCCTCTCGGACTGTCCATCTGTCTGCGGGTGGTACGCCGTACTGAACTTGAGCCTACTGCCCAACTCCTCCTGTAAGCTCCTCCAGTAGTGGGATATGAATCTGCTGTCTCTGTCTGACACGATGCTCACCGGCACTCCGTGTAGGCGAACTATCTGCTGCATGTATAGCTCCGCCAACTTCTCGGTGGAAAGCCCCACCTTGAAGGGTATGAAGTGCGCACACTTCGTCAGCCTGTCTACAATGACCCAGATGGCATCCTTCCCTCCTTGGGAACGAGGAAGCCCTGAAACGAAGTCCATCGTAATATGTTCCCACTTCCACTCGGGAATGGGTAATGGCTGCAACAAACCAGCTGGCCTCTGGCGCTCCGCCTTGACCTGCTGGCAAACTAGACATCTCGAAATGAAGCGTGATACATCCCTCTTCATCCCGTGCCACCAAAGATGCTCCCGCAAGTCACGGTACATCTTGTTAGCACCAGGGTGAATAGAATATCTCGATCGGTGCGCCTCCTGCAAAACTGCCTCTACTAGCTCTCCTCTCGGTACGCACAATCGGCTGCCACGCCTCAAGGATCCATCCTCTGCTATAGTGAAGTCATCCAGCAATCCAGCTAATGCCTGGGGTCGAAGTCTGCGAAGGCTCTCATCTGTAGACTGTGCCTCCCGGATCTGCTCCATCAAACCTGACTGAATGTCAAGTGCCATCATCTGTATCACTGATCCGGGTCGAACTAGCTCGATACCGAGCTTCTCCAGATCCTCCCGTAAATGTCGATCAATCATCAGATACCATGCCATCGGATGCCTGCTCAGCGCATCTGCCACTACGTTTGCCTTCCCAGGGTGATACTGTAAATCGATGTCGAAGTCCTTCATCAACTCCAACCATCGTCTTTGCCTCATGTTCAGCTCTTTCTGCGTGAACACATACTTCAAGCTTTTGTGGTCAGTAAAGATTTCCACACGCTCTCCGTATAAGTAATGTTTCCATAACTTGAGTGCAAAGATCACCGCAGCTAACTCGAGGTCATGGGTAGGATAATTCCTCTCATGAGTCCGCAATTGCCTAGATGCATAAGCAATCACTTTCCCATGCTGCTGTAGAACACATCCTAGCCCCTTCCCAGAAGCATCACTGTATATGGTGAAACCTCCAGAACCTGAAGGTAAAGTCAGAACTAGAGCGGTCGTCAGCCTCCTCTTCAGCTCCTCAAATGCCGCCTGGCAGTCCTCTGACCAGATGTACTCTGCGTCCTTCCGCGTCAGCTTCGTCATGGGTTCAGCTATCCTAGCAAAGTCCTGGACGAACTTTCTGTAATAGCCTGCTAAACCCAGAAAGCTCCTGATCTCTGAAACTGACGTCGGAGCCTTCCACGTCTCAACTGCAGCAATCTTCCTGGGATCCACCGAGATTCCATCTCCAGTGACTACATGGCCGAGAAACTCCACTCGGTCTAAAAAGAACTCGCACTTCGGCAATTTGGCAAACAATCTCTCCTGCCTCAGAATCCCCAAAACTATCCGCAAGTGCTCTGCATGCTCCTCCGGCGTCTTCGAGTATATCAGGATGTCGTCAATAAATACTACGACGAACTTATCCAGATACTGGTGAAATATCTTATTCATCAAGTTCATAAAGACAGCTGGCGTATTTGTGAGACCAAATGGCATCACCAAAAACTCGTACTGCCCGTACTTCGTGTTGAACGCCGTCTTCTGGATGTCTGCTGGCCTAACCTTCACCTGGTGGTACCCGGATCTCAAGTCTATCCTGGAAAACACCTTCGCCCCGCTCAACTGGTCGAACAAATCATCTATCCTGGGCAGAGGATATTTGTTCTTGATAGTGATGGCATTCAAGGCCCGGTAATCAATACACAACCGGACTGTACCATCCTTCTTAGGCACAAAGAGCACTGGCGCTCCCCATGGAGAAGCACTGGATCGAATGAAACCCTTTTTCAACAGGTCATCAATCTGCTCTTTCATCTCTATGGCCTCCTTGGGATTCACTCTATAGCAAGCCCGGGATACTGGTGATGAACCCGGCACTAGATCTATAGTGAACTCCACATCTCTGTCAGGCAGAAGTCCTGGAAGATCCTCTGGGAATACATCCATAAACTCCCTAATGATAGGGTGTGGCGGTGCTGCGTCCCCGACTGTCGCACAACAGTTCGGCTCTAGGCTGATCTCCGGCCCTGTCCTACTGACACGAAATGGTACTGTGCCTGGAGGACTGAACAAAACACTACCCTCATGGCAATCTATAGATGCATGGGCATAGCTAAGCCAGTCCATCCCCAATATGATATCATAACCGGGGAGCGGCATCACAAAGAATCGCCCCTCGAACTCTCTCCCGGCTATCAGAATAGAGCACCTATAGCTAGCTCTAATAGGCACTGGTCCTCCTCCCGTCATTACTCTACTAATCTCCGTCGTAGGTGTAGATACTAAGTGATGTTCTTGCATAAACTCTAATGATAGAAAGCTATGAGATGCACCAGAATCAAACAAACATAGAGCTAGAAAAGTATACAAATAAACATGACCTGTAATGACGTCAGCTAAGTAATCCGGCTCCGAAACCTGCTCCGGCTCCGGCTCCACTGCTAGACTATAGACCCTCCCCTGTGGTCCCTTCTGCTGCTGCAGATGCTGCCCGAACCTCTGCTGCTGAGTCGGGAGCGGTCCTCTAGTCTTCGCTACTGGGCAGTTCCGAAGCTGGTGGGTGGCAGACCCACAAAGTAAGCACTGACCCAACCTCTTCCTGCAGACGGCAAAATCATGACCCGGTCTTCCGCAGAAAGAACATATAGCTCCCTTCTGCTGCTGCTGCCGGGGTCCCGGGGCTCGAACTGGCGGGGTCTGATGATGTGGTGTAGAGGGACGGTAAGTCTGCTGGGGTGGCGTCGGGGCTTTCTGCTGGAAAGCCTGACGCTTGGACGGTCCCTCATGATGTACAGGAGCCGGCCTCTTGCAAGACAGAAGACGCTCCTCAATGCTCCGGGCCAACTCTAGGCTCTGGTAGTAGTCAGTCGTGCCGTTCGCCACTATAAGAATGCCAATGTCTGGAACTAGACCATGGCAAAACCTACGGGTCATCTCCTCTGGATCAGCAACCAGGCTAGGAGCAAAACGGCTCAAGCGACTGAACTCTCCCGCATAGTCGTCAACAGAATGGTTCCCCTGCTGGATGTTCTGGAATCGTAGCCCCATGGCTACTCTAGCGGTGGTCGAGAAGAACTTCTTCTTGAACTGGGTCTTGAACTGGTCCCAGGTGGCTCTACCTCTCGCGAACAACGGCTCATTCCTGAACCAGACTCCGGCTAAGTCTATCAGCAGAAATCCTGCTGCCTCGACCTGAAGGTCATCCGGCATCCTAACTCCCAGAAGCTTCCTCTCTACAGAATCTAGCCAGTCATCTGCTACTACTATGCCCTCAGTCCCTGAGAACTCCTTGGGATTCAGACCCATGAAGTCCTTAACTGTCCCCACTCTCTGCCGTGGCTCTACATGTGGTGGGGCTACGGGACGTCCCTCGGAACGCTCCATGCTCTGGCGGAGTAGGGTAGTCTGCTCCTGATGGGTTGTTAGGAACCCCTGGATCAGTGTGAGCAGCTGGTTCCCGTCGAGTGTGACGGAAGCCTGGGTGGGTATAGTGATAGGGGGTGGTGGAAGTATCGGGTCCTGCCGGGCCTGGGATGTGGAAGGTGGTATCTGGGTCTGTGGATCTGTGGAGTGGGGGAATGTGGTAGGTGGAGGTGCATCAGTCAACTGGTCGGCTGACTGGATACGGAGGGCCCCATTCTCGGGGGTAACATGCTGGGACGAACGAGTAAGCACCATCTAAATTACACATAAAAGACTTATAAGGACTTATTTAAAGTAAGCAATCATATGCAAGAAAGTCTAATTATAATAGCAAACATGTGTTGTATTTCCTATGTTGCAATCCTAGCATTCCTCTAGGTGTACTAAGCGTCTTTCCTAATGTTGTCTAATTACCTTAAGTTCCTAATTGCAGGTATGCTTGGTACAATAACGTAACCAAACAGTTTAGTCAGGACCTGCATGGGCCACCACTAAAAACATGTCACGACCCGCTACCCAAATTGTTGGGCCAGGCCGAGACATGCCCAGCCTACGTTGAGATAAAACGTAGTAAGCTGTTCTAAAGACAACAGGATAAGACTAAATGTGCTAACAGTTCTATAAGTGAAGAAGAATCATAAATGCTCCAAACACAAAAGTCGTCGTATATAGTAAACGTCCAAGTACAAGTAAACTGAAATGTAAAACTGGATACATGTCCAGTTACAAAATGATATAGTCTAATACATGTCTCAAAAGTCTAAGTAAACCAAAGACATCTAGGCGAGATTCCCCGCAGGAACATCCTCGTAAAGCAGAGCCGGGTCCTCGGCAGTGACTCCATAGTATGAGTCACAGAGTAACTCCTCCTCAGTAAGGACACCTACAACGTTATCCTGTCAGGACGGGAGCAAGTACTAAATCTAGCAAACTAGCATATGAAACATGGAAATGAACATGAGAGGAATAACTGGAAAGCATGGCATCACATAGTCTATCATGGCAGGGACACATATGTCATAGAGACAGATGTATATGTAATGTTTAAAACTGTAGCAGGTACGTGATCGGTCAATAGATGTACAATGTGTCGAGGCATAATGTAAATAAAATGTACATACGTACAAGTGCACAAGCATAGGTGTACGTCCGTACAGAAATGCGGGATAATAGCCTACGGCGCAGATTCATATAAAATGAACTTTGCTCGGTACGATAATAGGGGCATGATCACGTACTCTACTATCAGTTTCCCCATAACCCATATATATAACATGTGAGAGATACATAAAGACAGTTCTAAGCATGGTAGTGACTGGAAGTACAACATGTAGAGTTTCTAACTTGCTACCCCAAGGATCAGCATGTAACATGGTGGGGTTTACAGTTCATTTATGTGACAATATGTAAAGTTCGTAGAAAGTACTTGCCTCTAGCAAAGCAAAACAAAACAAGCTGCGATAACAGTGCTATGGATGTCCAGTAACTCGTCACTGTAGAAATAAATGCAATAACTTAGCTTTTATACTAAGCTAAACTACTAGAACACTAAACTGGTGTGACACGACTTGTGACTGGGCACCTAGCCAAAATGATGACTTGGACTAGGAGACCAATGTGGGGGTGACACACTATGTTAACTAACATTCCAGGGTCTTTACACTAGTGAGGGATGGGGTTTAATACGGCTAAAACTCAAAAATAGCACAAAAGCTGCAAGTCGTAATTAATCAATGAATAAATCAAAAGATTATTGTATTCTAACAATTTTTAAAGTAGACAAAAAGCCTAGTTTTTCTTAAAGTAAAGTACTAAGGTGATCCTCGTTAATCATAGAAATTTATTATAATTTTTCTGGAATTTATTATCCAGTACAAATATTTTATAAAAAAAATCAGTTTTCCTAAGTATACAGAAAGTGAGTTTTGGTTTCATATGCCAAACTAGTGGCAAAATAGTAAATTAATTACTACAAAAATTATACTAAATTAGCCAACTTAACAAAGTATCTAAAAACTATTTTTCCATAATTTTAGCAATACTTTAAGTATTTTTTTTGAAAACCAAAAACAGCAATGTACATAATAATTAATTATCTGCGTATTTTGCCCATGTATATAATTTGAACCAAAGTTCAAATACAGGACCCAAGGCCATGAATCAAGTCCAATATGACTTGAACAGGTCTTGAATGTGTGAAAACACATTTGAGCCCAAATACCCATGCTAGGCTTGGACATCAAATGGTTGCAGTAATTTAAATACAATAAAATATAAGTTGGTAATAGTCAAAATAAATATTATTATTTTAATAAGGTAAATTTATACAAAAGAATATTCACATACCTATGCCAAAAGTACATACATATATACACAAGAAAATACTTAATTTATAAAGTATATATATATATATAATAATATATATACATACACAAGAAAATATATATACATATACATATGTGTACATATATATATATATATAAATACTAACATATATACATATAATTTACTAACCATAAAATATATACATATATACATACATACTGTTTAAAACAGTATATATATACATATATACTAATATATACATATATATATATATATATATATATATATATATATATATATATATATATATATACATATATATATATATATAAAAACAGTAAAAGAAAAAAGAAAAGAAGAAGAAAAAGAAAAAGAAAAAGGAATTGAAACAGGGGGCTCGAACCCTGTCCAGAGAAGCGCGCGGGGGGGGGGGTTTAATTGTTCGGGCTGGCCAGTGGGTCAGCCCGCTAAGTCTGTTAGGGTTAGGTTTTAGTTAACATTTATTTAGGTTAGAAATTAAATGGGTTTTTACCCGTTAATCAAAGCCCAACCCGTTAGTCTATTTCACAGTTTGTCTCGTGTCCATACAGTCCAGGACACGAGAAGTCGAATCTGACACAGAGTCGACGTGTCCGTGCCCAGCACGACACGTACGACTCGGCTAACACGTGTCCAGCACCACAGTTGAGTCCCCCGTGTCTAGGCGAGTCTCGTGTCTCAGTTTGAGACACGTACGACACAGAGGAAAGAATGTTACCCACGTGTCCGACGGGGGGGTGGAAGTCGAGGAGGCGAACGGCGGCTGGGGGCGTCGTGGTCGAGGCGCTCGGGTGGCGATCGACCTAGCTCGGCGTGGCGAACTTGTTGAGGGTGGTGGTGGTCGATGACGTCGAGCGGTGGTGGTCGAACGGGGGTCGCCGGAGTAGAGCTAGGGTTTAGGTGTTCGTCGGGGAAGAAAGGAGGTCGTGGTCGGTTGTGGGGGAGTTTTAGGGTTAGGGTTTGGTTCAGGGGGATGAGGGGGTGTTTAAATAGGGGGTCGAGGCGGTCGGAGGCTGTCGCGCTGGCCGGAAATGGAGGGGGCAGCGTAGGTCGGTCGTCGGGGCAGCCGGGGCAGTCGTCGGGGGGTGGGTAGGTAAAATTACAGGGAGACCCCTAGACTTTAGGAAATTGTATTAAAGTCCCAACCCTAACTGAATGCAAATATAATTTGCATAAACAATTTATTAATTATAAATCAATATAAAAACAATTCTAATAATTGCAAAACCATATTAAAACAATTCTAATATTTGCAAAATGATATTAAAACATTTGAATAAATTACAAATTGATATTTTTAATATATAAAACTCATTTAAAATCATTCAAAAATTCTAGAAAAATTCCTAAAAATCCTAATAAATATTTTAAGGCTATAAATGACATTAAAAATTAATTTGCACTAATTAAAATGAATTTGAAAAATCAGGGGCTTACAGGAGTGCACTGCGTGTTCCACGTGTCGCAGCTGAGACGGTACGTGGCAGATCCCAGTCACGTCTTGGACCACTCAGAGATCGAAGTAGGACCGACACTCAGCTATCCAGAGAAGCCGGTTGAGATCTTGGACCGAAGAGAGAAGGTGCTCCGGAACCAGGTCATTCCCTTGGTTCGCGTTGCATGGAGACACCACTCTCCAGGTGAGTCCACCTGGGAGAGGGAGGACGACATGCGGGAGCGATTCCCATATCTCTTCGAGTCTTGAGGTAAAATTCTATCTTTTTCCTTCCTTGTTCTATTCATGATTGCTGTGTTAGTTCTCATTCAATTTCGAGGACAAAATTTTGTAAGGAGGGTAGATTTGTCACCTCCAGTTTTCAAATTAGGGGTATTTTTTTCATTTTTCAAGTTTTATGATTTTTAGGAATTTTTATTTATTTTATATGATTTTTTGGGATTTATTTGGTTTGGTTTGGATTTTATCCAATTCGGACTCAAGTTGGAGACCCGGGTAGCCTGAACCCTAGTGGGACCCACATACTAGCTGGACTTGGCCCACATACCATTCTAATTAGGCTAGAAACCATAAACCCTATTTTTCCATGGCTTAATTAGTCATTTTAGAGCTTAATTGGTTAATTAGAAACAAACCGAACCAAACCGAATTCAATTTGAACCTAAACCAAGTCTAATAGGTTGGGGGCTTATTGGATCCCCAACCCAAACCCATTAGCCATGGCCGGCCATGAGTAGGAGCCCCCCCCCTCCCCCCCCCCCCCCCCCCCCCCCCCTCCCCCCTTTTCTTCTCCATTAAGAAAACTCTCTCTCTCTCTTTCAAAAATCCATTTTTTCCTTCAAGCTTTTCTTCCTCAAGCAAACCTACTTTAGGTATGAATTTAATTCTTCATTTATTACTCTTTTCCATTTATTGTCTTCACAATTATTGTAGAGGGGGAGATTATCTACCATTTGCCCATAAATTTGTAGGATTTTCCTAGAAATCTAGGTTAAGGAAATTGTTAGGGGTATATATATATATATATATATATATATATATATATATATATATATATATATATATATATATATATATATGATTATAAGTATTTGTGTGTGTGTAGGGGAAATGAGAGTGGTGGTGGTGTTTGTCAAGAGATGGTGGTGAGAGTGTGTGGTTGTGAGTGTGTGAGTATTTGTGTGTGTGTCTATATGTATATATATATATACATATATATAGACATGTGTGTGTGTATGTGGTTATATATATATAAATGGATATGTGTGTGTGTGTGTGTGTGTGTGTGTAATTATATATATGTAGATAGATGTGTGTGTGTGTGTGTTTGTGTATAAAGATATAGATATATATATATATATATATATATATATATATATATATATATATATATATATATATATATATATATATATATATATATATATATATATATATAGAGAGAGAGAGAGAGAGAGAGAGAGATAGATGAGAGGGAGGAAGAGAAGAAGAAGAAGAGGAGAAGCAACTGCAGCAGCAGCTAGCAGCAGTGCAGCAGCAGCTAGCAGCAGGCAGTAGCAGCTGCAGCATAGCAGCAATGGCAGCAGCAGTAGCAGCTGCTTGCAGCAGCAGTTTACCCCCCCCCCCCTCCCATTTACCCCCTTTAAGTCCCCTTTTTACCCCCTTAAACCCCCTATAGATATATATGTATATATATATATATATGATAGATGGATATATATAGAGGATTAGAGAGTTAGAAATTAGAGGAGGTTAGAAGAAAATAAGAGGAAGAGAATTAGAAGGAAAAGAGTTAGAAGATTAGAATAGGAAGAAATTAGAGGAAGAATAGGAAGAAGGAGTTAGGAAGAAGAATAAGAATGAGAAGAAGTTAAGAAGAATTAGAAGATTAGAAGGAAAGAAGAGATTAGAAGAAGAAGAGGAAATTAGAAAGAAAGAAGAAGAGAAATGAGAATTAGTGAAATAGAAATTTAGAAGAGGTCGAGTTAGAGGGTGAATTTGAGCTCCGAGTATCGGATCGCGACGAAACTTGGCGTGGAGTTAGAATACGTGATTTAGACTTTGCGGGTAGGCTCCCGAGTGGAAATCAGGGTTGTAGGGCGCCGGTATCGTGCCGTACCATTGCGTATCTTGAAATATTCAAGATATCGGCAATGGGCCGTATCATGGACTAGACGTCCACTTTACTTAGGTATCTTGGTAGGTAATATATGTATAGGCTAGTATCTTACTATCCTAGGGAGCTCGGGTCAAAATACCAAGCGTAGGTAGGCTAACTAGGTTTCCACCTAGGCTAAAAATTTACCTTAGAAAAGGTAAATTAGAAAATTGGCTTACGCCCAAGATTTGAGTTTCGAAGTCCAAGATGGACTTGGATATGGGTTGTAGAGGTTGGTAATAGTTAGAAATAGTCGCCTAGACCTAGTCTTGACCCCGGTTGACCACGATTGACTTTTTAGACCAAAAGTCAACTATGGGTCAACACTTTATCCAATTTAGTCCCAAATTCTATTAGACTTGTGTAGTTGACCAAAAGTCAACTATTAGTCACCATTGACCTAGGATTGACCTAGGGTTGACCAGAGTTGACCGAAGTTGACCAGAGTTGACCAGATGACCAAAAGTTAACTGTAAGTCGACCGTTGACTCAAATCGACCTAGATTAATTCCGTTTGACTTGCATTGACCCAGTATGACCTAGCTAGACCTAATATGACTTAGATTGACCTCGTACAGTCTAGTTTGATGTGTCTTGACCTAGAATGACTTGATAGGGTTTAAATTGATTTGACTTTACTTCCTAAACGTAGTATTGATACGTCTTGTTCTCTATAGGTCCTCGAGACGCTGTATTTGCTCTAGTTGACATATTATACCATATTACAGGCGAGTACATTCTCTGACACTTTTCTAATTTATGATGATTGTTATAATTCATGTAATTAGTGTAGATATTCTTGTTCTCGACACATTGGTCACACGGATTGGTATTCATGGATCCCGACATGAGATGTTATTCCTCGTTATCTTGGTATATCTTGTGTAATCTCCCTTATAGTTCTTGTGCAGTATATGGACACCGATTCTCGAGAAGACATGCTCCCTTCTCGTAGAATCCCGTGTCGTAACGTGTCTTGCTTGGATCCACTCTACCAGTCGGGGACGGGGAGTACTAGTGTAGATGTGTAGTCAATACCCGCCTTGTATATATTGTGAACCTTGTGAATGCCAATCCTACACCACACGTATGATTGGCTAGATCATAACCTTGTGTAGACCTAATCCGGCCACATGTTGTAGCTAGTATTCACACACCTAGATATATGATTCTTGATTCTTGTACATGCCATGATCAGTTTACTTGCCTTGTTCTAGCTCTAGTTTTACAGCTTACCTTGCCATGATACTCACATGTACATTCCATGATTTTCTTGTATATACTCTCTATTTACAGTCTTATAGCTTTTGTCATATCTTGTGAACTGTTGTTAGTAGATTGTACTCGTTCCATCCTGACAGGATATGTTGATAATATTACAGATGCTGACGAGGGAGATTATTGTACCTACTACGGTCCGGATGACGTAGTGGGCGTAGACTTGGAGACTTTGGTCCAGCAGGGCTTAGCTCCGCCTGACGAGACCTTACCACTTGCTTAGTTAGAGTAGGTCTTTATACTGGACTTTGTCTCCAGCTACTTTTGAGACTGTTATTACTATGGATTGTATTAGAGACTTGTACTTGTATATATTCTTGTGTTGGACTTGACAGGTTATTATTTTATTATCGTCTTGTTGTCTTTATCTTTCAGTCTTTACTTTGTTATCATAGAGTTGTGATTGAGTACTCATATATATTCATTGCTTGTCCTCCGTTCGGAGTTGACCATATTCTCGACAGGTTTTGATGTATATATAAACTGTTTAGAGTAGAAAAACCTACAGCGTTCCACGCCGTTTTTACGGTGAGGGCTGGACGTTGTCACGTGCACGTGCCCTTATAGCGGGTGCGGGTCGTGACAATAGGTTAGTCGGAGAGCACGATTCGTACACCTTCTTGACTCTCATGGTTGAGTTTCAAGCTACAACGGGACTAGGCAAGCTAATTTCCTTTTGAGTTAATTGTTCAAACAGTGTCCGAGGAATATCGTAGTCGTCGTTTTGATTATTGAACTTTTTTGTGTGTGATTGATTAATTTGGTATCTAAATTTTGCATTTTGGTATAAAAAAATTTTTGAATTATATTCCGTTGGTACTTTTGGATGAAAAATATTAAAAATAGACGTGATGGTCACATGTCTTATTTTGTCCCGACCTGTCACGCCCCAGAACCAGAATACTGGAGAGCGGGGGAATGACTCAGCCAGCTACGTATTACGGGTAGATAAATACCGTATAATACGATCAATGCTGTCTAAAAGACAAGGGGGTGCATACTACATGAAAGTCTCGCTATGGTCACTTCACATCTATTGTCTCAATCATTCAAACAAGAAACAGAAATAGAGAACATGTAAGATAAAGCAGTAAGGCGTCCCAAACACTCAGTCAAAATGTTCTTGATATCTGGCTTTACAAAACATAGCCAGATGATGTAGCAAAGTATACACAATTGTTATCAGCTGCAGTCTGACTTAATTACAATTATACAAAAGTAAGTACAAGACAATCCGACTAACATGTCGGTGCCAAACGGCAAAGTATAAAGTAAATAACAAAACGAGCGGGGAGGTAAGGAACCCACTCGAGTCCTCCTGCGATCATTCCTCTAGTATTGACCATCTTGGAGGTGGAAGTAAGCTGAGTCCTCGGGAACCGGCTCTAAATCTGGCCATGCAAAACCAGAGATGTTAGACCTCAAATAGCAAGTACCGCAAGGAAGCACGATATGAGGAATTAAAACCAGTAATAAGAGAATATAATAATAGATCTCTGCTTTCCACTAGGATTCACATAACATCACGACACTTCGAACCAACCTCCCAACCAAACAAGGACAGAAGTTGGCCCGTCATGTCCTGATTCTCTGATCATCTCAGTTAGGTAACAGAGTAGGTACAATACACAAACAAATCATCTTTGAACGGCCAATCAATTCCTACGGCTTGCTATTGTGAGTCCCAAGTTATCCTGGAATTATGCAATTAGGGATTCCTCAGTTCTTACTATGGACAAGCAAGGCTGGTCGATCCAATCAATCAATTGCGCCAATCATGAATTAGACGAGTCCCAGCGGGACGCCTGTCATCAATATACAATATACAATAAATAGTATTACCAGATATCGCTCCATGCCCGTGTGGCAGGTTTGCAGTATCTGTGGGGACCAGCCGGCCTGTCGGGTACTACTAGTCCCAAGAGGGCTGCCATGTAAGAACTCGGGAATCCATTCTCTCCATGCAATCATTATTTTTATTTAACTTAATAGTCTCTACGTTGAGTGAAATCCCATGCCGTGGATCATGGTCATTCGGAATGAGTACTTTCGTACAGGGTACGATATGCACAACTCTACAACGATGCCCGTGCGGTTAGGTTGTAGGTCTTACATAGCGTAATGCAACAATCCAAACTAACCACGGAACAATCATGCCTTGACCATAAAATACACATGCTTCTTTTATAGTAAAATAAATAAATAAATAAATTGAAGTCTGCATGTATGCCTGTATGTCAATATTCGGGATCGGCCAATCGATTATAGTAGTTCATACTTAATATGAACGTGTCTTATTCCATTTAATTCAATCAGACGACTAGCCAGTCTCTTAGTTCCATCTAGGAACGCATGATCAATAATAAATCAAGATAACAATCAATGTTAATTAATGCCACATTCGGGAAATAAAAATTGGGGAATAAATAATGATTGGAAAATAAATAATCTCATACGCTGTGGAAAATGATTGGGAAATAAATAATCTCATGCGCCTGGGGAATGATTGGGAAATAAATAATATCATGCGCTGTGGAAAAGGTTGGGAAATAAATAATATCATGCGCCTGAGGGAAATGATTGGGAAATAAATAATCTCATGCGCCTGGGGAATAAGATTGGGAAATAAATAATCCATGCGCTGAGGAATAAGATTGGAAAATAAATAATCTCATGCGCCTGAGAAATGAGATTGGGAAATAAATAATCCATGCGCTGAGGAATAAGATTAGGAAATAAATAAATAAATAAATAATCTCATGCGCCTGAGGAATGAGATTGGGAAATAAATAATCTCATGCGCTGAGGATGAGATTGGGAAATAAATAATCTCATGCGCCTGAGGAATGAGATTTGGGAAATAAATAATCTCATGCGCTGTGGAAAATGATTGGGAAATAAATAATCTCGCCTGAGGAATGAGATTGGGAAATAAATAATCTCATGCGCTGAGGAATGAGATTGGGAAATAAATAATCTCATGCGCCTGAGGAATGAGATTGGGAAATAAATAATCTCATGCGCTGTGGGAAATGATTAGAAAATAAATAATCTCATGCGCCTGGGGAATGATTGGGAAATAAATAATATCATGCGCTGTGGGAAAGGTTGGAAAATAAATAATATCATGCGCCTGAGGAATGAGATTTGGAAAATAAATAATCTCATGCACCTGGGGAATGATTGGGAAATAAATAATCTCAGCGTTGCCGAGTCTTCATGGCGCATGGCCTCCCGGCGCATGGCCTCCCGGGCACATGGGGTTCATCGTCCCCAAACAGCAAGTTCAGCCATGAAAGTCCTAAAAACTTGCTATGGCCATAACTTCCTCATCCGAAGTCGAAATCAAGCGAAACAAAAGCCAAAACTGAATGAAATTGAATTCTTTACAACATAGAACTATTAGTTTTCGGAAATAACCAAGTTTTAGAGATCAAAACCAAGAAAAACCGAAAATGTATCAAACTTAGATCTACAACAAATAAGCCATGGAAATTGAAAATGCTAAGTACTAAAGAGACTTAGAATCAAATAGGGAAGATGATGGAACAATAAAAATAGGGATCCATCAAGAAGCAAGTTGGCACTTGCCTTTCTCTCTTAGGTTGGTGGGAGAGTTATGAGGAAGAAGAAGAGTAATGAAGAGAGAGAAAGGGTTTGGGGATTTAAATGAAGGAGTGGTGGTAGGTGGGGGTTTATTTCGGTTCATGATGAACCAATATAATTAAACCAATCTGAGCCGAACCCATAGCAAAGCTAAAGCAGAGTATAAAAGCAGAAAGTAAAGTACAGAAATAAAATTGCAGGAAATTAATTAACAGAAAATTAAAGGAATTTAAATACAGAGCAATACATGATAAATATTAGATGAATACATTCCAGCAGTACATGTATTTAGAATACGTATTCTGGGAACGGGAAGTGACATCTCTACCCTCCTTAGAAAAAATTTCGTCCTCGGAATTTCAGATCCAAGCATGATAGAAATATCGAAGCTAAACTAATCTAAGTATAAACAATTGAGTAAGCAATCATTCTACAATGATAATAACAAGTAACATATCTATGTTGAACATTCTACGATAGCAAGCAATTCTACTTATAAGGTGACAAGCATGAGGAGTTAAGACAATCAAGGTATACAGAAGGAAATATATCTTGTGAGTCAAACAGGTGCGGATACCGTGATCGGATATCATCCTCACGTTCCCACGTTGACTCTCCTAAAGAGTGATGACCCCAAGCAACCCGGACAAGGTTAATTGTTCGGTTCTTGAGTACCTTCTCTCTTCGGTCCAAAATAGACACAGGCTGTTCCTCGTAAGACAGGTTGGTACCAACAACCAGCTCAGAATGATCAAGGATATGGCTTGGGTCCGATACATACCTTCGCAACTGAGATACATGAAATACGTCATGCACCTCTCGTAACGAAGGTGGAAGGGATAAACGATAAGCAACATCGCCTATCCTATCAAGAATAACAAATGGGCCCACGTACCGCGGACTCAACTTCCCGCGAACGCCAAACCTAATGACCCCACGGGTAGGTGAGATCCGCAAGAACACGTGGTCCCCAACAGAAAACTCTAGCGGCCTACGATGCTGGTCCGCCCAATGACGATGCCGATCCTGTGCAACTCGAAGTCGCTCTCTAATTCCTTTGACTAATTCAACTGTCTGAACAATCATTTCCGGGCCTAACATCTTTCTCTCCCCGATATCATCCCATGCTAGTGGCGACCTACACTTCTTACCATATAGTACTTCAAACGGCGCCATCTGGATACTGGCTTGATAACTGTTGTTATAAGAAAACTCAACTAAGTGCAGGTGGCTCTCCCAAGATCCTCCAAAATCTAGGGTGCAAGCTCGCAACATATCTTCTAGGGTCTGAATTGTTCTTTCTGATTGCCCGTCCGTCTGTGGATGGTAAGCCGTGCTAAATCTTAACTTGGTACCCAAGCTATGATGTAAGCTCTTCCAAAAATGTGATATAAAACGGGTATCTCTGTCTGACACAATACTGACTGGGACCCCATGCTGTCTGACTATCTGCTGCATATACAACTCTGCCAACTTCTCCGTAGATTGACCTACTCTAAAAGGAAGAAAGTGCGCCACCTTTGTAAGCCGATCTACTATCACCCAAATAGCATTTTTACCACTTGGTGATCTTGGTAAACCGGTCACAAAGTCCATTATAATATGTTCCCACTTCCATTCCGGGATAGGAAGCGGTTGCAATAACCCAGCTGGCCTCTGCTGTTCTGCCTTCACTTGCTGACATACCAAGCAACGGGAAACAAATCTAGCTATCTCCCTCTTCATCCCATTCCACCAGAAGTGCTGCTTGATATCTTGGTACATCTTGGTCCCTCCAGGGTGAATAGAATACTGAGAGCTGTGAGCTTCTGCCATAACCTCCTGTCTGATATCTCCACTAGGCACACATAGACGTGACCTAAACCTAAGTGTACCATCTTCATGAATTCTCATCTCCTTCCTGAGTCCTGACTCACATTCTGTCCTAAGCTTCTGAATCCTTGGGTCTTGTGCCTGAGCTGCCTTGATCCTATCTACCAAGTTGGATTGAACTTGTAGACTCGCCAGAACTCCTACATCACTAGGAAGTAAAACCTCGATGCCCATCTCCTGAAGGTCTTCTAAGATATGCTTCTGTGTTGTTAACATAAATGTGCCGCCTCTCCTGCTGAGAGCGTCTGCTACCACATTAGCCTTGCCTGGATGATACTGAAGCTCCACGTCATAGTTCTTAATCAACTCCAACCATCTTCTCTGCCTCATGTTCAGTTCCTTCTGAGTAAAAATATACTTCAGACTTTTGTGGTCTGTGTACATGTCCACTCGATCACCATATAAGTAATGCCTCCATAGCTTCAAAGCAAATACTACTGCCGCCAACTCCAAATCATGAGTTGGATAATTCTTCTCGTGGTCCCGAAGTTGCCTAGATGCGTATGCTATCACCTTCCCATGCTGCATGAGGACACATCCAAGTCCTTTACCTGACGCATCACAATAAATGGTAAAACCTCCGGGTCCAACTGGCAATGTAAGAATAGGCGCTGATATCAACTTCTGCTTCAGATTCTCAAATGATGTCTGGCATTCTGCCGACCAGACGAATGGTACATCCTTCCGTGTCAAGCGGGTCATGGGTGCTGAAAGCCTTGCAAAGTCTGATACAAACCTTCTGTAATATCCTGCCAATCCCAAGAAACTCCGTACATCTGCTACGGTCTTGGGTACTGGCCAACTCTCTACTGCTTCTACCTTCTTGGGATCTACTGCTACTCTATCTCCTGATATGATATGACCCAAAAATGAAATATGATTCGTCCAGAACTCACACTTGCTGAGCTTGGCATACAACTGGTTCTCTCTCAGAACCTGTAACACTTTCCTGAGGTGGTCTTCATGCTCCTCTTCACTAGCAGAGTATACGAAAATGTCGTCAAGAAACACAACGACAAACTGATCTAAGTATGGCATAAAGATGCGGTTCATCAAATCCATAAATATTGCTGGAGCATTGGTCAAACCAAACGGTATTACTAAGAATTCATAATGCCCATACTTCGACCTGAATGCTGTCTTGGGAATGTCCTCCTTCCGAACCCTCACTTGATGATACCCTGAACGAAGATCTATCTTGGAGAAAACTCTAGCTTTGCTCAACTGATCAAACAAGTCGTCGATCCTGGGTAGTGGGTACTTGTTCTTTACTGTCGCCGTGTTAAGCTTCCTGTAATCAATGCACAATCTGGACGATCCATCCTTCTTTCCCACAAGTACCACTGGTGCTGCCCATGGTGATATGCTAGCTTGGATGAACTTCTTCTCCTTCAGTTCCTCTATGTGTTGATATACCTTAGCCTGCTCCGAGTCCGCCATTCTGTAAACTCGATCTGATATCGGTTTAGTTCCAGGTGCCAATTCTATGCTGAACTCAATATCTCTAACTGGTGGCAGACCTGGAAGTTCTTCAGGAAATACGTCTAGAAACTCTTCAACTACCTTCGGAACTTGAACTTCTTTCATTGTCGTTATTACTCCATGCTCTTGTTGAGTTGCCTCTGATCTGACTAAGGTGAATCTCTTCATGCCTGGGATATCAAAAGATACACTCCCTCTACGATAATCTATCGTCGCATGACTGTCTTTCAGACAGTCCATGCCTAAGATAACGTCGAAATTTCTAACAGGAAATTCTATCAACCGGGCGGGTAAGGAATGCCCGCAAACTACAACGCCATATGCTAGAATGACTCTACTAACTCCTACGAGCCCATTACCAGTGAGTATATTCAACTTCCCTGGCAATGCCTTGAACTCCATTCCTAGTCGTGTCGCAAATCGTGCAGATATAAATGAATGGGATGCTCCCGAATCAAACAATGCTACTGCGGGATATGAGGCGACGAGAATGTTACCTGCCACAACATCTCCCGATGCCAATGCCTCTTCCAAGGACAAAGTGAATGCTTGCCCTCGACCTCCTTGCCGATTTCCATGCTGCGGCCTAACCTGATGCTGTTGCTGGCCCCTTCCTTGATGATGCTGGGGTGGTCTATGCTGGTGTTGCTGCATCGACGGTCCCTGCTGCCGAAACATCTGAGCCTGCGGTACTAATGGACGCTGTGCCAACGGCCTTACTGCCACTGCTGGTCCTCGATACTGGCCTGCCCCTGGTGCCGGCAGAGCAAGAAACTGCTGTCCTGGTCCTCCTGCCTTCGAATTCATAGGACATGTGGTAACCCGATGGTCTGGATTTCCACATATCAGACACAGTCCATTCAATGTCCGACACACATCTCTAGTGTGTCCCATCTTCCCGCAATAAGTACAGCCCGCCGGGGGTTGCTGGTTCTTCCTCTGTTGCTGTTGCTGTTGCCTGGGTGGTGGTGCTGGTCCTCGTATCGCCACATCGTGGATACGAATGCCAGTGGATGGTGCTGTTGTACGGGGCGCCGCTCCCCCTTCTCCTTCAATCTGACTATGGGATCTCTTCTGACCCCCAGTCCTCACCGCAAGCCTCTGAATAGTGATCTCATGCCTTCGAGTTGCCGTTAATACTTCGTCAAAAGTCTGGTAATTGTGCCCCTATATCAATTGCAAGAGTTCAAGGTGAAACCCTTGCTGAAACCTCATGGCCCTCTGGCGCTCTGTTGCTACCATCTCTGGGGCGAACCTACTCAATCTGCAGAACTCCGCTGCATAAGCATCTACAGTCTTGCCGGCCTGCCTGAGGTTGATAAACTTCTGTTGTAGCTCAAACTGCGCCACAACCCCATAGTACTTGGTCTTGAATCTTGCTGTGAAATCGTCCCAAGCCACAGGACGCCTGATGCCCACTTCCTCTGATTCCCACCAATCACGTGCGAGATTCTGAAGTAACAACTTCACTAGATCCACACGTTCTTCTGCCGGCACCTTCGCTGCTGTCAGAATAGCCTCCATTTCCTTAAGCCATGCATCTGCTGAGATGGCATCCTCCGTGCCCTCGAAACGGCAGGGATTGTACTTGCAAAACCTGGCTGATGCTCCTGAATCAGTCCTCACTCCTCTTTCCAATGCCGTCTGCAATCCTTGGTTAAGCAACACATTCTGCTCTTGTAGCTGAGTGTGCATGCGCTGCTGGACCAACATCTGAGGTTGCTGAGTAGCCATCATTCCTCTCATGATCTCCAGAAGGGCTGGTGTGTCCACTTGGGTAGGTGGAACTGTTGGTGGTGGTGGAACATCCGGATACTGCGATCCAGCTGCTGCTTCCACTATCACTTCTTCCTGGGCAGCCTCCTGAGGCGAGACTGGCCCTTGTTGCTGACCAACAGGGTCAGGTTGTCCATGTTGCTCCTGCTGTTGTCCAGCTCTGACCGATGCGGACGAAGTGCCCCTAAGAAAAGGGACAAGAGAACAATCAAACAACCGGACATGAAGGATCAATGAAGTCAAAGGATACCGGAATGTCAAGCAAGGGTTGAGAATAATGAATCATGAGATCAAGGGGGAACACGTGTGATTGAGACATCCTATAAATCAAAACACCCCACAAGTCTGAAATCAGACCTTGCATGGGCCACCACTAAAACCTTGTCACGCCCCAGAACCAGAATACTGGAGAGCGGGAGAATGACTCAGCCAGCTACGTATTACGGGTAGATGAATACCGTATAATACGATCAATGCTGTCTAAAAGACAAGGGGGTGCATACTACATGAAAGTCTCGCTATGGTCACTTCACATCTATTGTCTCAATCATTCAAACAAGAAACAGAAATAGAGAACATGTAAGATAAAGCAGTAAGGCGTCCCAAACGCTCAGTCAAAATGTTCTTGATATCTGGCTTTACAAAACATAGCCAGATGATGTAGCAAAGTATACACAATTGTTATCAGCTGCAGTCTGACTTAATTACAATTATGCAAAAGTAAGTACAAGACAATCCGACTAACATGTCGGTGCCAAACGGCAAAGTATAAAGTAAATAACAAAACGAGCGGGGAGGTAAGGAACCCACTCGAGTCTTCCTGCGATCATCCCTCTAGTATTGACCATCTTGGAGGTGGAAGTAAGCTGAGTCCTCGGGAACCGGCTCTAAATCTGGCCATGCAAAACCAGAGAGGTTAGACCTCTAATAGCAAGTACCGCAAGGAAGCACGATATGAGGAATTAAAACCAGTAATAAGAGAATATAATAATAGATCTCTGCTTTCCACTAGGATTCACATAACATCACGACACTTCGAACCAACCTCCCAACCAAACAAGGACAGAAGTTGGCCCGTCATGTCCTGATGCTCTGATCATCTCAGTTAGGTAACAGAGTAGGTACAATACACAAACAAATCATCTTTGAACGGCCAATCAATTCCTACGGCTTGCTATTGTGAGTCCCAAGTTATCCTGGAATTATGCAATTAGGGATTCCTCAGTTCTTACTATGGACAAGCAAGGCTGGTCGATCCAATCAATCAATTGCGCCAATCATGAATTAGACGAATCCCAGCGGGACGCCCGTCATCAATATACAATATACAATAAATAGTATTACCAGATACCGTTCCATGCCCGTGTGGCAGGTTTGCAGTATCTGTGGGGACCAGCCGGCCTGTCGGGTACTACTAGTCCCAAGAGGACTGCCATGTAAGAACTTGGGAATCCATTCTCTCCATGCAATTATTATTTTTATTTAACTTAATAGTCTCTACGTTGAGTGAAATTCCATGCCGTGGATCATGGTCATTCGGAATGAGTACTTTCGTACAGGGTACGATATGCACAACTCTACAACGATGCCCGTGCGGTTAGGTTGTAGGTCTTACATAGCGTAATGCAACAATCCAAACTAACCACGGAACAATCATGCCTTGACCATAAAATACACATGCTTCTTTTATAGTAAAATAAATAAATAAATAAATTAAAGTCTGCATGTATGCCTGTATGTCAATATTCGGGATCGGCCAATCGATTATAGTAGTTCATACTTAATATGAACGTGTCTTATTCCATTTAATTCAATAAGACGACTAGCCAGTCTCTTAGTTCCATCTAGGAACGCATGATCAATAATAAATCAAGATAACAATCAATGTTAATTAATGCCACATTCGAAAAATAAAAATTGGGGAATAAATAATGATTGGAAAATAAATAATCTCATGCGCTGTGGGAAATGATTGGGAAATAAATAATCTCATGCGCCTGGAGAATGATTGGGAAATAAATAATATCATGCGCTGTGGGAAAGGTTGGAAAATAAATAATATCATGCGCCTGAGGGAAATGATTGAGAAATAAATAATCTCATGCGCCTGGGAAATAAGATTGGAAAATAAATAATCCATGCGCTGAGGAATAAGATTGGGAAATAAATAATCCCATGCGCCTGAGAAATGAGATTGGAAAATAAATAATCCATGCGCTGAGGAATAAGATTGGAAAATAAATAAATAAATAATCTCATGCGCCTGAGGAATGAGATTGGGAAATAAATAATCTCATGCGCTGAGGAATGAGATTGGGAAATAAATAATCTCATGCACCTGAGGAATGAGATTTGGGAAATAAATAATCTCATGCGCTGTGGGAAATGATTGAAAAATAAATAATCTCGCCTGAGGAATGAGATTGGGAAATAAATAATCTCATGCGCTGAGGAATGAGATTGGGAAATAAATAATCTCATGCGCCTGAGGAATGAGATTGGAAAATAAATAATCTCATGCGCTGTGGGAAATGATTAGAAAATAAATAATCTCATGCGCCTGGGGATTGATTGGGAAATAAATAATATCATGCGCTGTGGGAAAGGTTGGGAAATAAATAATATCATGCGCCTGAGGAATGAGATTTGGAAAATAAATAATCTCATGCGCCTGGAAAATGATTGGGAAATAAATAATCTCAGCGTTGCCGGGTCTTCATGGCGCATGGCCTCCCGGCGCATGGCCTCCCGGGCGCATGGGGTTCATCGTCCCCAAACAGCAAGTTCAGCCATGAAAGTCCTAAAAACTTGCTATGGCCATAACTTCCTCATCCGAAGTCGAAATCAAGCGAAACAAAAGTCAAAACTGAATGAAATTGAATTCTCTACAACATGGAACTATTAGTTTTCGGAAATAACCAAGTTTTAGAGATCAAAACCAAAAAAAAACCGAAAATGTATCAAACTTAGATCTACAACAAATAAGCCATGGAAATTGAAAATGCTAAGTACTAAAGAGACTTAGAATCAAATAGGGAAGATGATGGAACAATAAAAATAGGGATCCATCAAGAAGCAAGTTGGCACTTGCCTTGCTCTCTTAGGTTGGTGGGAGAGTTATGAGGAAGAAGAAGAGTAATGAAGAGAGAGAAAGGGTTTGGGGATTTAAATGAAGGAGTGGTGGTAGGTGGGGGTTTATTTCGGTTCATGATGAACCAACATAATTAAACCAATCTGAGCCGAACCCATAGCAAAGCTAAAGCAGAGTATAAAAGCAGAAAGTAAAGTGCAGAAATAAAATTGCAGGAAATTAATTAACAGAAAATTAAAGGAATTTAAATACAGAGCAGTACATGATAAATATTAAATGAATACATTCCAGCAGTACATGTATTTAGAATACGTATTCTGGGAACGGAAAGTGACACGACCAGTCGCTACGGAGTGCATTTTTGTTTGTGTAAAATTTCTTCTAACACTATTGTTCTTCTGAAAATGATATGATAGCACAACAACAAATAAAACTTAACAAAATAATCTTAAAAAATAAGACACGGCATGTCCATTTTTAACGGTTTTCATCCAAAAAAATTCCAAAGAAACTTAGTTCATACACTCCTTTAAACAAAAAATGCAAAATTTTGCTACCAAATTAACACACACACACAAAAAAAACAATAACCAAAATGACTATCATGACATCCCTCATGCACCATTTGAACAATTAATTTTTTTCTTTTACTTGTTCCCAACAATGGGAGACTGTCTAAGAGCATCTCCAACCCTATTGTCTTGTTTTGTATTCTGATTCCTATGTGATATGAGGCACAAGACAATATTTTTTCTATATGGTAAGATAATTTTCACACAAGACAATGAGATAAAAAAGTATTCTCCAATGCAAAAGTATTGAAAAGACAATAAAAAATATTTTTTCCATCTACCAAGACAATTCATCCACTTCTTCATTTTTTTATAAAAATTTCTATTCATAATTGATGATGTGGAGACAAAGTCATTGTGAAGTGCATTATCTAGATCTAGACAACCAACTTCACATTATTCTTGCCATGTCAATTTTATAATTTATTCTACATTTGTATTGGAAAAAAAAATTAAAATAAAAGCTTGGTATTCCTACTTGGCAACCATTTTTTCTAAACTCACACGATAAGGTTGAAGATGCTCTAAGGCTTGTTTCATGCAGCTCATAGAAAAGGAAGCACAAACCATGTTCAGGAACCTCAACTCAACTTAGGCTACCGTCATCCTCCTACAGTGCATTGTCACCACCATCAAAGCCAACTTGTAGCAATTCAGAAATCAAAATTTAGATGTAGTAGTGTGGTTTGCAGGGGCAGATTCAGGTTAGGGTCGGTTTTAGCCCACCAAAAGAAAATTACTCCTTTTTTTATAGATATTTTTTGTTTTGATTTTTTATTTTATAGGTTGTTTTTAGAGCATTTTTTTATTTTATAGGTTAGTCCATCTCTAACCCATCCTAATTCATGATAGGCCATTTCAGCTACAATTTCTTAATCTTCTCCCGGTGGTTTGGACCAGAGGGCAAGGCCGGCCCTGGGGCCGTACCAAAAATGCGGCTGCACAGGGCCTCCAATTTTGGGAGGCCTCAAAAAAAAAAAAAATTAGTATCAGTTTTGTAATTTTGTAATTCAACTTATCCCATTTCTTCCCCAATTCCTACTCTACGATCCGTCCAAGACCTCCAATTCTTCGATCCCTATTCCGACCCTAAGACTCATATTTATAATCATACAAAAAATTTAGGATTTCTCAAAGATCTTACTCTGATCGGTGTGTTGTCTATCATCTTTAAGAGTTTCAATTGCTATTTTGCTTCTAAAGATCCCTCAATTGTTTAATGAATTTATTTTCTGTGATTACATGTTACTTCTCATTTGGATATTGATCATTATTCATTTTATTATATGTTCTCATCAACAGAATAATTTGAGGCAAATTTGACAATTCAACGGTCCGTGTGTCTTCTATATAAAACATCTTTATTATACTATGTAATGTGCTTGAATATAGATAATTTGAGTTTTGGTTAACTACCTATAGATTCAGTTATAATATACAACCAAGAGCATCTCCAGATATTATGATAAAGACAGAATAATACATTTAAAAAATACGAATAAATAAATTTATGACTATATTTTGAGATTCGCACATGACCTTTAATTATTCAAGACCGACCTGCCAGAGGAACAACCGGACGGTGTCCAAAAAGTACAATACTTGTCGGAACGCAAACAATTGGTCTTGATATTATGTTTTGCTGGGATATAAATCTCGTGAGCTTATACCAATACCATAATTAGCTCAGATCGAGAGAGGACCATTGCACGAACTACATGCCATGTGCCGGTCTCCCATTGGACGGGATTGCATCAGAGGGGTGGCCCACATTAGCAAAGGGGATAGGCCTATGGGGGATTGCCAATTGGCGTACGGTTTGCGCGGCGATCTCCCACGTTGGATCATTAGACATTTTCCTAACTAAAAAGAGTTCTATTTCATACATGGTTCTATTTGAAACACCCCTGGTGAAATTTTTGGTCGAAGTGCTGGTAAAATTCATGGTGGACTTCCACATGTTCTAACAATATACTATTATCAACGACTTGGTACCACATGAAATTGGTTGTCTATTTTATATTTATGACTTGTACATGAACATAGAGTTGGGCGATGTAATGAAAAAATAAGAAGAGAAAAAAAAAATGATTCACATTTAAATTCATGAATACATGGGAAATGTTACACACGAGTTTGAATTATCTATCGAATTTGTTCTAGATACATTGCTTAATTATGGATTACCATATATTTATTAAAAAAATGGAGCATTGTAAGAGATCTAACTTTGGAAAACAATTGTTACCATATAGAATGACAATTTTTAATTTAAAAATTATTTTATATTAATATAATTTCCAAGTAAATTATGAAACTTATATAACAAAACTTATAGATAATATTGTGAAGTCAGTTGTCAGTTCTAGATAATACACTTGACAATGTCTTTACCTCCATGTCATCAATTATGAAAAAAATATTAAAAAATATGAAGAAGTTGGCTGTCAGGTAATTAGTGTTTGGACCCTGTAGTTTAGACCTGTTTAGAGTTTAAGTACTAAGATGTCCTATTGAAAAGTTTAGACCATACATTTCTATTTTTTGTTTACTTTTTTCCATTACCCACAATATGAGTACAAGGACAACCAACAACACATCGTACAAAGGAGTGTATAATGAAAAAAAGAAAATCAAAAATAAAAATTTATGGTCTAAACTTTCCAACATCTCAAGGCTTAAATCCTAAAATGATATAAAATTTAGGATCTAAATGCAAATTAACCCTTTCTAATTCATTATCTTTCGTGAATATAGACTTAACAACTAGAAAAGATATTGTCGTGTACACTATATCACATAGGAATCATAACACATTACAAGACGATAGAGTTGAATATGCTCTAAACTCCACAGTAAGATCTAATAACTTTCTAAAATTAACGAAAATGTTTTTTTCTTCCGCTAAAATCTTACACAAAGGGGTTGCTTTCTTGGACAAAGTTAGCCGAAGTGGAAAACCGTGAGATCAACATTTTGCGTACGTACGTCATGTATATCTTTTTTTTTTTTTTTTTTTTCCACTTCTTTTGCTTGAATGCTTTGAACAAGCGGATGTTGGAAGTAACAATTCATGAATCCATTGTTTAAGGTACTATTTGGAAAGGAGAAAAAAAAAATGAGAGAAAGAAAAAAGTTAAGAAGTGATGGCATTTGAAAAGGAGGAGAAAAAATGGGGAAGAAAAATTTAAAGAAAAAAAAAGTAGGTGGGTCCCACTAAAAAAAATTTCTTTACGAAGAAAAATGGAGAGAAGAGATGAGAGAAATTTGAGTGAATTTACTTCATCATCCTTCATAAAGGCAATAGTAAATTATCATTTAAGAATATTAAGGACTAAATAGTAATTGTATCTCTATCCCTAAACAAATAAAAAAATATTTTTAAACTTTTTCTTCTCCTATTTTTTGTCCATCCAAACAAAGGAAGGAAAAAAATTAACTTTACCTTCATTTTACCCTCCTCCAGTTTCTTTTCTCTCAAATTTTTTTTCAACGTAAATGTTTTAAAGAAGTGAATTTAGAAATGACAAATTTATTATTGTTTAATATATTTAGTTCTTTATTAAATAATAATGATTATTATTTATCATCATTAATTCCTATTATTTAATACAATCATTACTTATTATTATTATTTATTTATTAACCTCCTTTTCTTTTTCTTCCAATCTTTTCCTATTCTCCACATCCTCAATTATTCTCTCTTGTTATCAATTTCTTTTTCTTATTTTCTAACCACTAGAGCACAACTTTTTTTTTTCTAAATCCCATACACAAGAAGAAATACGTAAGAAGAAGAAGAGGTCGGAGGGCGAAGGACGTGGAGCTCGACGTCGCCAACAAGAGAAGAAGAAGAGACCAGAGATCAAAGGACGCAGAGCTCGACGAAAGAAGAGGCCTGAGGACGCGGAGCTCGCTTCCACCATCCACTCGACGCCACCCGTCCGCTCGACCACGCTGAGCGTTCGATGTTGGCCGTCCGACTGATGCCATCGTTCACCTTCGAATCTATCTCCTCTCTCGACTTATTTTTGTAACTACACCCGAGTTAAAAACTCAAATATAAAAAATAGACCAAAAAATTTCCATAACAATTATATATATATATATATATATATATATATATATATATATATATATATATATATAATGTCGGCAATACTTTCTCAACTAAACAGAAAAAGTGAACACTAAACAACTCAAATCACCAAAATCCTCTTTTGACTTCCGCGAACCAAATACGCCCAAATGAGAGGAGTTTGGGACCACAACTCAGCGTAAGAACATTAACCTGTGTGGCACGGGGATCTAGAAGCCGTCTGGCTACGGGCTTGTACAGCAAAGCACGCACTACCAACATGATTCGATGAGAGAAGAGTATTAGATGCTGTTTAGTATTTATCTAATTATTTATAGGTTTTTTTTATTATGTACTATAATATAAATATATGGTATTGTTATTAGCACTCCTAAAATATTATTTTTTTAATTTTCTATCATTTAAATTTTAAATTTATCCATTTATTACATTTGACATTAAATTAATCTGTGTATGAATAGAAGGAGAAGCACATGATAACATTTTATGAGTGCCAATAATGTTAATGCAGAAACAAATTTAAATTTTGAATGATATAAAATTAAATATGAGTGCAAAATAATATTTTTTGAGTGCTAATAATGATATCCTAAACATAATACCTTATTAACCTTCTTAAAATGTTATTATGCACTCATCTTTAATTTTATATCATTCAAATTTAAATTTACTCCTACTTTGATTTTGATATATATTCAACATGGAAAATTAAACTCAACCAAATAAGAAGAATATCTTCCACTTTAACTACATGAGTTAGAAAATATATTTGACTATAATTAAATAATATTTTTATTATACGTTATTATACGTGCAAAGTATGTGCATTTACTAGTAAGTTAATGTAAAAATATATTAAAATTTGAATTATAAAAAAAATTAAAAAAAGTGCATAAGAAGATTTTAGTAGTGGCAATAATGGTATCCAATATAAATAAGAGTATAAGCACCCAACCCATTTCTTCTTTTTTGCCAAACCTAACAATAGATCTCAGCCGTCGCGTGGCTGGCGGAGCAGGCGGCGGAGCAATGGGTCTTAAAGGGTTCGTGGAGGGCGGCGTCGCCTCCGTCACCGCCGCCTGCACCACCCACCCTCTCGACCTCATCAAGGTCCGCATGCAGCTCCATGGCGAAGCCTCAGTCCCCATCATCCGACAGCCCGCCTTCGCCTTCCCCTTCCCCAACCCGACCCGCTATCCCCCGCCCCGCCGACCCGGCCCGTTATCCGTCGGCGCCCACATCCTCCGCTCCGAGGGCCCCGCCGCGCTCTACTCCGGCATCTCCGCCAGCGTCCTCCGCCAGGCCCTCTACTCCACCACCACCATGGGCCTCTACGACACCATCAAGGCCCACTGGTCCGGAGACGACGGCCGGCTCCCGCTCCACCGCAAGATCGCCGCCGGCCTCGTCTCCGGCGCGATCGGCGCCGCCGTCGGCAACCCCGCCGACGTCGCCATGGTCCGGATGCAGGCCGACGGCCGCCTCCAGCCGTGCCTCCGCCGCAACTACTCCGGCGCCGCCGACGCGATCGCGCGGATGGTGAGGGACGAGGGGCTCGGCAGCCTCTGGCGGGGCAGCGGGCTGACCGTCAAGAGGGCGATGATCGTGTCGGCGAGCCAGCTGGCGACGTACGACCAGGCGAAGGAGGCGATCGCGAGGTGGGGGCCCGGAGGCGGAGGGGGGATGGGGACGCACGTGGCGGCCAGCCTGGCGGCGGGGGTGGTGGCGGCGGCGGCGTCGACGCCGGTGGACGTGGTGAAGACGAGGGTGATGAGCATGAAGGTGGAGAGGGGGGCGGCGGCGCCGTACGCCGGGGCGGTGGACTGCGCGGTGAAGACGGTGAGGGCGGAGGGGCCGATGGCGCTGTACAAGGGTTTCGTCCCGACGGTGTCGAGGCAGGGGCCGTTCACCGTCGTGCTCTTCGTCACGCTCGAGCAGGTCAGGAAGCTGCTCGCTGATTTTTGATGGCGGAGGACAATTTTTGTAGGTGACGTATTCATTTTTGTTTAGGTCACGCCTATGTTCTTTACTTTAATTTTTAGGATCCTTATAATAGAGAAATAAAATATAAAAGAAAAGAAAAGAATACACCTAAACCAGTTTTTTATAATTTCACTAAATAATGAGACATATGTCATATGATCGAATTTGAATCACAATTCTATGTTTATGACGTTCTAATTGTGATGATATTCCAATTTGAATCAAATTTATACATGTGGTTGGCAAATGGATCGAGATCTTAAGTAATTAACAGTTCCAAGCATATCACAAACAATTGCTCGAGGAGTGTTTAGTTGTTTATCATTGTTGTGCTTCCGCACTGTTCTGGTATTAACAGTTCCTTTTAGGTCTCTTTTGGTTCGTGGAAAGAAAATAAAATTAATTTGTTCATTTTTTTTTTGGGGAAAATTATAATTTTTATTTATTTATTTATTTATCTTTTTCTTTTTGGTCGTTTGAAAGGTAAAGGAAATTGGGAGGAAAAGTGTGTTGGAGTTTTTCCTTGACTTGTAGAGAGAGCTTGCTCTCAACAAGCCATGTAAGTTGGCTAGAAAAACTCATGGGTATCTCAATATAACTCGCCATGGGGAGTAGAGAGATGCACATGGGTGGTGACCCTAAGGAGGAAACCATGCGGATGATTTTACATGGAGGTAAGGTTAAGACACCCTAAAGCATTCATGTTGTTTGACCAAACTCAATTTAATTCCATAGGAGCCATGGACTTAGCGACTCGGACTCATGAGGCGTAATGTGACATTTTGTTGGCGCACTTTGCACGACAGCATTGTCGCTAGACGCATAGTGCGGTTAAGTTGTGCTCGTTGCGCAAGCCTCTTGCGCAGTCGTTTGCGCGCTAGTTCGCGCGGCCAGATGGTGCAGCAATTGGCGCACGGCTGGCGCGTGGTTTACGAGCGGTGCGCGCGGTCGCGATTGGCGCAGGTTGCGCGCGTGTTGCGCAAGTTCGCGCGGGCGCATTTGGCGCAGAGACGCACTGTGCACGTCGTGTGCAGTTGCGCGCGAGTGCATGGGCGCTGGGCGCGCGCACACACGAGCGCAGTGGTGCACTTTGGTGCTCACGCGCAGTGGCACTCAGTGGCGTTGTTTCGCGCAGAATGTGGCTGTCCACGTTCTGAATCGTTTCGAAACGTGCGATAACGAATCCGATAATTTCGGATCTGACATTCAATCGTCGCGCACGTTCCGGATCTGGACGGTTACAATGAGATCTTATTTATAGAGTCTCTCTTCTCTCTCAGGAGAATATGATTTACGAAATTTCCACAGAGAGAAGAGAGAGCTTCTGCGTCGGCGCCATTCGTGAGTTCTAATTTTTCGAGGAGTCCGTAAGCAGATTGGCAGAGCGTTCCAGAGTTCTTTCGAACTTGCTGGTTCCTGGAAGCTGACCGTGTGGACGGATCTAACTTTGAGCGTCGGTGTTCTAAACATCCCAGCAGGCTTTCTACTTCTTCTCTTCTTCATCTTCTGTAAATGTTTTGTCTCAATCGCAACTGGTTTGCGAGGAAGAACGTGTTCTGTTGTTATTAATTTTTAAAAGTGCCTCCACCCCGCTGCAGTTGTTAACAATTCACTTGTAAATTTTTTTTTAAAAGCTCTACATTTGAATTCTTTCTCTGGATCCTCCGGGATCGCTGTTTTGCACCTTCCTTGAAGTGTTGCTACGAAACATTATTTTTACAATCGTTTCATTTCTCAGTTTTCCATCGAAAAAATACGTTCAGGGACTAACAAAGTGAATCCCTACAGTGGAAAAGTTATTCTCTAGGTGGATGGAAGGAATCATTTTTTTTCCAATTTTTCTTTCTCTTGGAAATCAGTTTCCTTTTCCAAACATTTTGTTTGGCATCCAAACACAGAAAAGAAAAGTAATTACTTTTTTTTTTTTCGTAATGTCATGATTCCGTGAACCAAACATGACCTTAATTCTTTGGTTGAAAGAAAGGAAATTAATTATTTGATTTTTTTTTCTTTTGGAAATTGTAATTCCAATCAAAAAAATTTCCGGACTTGGGACTATCATAAGAAGTAGCTTTCTGAAAAATAGCATGGTATTTTATTTTATTTTTGATGTGTCATTTTCTCCGGACTGATGAATAATTTCAATGAAGGGATTCGAACCATGCTCATCTCCACATGATCCTTCGGTATATCCAACGGACTACACACCTACGGACAGGTGAAGAGCATGGGTAGTAACCAGTAGCCAGTAACTTTCTTTGATTTACAGTGGAGGTAGGTCTCCTGTTTGTTTCAAATCAGGTGTGCGTAATGTAGTTGAATCATGCATTTTTGAATCAAACACAATTAGAAGCGTGCGGCTAGGAATAATTTCAGTTGGCTTGGGTTTGAACTTTCCTGTGTGTCTCCAGGCGAGTTTGTCAAGGACGAGGACCAATTCTGTAGGATATTGTCTTCACAGATTTTGGCGCAAATGCAAGTATCCTTTGGCATTCTAAAAGTTGGTTTTGGGTCCTTCCTGTTATGTAGTTTATATGCAAAATATAGTCCCACATTGAAGAAAAAGAAAATTGTTAATGCCTTTAAATATAGATGTCTAATAACAAGACTATTTATGGGTTAATCAAGGAGTGGGCCTATTCATGGGCTTTGGCTACTAGGCCTTTGCCTAATTATTTAAAAGTCTATGATAGGCACTTGGGCACTTTGGGGCCTTGTTCATTCAGAATAATTTTATTTTAATTTTTGAAATTAAAATGAAAGGACACATTATTTATTGGCAAGAGACGTTTCTTATAAGTATGTCGATGCAGGACCTTGAGGGTCTGCTTGGTAACAATATTTTTTATCAGTTTTGGGATATATTTTAACCGATCGATTATGAAAAATTCTGCTTGTTAATTTTTTTTTAACCGCTGGTTTTGGTCGGCTCAAAATCTTCCAAGAGTCGGTGTAATGTAATTTTCGGTGACTTTATAACACCCAAAATTGATAGATTTTGAAGGATTTTGTTTCATTATCTATTCTCACAAAAAAATAGGTAATTATAAACTACTAATTTCCTACACTATTTTTTTCTTTCTCATGTATTTTTCTTCTATTTCTTTCTTCCAAACTATGGTTACAACATTTTTCTCTTACTTTCGACCAGGCGTTTCTATTATTTCATGTATTTATATTATTTACTTGGTGACAGTTCCCACGCTCGGGACCCTTTTGTTTATATATGGATATATATGTAATTTTATTCGTGTAAGAAAACTTTTAGAACAGCAACAGCTCGTTAATGAATTACCAAGCATGAATTGTACTAGTTTAAAAATTATTACTGAAAACCATCTAAAATTGGACCCCTCAAAAATATCTCACAACGCTATCCTACAATTGCCAAGCAAACCTTGAGTGTCGATTGGTTTCTACATATTGGAAGGGAGGGACATGTCGGTGGTTTCGAGTGTCGCTACTTTATTCAATAGTTGATTAGAGAGAATGAAGAACCAACTAATCAATAGACCCATATATAATTTAGGGGTGAGCATTTTCGATTTTGGGCCAAAAATTACACCTAGCCGAACTAAATAAGAGATTCGGTTCGGTTTGAGTTCGTTTTAGAATACTAAAAAATATATTCTATTTTGGTTTTGGATGTCGATTTCGATCCAAAATCGAATAAGACGTGTACAATTATGTAGATACTCTCAACTATGTATTTGTTGTAATTAAAATGTGTATATTTTGAAATCAACAATTATGTTTATGTGTTTTAAAACTAAACTTTAATAATTTGACAAATAGTGTAATTTTGAACGCAAATATAACAAATGTGTATATAAAATTTATAGTTTTTAATATCATTTCAATTTAACTTTGGATCCTACCCATTTTATATAGTCCAATCGAATAAAAACTGAATTGTTATTTGGTTCGGTTCGTTTCGATTTCGACTAATTTCGATTAAGTTTCGGTTTTAGATTTTTAGGATTTCGGTTTATTTAGTTTTGCCTATTTTGATTCGGTTGAAACCGAATAAACCGAATGGCTCACCCCTAATATAATTTACTGGAAATTGCTGAGAAACCCAATTTCGGGGTGGGCTTTTATGAAATGTCCACCCGCTGGATAAGTTTTATGAAATACCCAGAATTAAGTATTTTCACGTTAAATATTCCAAGATTCTCTTTTAGATGCCACCCGCTAGAAACTGCTATTTTTATAATACCGAAACTACCCCTCCGCGCGAATTGGTCATCTATATGTATTTGAATTCAAAAAACTCAGATCTGGATTGTGATTTTCGTCTTCTTCTTCTTCACTGGAAATCTGAATTCCATTGCTCTCATCTTCAGCAGAGATCGCAAAGATCGTTCGTAGTTCGGTGTACTTTTCTTCAGTCGAACTCAGATCATCGCTCGTCATCATCATCATCATCTTCATCTTCATCGTGGAGACATTTGAAGTTTTCCGACAATTAGGTCAATTGTGGAGAGAATATCTTTCTTCTTCTTTTCCATCAGAATTATCATCGTTTTGAAAGAAGAACGAAACTCTTTGTTCATGAAAAAAAAAACTAAATTACACGGAGAATGCCATTCTCCGTTTTATTTAAAACGGAGAATGCCGTTCTCCGTCTTAATTTAAACGGAGAATGACATTCTCCGTCTTAATTTAAACGGAGAATGGCCATTCTCCGTGCTACATTAAGACGGAGAATGTCATTCTCCGTTTTATTTAACACGGAGAATGACATTCTCCGTTTTATTTAACACGGAGAATGGCATTCTCCGTGTTAGTAACACGGAGAATGGTCATTCTCCTGCGTTTTAACACTAGAATGACCATTCTCCGTGTTAAATAAAACGGAGAATGTCATTCTCCGTGTTAAATAAAACGGAGAATGACATTCTCCGTCTTAATGTAGCACGGAGAATGGCCATTCTCCGTTTAAATTAAGACGGAGAATGTCATTCTCCGTTTTATTTAACACGGAGAATGACATTCTCCGTTTAAATTAAGACGGAGAATGTTATTCTCCGTTTTATTTAACACGGAGAATGACATTCTCCGTTTTATTTAACACGGAGAATGGCATTCTCCGTGTTTCTAACACGGAGAATGGTCATTCTCTTGCGTTTTAACACTGGAATGACCATTCTCCGTGTAAACTAAGACGGAGAATGACCATTCTCCGTCTAAATTATGACGGAGAATGGCCATTCTCCATGTAACTTTCAGGACGGAGAATGACATTCTCCGTCTTAATTAAGACGGAGAATGACATTCTCCGTGTTACTAACACGGAGAATGGTCATTCTCCGTGTAAATTAAGACGGAGAATGCCATTCTCCGTGTTACTAATACGGAGAATGACCACCCTCATGTGAAATTAACATTTTTCGTGTTCTAACACGGAGAATGGCCATTCTCCTGCATTTTATGGTCAGCTGAAACTTTGGAGGGCCATAACTTTTGACTGGGAGGTCGAAACGAGGTCCCGTTTGTCGCAAAATGAGCGTATCGTCGAGGAGACTGAAAGTAACAGCTTCATCGTTAGACGGCCTTCCGAAATTTTAGATTCGCAAAAAAATGATGTTTGGACCTCCGTTTTAGCATTTTTGTCGTTTGTCCCAGTCTTTCCGAAATTTTTCGACGAGTTTTTGAAGATTTTTGAGGAAAAAACCTAGATTCGAAAGTGAGCAGCGTAAGGAAGAAGATGAAGTATCGAAACTTTTTTTTAAGAGCAGTTTCGTGGGTGTTTTCAATAAATTAAAAGGAAGGGCAAAAGGGTCATTTGGAACCCGCTTTGGATAAGTTTCTCTAATTCTGGGCACGCGATGAAAGGTTTTTTAGCGGTGGGTTTTACATAAAATTTTTTTAGTTTTTGGACATTTCATAAATCTTCCCTATAATTTACTTATGCTAACTAGCTACTAATTTTAGATCTACTGTGTGCGATGTGTGCTCTATGAGAATACCTTCTCATCAACTGTGAAAAAAGTTTGGGGGTTTGCTCATGCATTTTCCTGTCAGATTGGTGTAGGCATCGGAAGCATAGCAGAAAGATATAACGTTTCACGGAATCTCCGGATTGAAAAAGGAAAGTGATTACTTTTCTATGTTTGGGTGTCAAAGAAATTGAGGAGGAAAGGAAAGTGATTTCCAATTAAAGAAAAATTAGGAAAGAAAGTGATTTCATCCATCCGAGCAAGGAATCACTTTTTCACATTGAAATATTCACTTTTCTTTCCAAATTTTTTGGCATTGCCAAACTTCGGAAAGGAAAATCATTCCCAAAGAAAAGGAAATGACAAAGAATTAATTTTCTTTCCCTTCCATTCCGTGAACCAAACGAGGCCTTAAGCCAAAATGTGCTTAGGAGCAGGCTAGCACAATTTTTATACTTCACTTCAGTCGACCAAGGGACTGTTTTTTTGTAACGTTCCTCTTGATAATGAAAATAATCGATTTATTCAAATATTCATCGTAGAAATCGATTATTCAGCAGGCTAGCACAATTTCTTCTTCTAACGTTTCCTCTTGAGTGGGCTATTATTTTTGTAATGAAAATAATAGAAATTAAACAGAAAGATTCATTAAAAAAAGGAATAAATTTTTAATTGAGAAATATTTGATCTTCAAATTCAATCTCTCCGTCCAACTTTCCTTGAATCTTCGGTTTCTTTAAATATTTGATATTCAGATAAATGGGTCGTAGTCTGCAAGACTTTGCTATTTTCAAGAATCGAGACCAACTTGCCATAATGTTGTATAAGTCTAAATTGTACTTGTAGAATGCATTGAATATATCAGCTCCAAATCAACATTCTGATTTCAAGTTGTCTCGGTGGAATAAGCAGAATGATTGTCATTGAATAACCAAATAGCAGCGAAACTGAAATTCTTGCCTAGCAAGTCAAAATATTCCTTACTGGTTACAATCGCGAATTTAAATGAAATACCAAGTTTTCATACTTCATGTCATTTTGTTAAAAAAAAAAATTAATAAACATATTCTAGGAAACCGAATGCGATGAATCAAAAGGGAAACTTATAATGCCTTGGAGCTTCGAAGTATTTTTCAAACTTGTAGGAATGAGGGTTAGTACATGGGAATACATTGTTAGTAGTAAAATCAAGGCTTAATTGCTACTTGATACCCTCAACTATTACGCTTTTTCAAGTTGATACCCTAAACTTTTTTTTGTAACAACTTGATACCCAGATAATTTTTTGGACAATAATGCCTTTACCCAAATTTGAAAACTACCACTCACCCCCCCCTCTCCCCTCCGCACCCCCCCTCCCCCCCCCCCCCCCCCCCCCCCCCCCGCCCCGCCTCGCCTGCACCATCCCCCTCCGCCGCCCTCGCCTGCACCCCCCCCCTCTGCTAGCTCCGGCGCGGCTCTGATGGCGCGAGCGGCGCTGGGCTCCCACGCCGCCGCCGCCGCGTTCTCCCTCGCCGTCGTCCGCTTCAACGACTCCGGCGGCCCCGCGGCCTCCAGGAACCCCCGCGCCGGCTTCGTCCTCGCCACCCGCGCCGCCCTCCTCGGCCGGAGCTAGCAGGGGGGGGGGGGTGGGGGGGGGGCGGAGTGGGGGAGGGGATGGAGGGAGGGAAAGGATAAGGACATTTTGGGGTTTTTTAAAATGTTAGGTATTAAGTTGAAAAAAAAAAATAGTTGAGGTATCAATCTGTTACGAAAAAAAGTTTAGGGTATCAACTTGAAAAAGTGTGATAGTTGAGGGTAGCAATTAGCAATTAAGCCTAAAATCAAATACAATAAATAGAATTCATTATTAGGTGTTCTTTTTATTCTTTCAAAGTTCTCTACATAGGATATCATTTTTATACTAATTCTCATTCTTTCCATTCAAGCTAAGGTAACACATCAAATGTACTTGTAAGGGGTTAAGATGTAATGGCACCTAGAAAACCATCATTAACAATACATCGTGTCTATGTGACGGTCACTGGTGTATCCCATTAATGCAGACTACATCAACGGTATCTCGGACGAATATAGCATTACTATGAGGTCGACACGATCCCTACCGTACGAGAAATTAAAACTTGTGTACAACTTGTCCATTATCATTCAAGTGCAACTATCTACAAATACATAATATTACAAAATGGAATATGAACACATGAGGATAACACAACAACTTTCCATCCACTGTTTCATTGTTTTCACTATCCTTGAGCAACTACTCTGTACGCAAAATTTTCTTTCCAAGGTTCTCTCAATTGATGATACAACGGTCCAAATATTTTTGTAGCTTGTCTTATTAACTAAGGCTCAAAGCAATACATACATTCATCAACATTATAGAGTCTACTTTCTTTTCTCGAATCAACCAAATGGTTGCATCGTGCTTGCCAGTGAGCGGCATCAACTATCCAAGAAGCAAGTGAAAGTTCAAATATGATTATTACGTCCCATAACCAGATACTAGAGAGCGGAGACGTCCATAGGCCAGTTACACACTACAAAGTACACTGCACCACGGGGTACAATCATAGTTGTACTAAGACGGAGATTACGCTACAATCCAATTGTCAAGCCTAGGTCAGAAATAATTCTAGATATCTCAATCCCAACAAACAAGTAAACGGCAAGATGTACAATCATCAATGAGATAAAAAGTAAGGCATCCCAAATTGTATACCACAGATAATCATGAAGCTGGTACAAGAAAATAAAGTAGGAATATTTAGACTTTGGGTCTCGAATAAGTTAGAATATTTGTGTTTGTGTCTCTATAATATTCATAATTAGTGTTTTGGTCTCGAATAAGTTAGAATATTTGTGTTTGGATTTTCGTAATAGATATAATTAGTATTTGGATCCTAATGGTTGACTCTTAAAACCTAACTAAAAAAAATATAAAAAGGAAGAAAAAACAAAAAAGAAAAACAAACTAAAAATGAAAAAAAAAAAACGAATAAAAAATGAATAAAAAAGGGGAAAAAAATGAGAAAACGAAAAAAGAGAAAAAATGACAAAAAAATGAAAAAAATATAAAAAACTAAAAATATCTAAACATAAAATGAAAAAAAATCTAAAAAAGAAGGATAAGACGAAAACATAACAAAAAATTATTTTTTTTCCGAGTAAAAAATAATATACCCAACCTATTCTCAAGGGAAAGATTTCCATATTTTGCTAATAAATTATTTATCCAGGTCTTTGTAATTTATGAGAAAAAATTAACCTAAACCAAACATGAGAATAGTTTTCCAAAATAAGTTGTCCGAAATATTTAGACTTTATATCTCGATATTTTCGGACATCTTTATTTTTGAAAATTACAAATACCCAGACAAATTTATTCCCACAAAAAATTTAAATTTATTCCCGTTGTTTTTATTTTCATTGTCGTTTTTTCAATTTTTTTAGTTAGATTTTTACAATCAACCGTTGATTCAAGACCCAAATACTAATTATGCCTATTATGGAGACCCAAACACAAATATTCTAACTTATTTGAGACCCAAATACTAATTATGTCTATTATGGAAACCCAAACACAAATATGCTAACTTATTTGTGACCCAAAAATTTGCATAACGTACGTAATAGGGATATTTATATTTTGGGTGTCAAATAAGTTATAATATGGGTCTCCATAATAGACATAATTAGTGTTTAAGTCTCCAATAAGTTAGCATATTTGTGTTTGAGTCCCCATAATAAACATAATTAGTGTTCGGATCTTGGACTAATGGTTGACTATCAAAACCCAACTAAAAAATGAAGGGAAAAAAGAATAAACTTTAAAAATGAAAAAAGAAAAAGGAAAAAAGAAAAAAGAAAAAAATGAAAAAAAGGAAAAAGGAAAAAAAAAAAAAAAAAAAAAAACAAGATAAACGACGAGAATAAATTTGTCCGTAATTTTCGAGATAAATTTACCGGATAATATGGAGACCTAAAGTCTAAATATTTCTTGCAAAGTTATTATGGGAGGCAGATTCCCATGTTTAGTTTAGGTTAAAAAAATATTTTTGAAGTTTACGGTTTTTGGGATAAATAATTTATCCACAAAACATGAAAATCCTATACCATAAGAATATGTGGGTATATTTCTTTTGCTCGAAAAAATTAAAAAAACGAATTTTTTTACATAGGGAGATAAACTTTACTGTAGTTACGTAAAATGGGGTAACTTTAGGGAAATAACAAAAGGAAGGACAAGACGACATTAGTGATGTCGCCGAGAAATTGACGCCCACTTGGCGACTAGTGATGGCGCCAAGCCCCCCCCCCCCCCCCCCCTCGGCGCCATCAGCAATGTCGCCACAAACTCGCCCCCCCCCCCCTTTTGGCGTCATTCTTCTTGTCGCCCCACATTGTTACCTTATATATTTTGCTTTTATTCTATTAGATGCCATTTAAGATGTCGTCAAAAAATTCAACGTTCGTTTTTTCTTTACAATGGTCATATTTCTATTCGTTGGAGAGTGAATCTATAAAAACGGTAGATGTGTGAGAGTTTCATTCCCACTTCACACTTTCTATTCTTCTTCACTCTACATTCTTCAATATTTTCTACAAATTATAAGTTTTACATTTTTTTCTATATGGATCAAAGCCTAAGAATATTGTGCTCACATGGAGGTGCAGTAAATGGGCTATCATACGAAGGGGTTTTTACGCAACTTCTTTTAACCAACCATAGTAGTACATTAGATAATCTACGCACTCTGATTATTAACTGTTTTTCTATTCGATATGAGTTTATATTAAGGCATGTTTTCATTTCTCATTGTTTGTTAATAGATTCTGATCAAGCATGAAATTTTGTTTTCGTTTCTCATTGTTTATTATTCGATATGAATTTATATTAAGACATGTTCAATATATTATATCGATCGGATCTCGTAGCCCATTCATGGAGGGACCTTTGAATTCTAGAAAGCCGTCCACTTTTGCTCTGACTTATATTGGCGGGCACATCAGAAATAATTTGTACGAGACCAAACTGTTGAAGAACACGATCCGCAGGGTGGTACATGGTCAGATAATCATATAAAATGATCAAGTTATAATGACTATTGGAATACGACATCCTTTGTATGTCGGGAGCATCGGGACATATAATATACGGCATCCACGTAACCTATTTGAGATATTGTCAAGTCAATACATAAGTAGAAATAAACGCAAATGTAAAATTATTCTTACCTCGCCTTGTGTTATAGTCAAATTTAGTTTGATAAATCGAGATAACTGGATGTCCACAATGTGCCTGGTCCAACACATCAGTCATCCAACGTCTACCTACTGGAAAGATACCTACTTCACGGCTAATGCTAGTCACCGGTTTACCGATCGCAATAGGTAACCCTAAATTGTTGGCTACATCCAATAGAGTAACGGTCATCTCTCATGTCGGCAACTGGAAAGTGTTGCGTTGGGGCCAACAACGCTCCGCCAGAGAAAACAATAATCCATGTCGTGTACCAAGAATCGTAGCTCATCTAGATATCGAAAGCCAAATACGTCAACTAGATCCTTTTGATATGTATTTAACTCCCATGAGCCGTAGTTTGATGCATAACGCCATTGTTCACGTAACCGTACATCCGGCTTATAATCAAATAACTACAAATAAAATGAAGTATATAAATCTACTCAGTTAAAATATATAAAAAATAAAAAATAAATATTAATTTTAAAAAATTACCACTCCTGTAAACACCAGTCGAGATATGTGATTTTCTCGTTCTTATTCCTCTCTTTCAGTCGTCGGTCCGCCGGAAAAATACGACCATCATTTCTTGCATCCATCTTCTTCCCCTCTTACTTCTTTGGAAACTTGAGTGAATGTGCTCAATTTTATCAACTTCCTAAATATATATAGCTTCAACCGAAAAAATACACTCCAAATCACATACAATCCAAACCACACATATTTACTAAGACGATCACATTCGTTCATTTCTTTCTCAATCTGAACTCCAATCCTAAACCCAAAGTCCCAACCAATCAGGGAAGTATTTCAAAACTTTTCAAAATTTTGGATTTCATGGTTGGGAAATCTAGCATGGGGAGAGGGAAAGTAGCATGTGGGGGGGGAGTAGCATGGGAGGGAGAGAAAGTAGCATAGGAGGAAGGGGGGGGGCGAATTTGATGGCAGATGTCGTGTGGGGGGGGGGGGGGCGCTTGGCGACATTGCTTATGGCGTCGTGGGTGGGTGGGGGGGGGCTTGGCGACATTGCTTATGGCACCGGGGGGGGGGGGGGGGGGGCTTGGCGCCGTCACTAATGTCGCCAAGGAGGTTGGGAGTTTGTGACGACATTAGTAATGTCGTCTCGTCCTTCCTTTTGTTATTTCGCAGAAGTTGCTCCTTTTTTACGTAAATACAATCTAATTTATCTCCCTGTGTGAAATTAGCCATATAAAAATGTTATTTTATGTTTTTTATTCTTTTTCGTTTTTAAAGTTTTCATGTTTTTTTTTTGTTTTAGTATTTTAGTTTTTTTTATCCTTTTTTGTTTTTTCTTTCATTTTACCCTTTTTTCTCGCTTTTTTTTTCCTTCTCCCCTTCCGAGAAATTATTGGGTGTTCCGGGCTCACCACATGGCTATGGTGAATGGTGAGCCCGACCAATGTTCTTTTGACACTTGGGCATAGAAAAACAAGAAAACAAAAAATCCATAGCAAATTGATCGGCGCGCGCACGGGCGGCACGCGGGAAGCGCGCGGACGACACGCGAGAGCGGCGGCGCTGACGGGCGCTGGCAGCGCCGGTGTCACTCCCTGATTCCGGAATACGTATTTTTAGTACGTATACTGCTTATTTGTATTTACGTATATTTATACGATATTTATTTTGTTGTATTTCTTCATGTATATCCCAAATTATTTGACAAAATAATATTTCGTAATTTATTTTCTGTGATTTTAGTTTACAGTTTTGGCTCTAATTGGGTGACATGTTCTCGGTTCACTTGAACCCGTTGGGTCATCATGAACCAACTTGGTTTAGGCTTTTATATAAAACCCCTTTTCTTTTCTCTCCCCTCATTCATTCCTCATAACTCCTCTCATTTACTTCCTTCACCCAACCAAAGGCAAGTATCAACTTGCACAAGGGAGAGATCCATCATTTTCGTTTTTCTTTCAAAATTTTTACCAAAACTTGTTCTTCTCCTCATTCTCTACTAGATTAGAACTTGGAATTTTCTGATTGGAAGCTTTAATTTTTGTAGATCTAAGTCTTAAACATTTTCGGTTTTCCTTGGTTTTGATCTACTAAACTCCATCATTTTCAAGTTTTAATGGTTCCATGTTGTAGAGAATTGAATTTTACTCAAGATTGAACTTTGAAAATCGAAATTTGGTTAAGAATTGACTTAGTTATGATTTTTGGAGTTTTTAGGGTTCATGGTTCTTCCCTCTCGGTTGAGGGGAAGAAGATGAACAGTGCCCTGTGTCCCGCGCCCTCCGCGCGCGCGCGTCCCACGCCGCGCTGATGGGAGGTCCGCGCCCTCGCGTGTCCGCACCTTGCGTGGTCCGCGCCCTCGCGTGTCCGCGCCTTGCGTGGTCCGCGCCCTCGCGTGTCCGCGCCTTGCGTGGTCCGCGCCCTCGCGTGTCCGCGCCTTGCGTGGCCCGCGCCCTCGCGAGTCCGCGCATTGCGTGGCCCGCGCCCTCGCGTGTCCGCGCCCCGCGTGTCCGCGCCCCCGCGTGTTCGCGCCCCTGTGTGGACGTCACGCGCCCGGCCGTTTTCCCCGCGCCCGACGCTTCCCGCGCCCGTGTGGCCGTCCGCGCTCGTGACCGCGCCCTCGCCCGCCATGCACCCGCGCCATGGATGTGACGCGCCCGCGTTGGTTGGCCGACCTTGCCTTAGTACCTAGTCAGCCTGTCCCTGGTTTTCCATTTTTCATGCTACCTTGGCTTATATACGTATATGTATTGGTTTGTGTATGCGATATATCCTTACGCCTTTTGTCCTGAGCATGAATCTGACCCTGGAGAACAAAGTGTTCCTACTCGCTACATGTGCCTGAATATCCCGGTTCTCGTTCATGCTTGACAAATGACTCGTAATCCCACGTGGTGCATTTGCAATGTTGCATTACACTAAGGAGGGTAGAACGTGTCGACCTACTGATCGACATGGATCCTCACTTGGGGTACTCGTACTACGGTACGACATTCTAGGAGGATGATCATGCAAGCCACAGCATGAGGATCCAAGATTTCACATAGGGTTTAAATTAGGCAACTAAATCTATTAGATGCATGGAGAGGGCAGAATCCCGAGATCGTGTTACACCAGCCGCCTTGAGGGATTGCCTCGACGCGCCAGCTGGTCACCACGGATACTGTGCCATCTGCAATGAGTGGATGCCGGTATCCGATTATTTCCTGATATATTATAAGTTTTGGCAAGGTAGCCCTACGGGGACTCGTGCCTGCAAGGTAGCCTTATGCGGGACCTGTGCTTAATAATACTTGACTACGCGGACCCCTGGGTTGGCTAGCCTTGCTGGAAAGATACGATCTGAGGACTCTGATAATTTAATGCGAGGATAACCTCGCCATACTAGAAACTCGTAGACTTGACTGGCCGTGAAAATGACTTGCTTGTATTTTTCTTTAACCTTCCGCGAGTAACTGAGGAAAGCGGACTGTTATGGTGCGTGATCCAACCCATGTTCTTGTTTGATTGTTGGGTTGGTTATCGTACTATGACAGGCTGCGGACCGAAGTTACGAACAGAAGCCTTAATTTGATTGTGATGTGTTACTCCTGTGAATGACTAAGGAACATGGCCCACCGCGGTACGTGATCCAACCCATGTTCTTGTTTGATTGTTGGGTTGGTTATCGTGCTGCGATGGTCCGTCGACCGAAGTCACGACCAGGAGATCTTCTTACTTATATCTGTAAACTTATGTAAAGGTCATAGAGTGCGACGCGTCCCGGCTCCATGTGGCACCTTTTGTCCTTGTTTGGTTGTAAGGGTGCCAGATGGGTCCGACGATGTAGCGCTACCCTATAGCCGCAGCATAAGCTTTATTCTTATCATTATAACTGGGTTTTATCTTAACTCTTGTGCCCTTTGGCGGTACTTGCTATTCGGGGCTGACCCCGCTGGTTTTGTTTGGCCAGATCTCGTAGCAGAGCCAGAGGACGCGATCCTTCTTCCTGACATCCATGGTGCATACTAGGAGCATGGCTGGTCGGGGACTCGAGTGGGTTTCTTCTCCACCACTCTTGCTTATACTTTTGTGCGGCGTTCAGCCACCGGCACCTGTTAGCCGGATTACTTGATATTTTGTGTCAGTACATAATTGTAACCAAACAGACTGCAGCTGTGTATAATTTTGTGCTCATGACTCTCTGAGATAGCTATGTTATAAAGCTAGTCTCTCATGACCATTTTGATGAAGCGTCGGGGACGCCTTACTGCTTTACCTTTAATGTTCATTTAATTGCTGATGTTGTGTTGATTGATTGAGACATAGAACTCTGTGGGACCATAGGAGACTTGATTGTAGCATGTACCCCCTAGTCTCTTGACAGCCACAATCGCCGTATGACGTCACGTACCTCATATGGTGTAGCTGGCCTCGTCCGTCTCCGTATTTCGGTACTGGGGCGTGACAAGGTTTTAGTGGTGGCCCATGCAGGTCTGATTTTCAGACTTGTGGGGTATTGCGAATTATTAGGAGTCTCAATCAAAACTTGTTCCTCTTGAAATTCTGTTTCGAATTCTCTGTCCTTGCCTTGATCTCTAACCTGACTTGCATCCTCGAAATCTTCCTCGTCCGGACTTGATAATCTTATATTCTTCTCTATACGGGTGCTTCATTCTCAGTAGCGGGTGAGGCCCATGAGGAAGAGCAGCAAGAGCATGGCTCGACTGGGCAGCAACAGGGGAGAGAACCTTCTCCAGTGCAGGCACGAACAGAAATGGAACCAGAGGCAGTGCAGCCGCAGGTTAATGAAACTCCTGCAGCACCAGTAGCGACGGCAGTACCAGATGCCGTAGCACTCCTGGAGATCATCCGGGGGTTTCTTGTCACTAACCAACAGCAACAGACTCGACAGCAGGAGCAGAACGTGTTGCTGAACCAAGGGATTCAGTTAGCTCTTGAGAGGAGTGCCGGGGTTGACTCGGGAGCCTCAGGAAGGTTCCGTCGCTTGAACCCGAGGTATTTTGATGGCACGGAGGATGCCATCACTGCGGATGCATGGATTCAAGACATAAAAGCCCTTCTTGTGGCAGCCAAGGTTCCAGACGATGAGAAGGTTGATCAGGTCAAACTGGTACTTCAGGATCTTGCCCGCGACTGGTGGGCATCAGAAGAGGTGGGTACAAGACGCCCTGTTCGTTGGACCACCTTCAGTGACAGATTCAAGGCCAAGTATTTTGGCGTAGTAGCTCGATATGAGCTCCAGCAGAAGTTCATCAATCTCAAGCAAGCAGGCAAGACCGTAGATGGGTATGCAGCAGAGTTCTGCAGATTGTGCCGTTTCGCACCATCAATGGTGGCAACGGAGCCAGAGAAAGCTATGAGGTTCCAGCAGGGACTTCATTTGGAATTATTGCAGCTTGTGGAAGGACACGACTACCAGACGTTTGACGCTATCTTGACGGCAGCCCGGAGGCACGAGCTTACCCAGCAGAGGTTGGCATCGAGGGCAGGAGGTCAGAAGAGATCTCATTCCCAGGTTGGAGGAGGAGCAATGCAGCGAACATCGGCACCAGCACCCGGTGTACGTATTCATGATGCGGGGGCGTCGCGGAGGATGGCCGTGTCAACTAATACAGCGTCAGTTCGGCATCAGCAGCCGAGGAACCAGCAACAGCGTCAGGGAGCACCCCCGGGCTGTACATTCTGTGGGAAGGCAGGGCACACGAGGGAGGTGTGCCGATCAGCGAATGGCTTATGCTTGAGGTGTGGTAGTTCAGACCACCGTATTTTTACTTGTCCTATGATGCAGAGGCCAGGAGGGCCAGCTCAGCGGTTTCCAGCATTGCCAGCTCCAGTGGCAACCCCGAGTGGAGGGCCAGTATTAGCAGTAAGGCCCCTAGCCCAGCGTCTACCAACGCAGGCTCAGATGTTCCGTCAGGCACAGGAAGCCGAAGGCCCTCAGAGGCAGCAACAGCATGGTCGAGGAAGGCCGCAACAAGGGGCTCCGCGGGGCCAGGCTCTCACATTAACCTTGGGAGAGGCTCTAGCGTCCAGTGACGTGGTGGCAGGTAAAATTCTCGTCACCTCATTTCCCGCTGTAGCATTATTTGATTCAGGCGCTACTCATTCATTCATCTCTGCACAATATGCTACACGGATTGGACTAGTGTTTGAGGCATTGCCGGAGAGGATGAATATACTCACCGGCAATGGGCTCGTAGAAGTAAGCAGAGTGCGCTTTTCATGTCCGGTAGAGGTGTGTGGGCATTTATTGCCCGCATCATTGATTGAATTCTCTATGGGGAATTTTGATGTTGTTCTTGGCATGGACTGGTTGAGAGACAGTCATGCGACCATTGATTGTAGAGGAGGTAGGGTCATATTCAGCATTCCTGGGATGGAGCAGTTCATCTTTACTCGAACCTTGAAGAATCAGGCCGGAGGCGTCATCTCAGCAGCAGTATCAGAGCCAGGACAGATTCCGAGAGTGGTCGAAGATTTTCTCGACGTCTTCCCTGATGAGCTCCCAAGGATACCCCCAGTCAGAGAGGTAGAATATAGCATTGAGTTGAATCCTGGAACGAGGCCTATTGCAGACAGAGTTTACAGAATGTTGCCGTCAGAACAGGATAAGTTGTATCAACATGAAGAAGAGTTGAAGTCTAAGGGATTCATCCGAGACAGTAAATCGCCCTGGGCCGCGCCAGTGATTCTAGTACCTAAGAAGGATGGGTCGACGAGGATGTGCATCGACTACCGCAAGCTGAATGCAGTAACAGTGAAGAATAAGTACCCGCTACCAAGGATTGATGACCTGTTTGATCAATTGAGCAAGGCCCGCATCTTTTCCAAGATCGATCTTCGTTCGGGATACTATCAGGTGAGAGTCCGAGAGCAAGATATTCAGAAGACGGCATTCAGATCAAGATACGGGCATTATGAGTTTTTAGTAATGCCCTTTGGACTAACCAATGCCCCTGCAGTATTTATGGATTTGATGAACCGCATCTTTCTTCCATATTTGGATAAATTTGTGGTAGTGTTCATAGATGACATTCTTGTCTATTTCCAGCAGTGAAGAGGAGCATGAGAAACATCTTAGGACTGTCTTGCAGACATTGAGGGAGCATCAACTTTATGCGAAGCTCGACAAGTGTGAATTCTGGTTAGATCACATTTCGTTTCTGGAGCATGTAATTTTTGGGGCAGGAGTGTCAGTGGATCCGAAGAAGATTGCGGCCGTAGAGCATTGGCCAGTCCCGAGAACGGTTACAGAAGTACGAAGTTTCTTGGGATTAGCTGGTTACTACAGAAGGTTCGTGGCGGACTTTGCCAAGATCTCTGCGCCCTTAACGCGTTTGACGCACAAGGACGTGGAGTTTGTTTGGTCAGCTAGTTGTCAGGCATCATTTGAAGAATTGAAGAAGAGATTAATCTCGGCCCCGATCTTGACGCTTCCAGTAGGATCGGGAGGCTTTACAGTGTATTGTGACGCATCTGGGAAGGGTCTTGGATGTGTATTGATGCAGCATGGAAAGGTGATAGCATATGCGTCTCGGCAGCTTCGAGACCATGAGAAGAATTACTCGACTCACGATTTGGAGTTAGCAGCTGTGGTGTTTTCACTCAAGTTGTGGAGGCATTATTTGTACGGGGATCGGGTAGAGATCTATACTGATCATAAGAGTTTGAAATACGTGTTCACGCAGCGAGATTTGAACATGAGGCAAAGAAGATGGTTAGAACTGCTGAAGGATTTTGATTTAGATCTTCAGTATCATCCAGGCAAGGCGAATATCGTTGCAGATGCACTGAGTAGGAGAAACAGTGCCTTTATCTTGACCTCGCAGAAGCATATTTTAGAAGACCTCCAGAGTATGGGAATCGAAGTAGTTTTGCCAGGGGATATAGGAAGAATGACCAGTATGCAGATTCAGTCAACCTTAGTAGAGAGGATAAGGGCAGCACAAGCAGGAGATCCACAGATTCAGAAGTTGCGGTCGGAGTGTGAATCAGGCCGTAGGAAGGAGTTAGTAATTCATGAGGATGGTACGCTCAGGTTTGGAAATAGACTCTGTGTACCGAGTGGAGACCTTCGACAGGAAGTTATGTCCGGAGCTCATAGTTCTATTTACTCCATTCATCCAGGAGGAACGAAGATGTATCGAGATATCAGGCAGTATTTTTGGTGGAATGGCATGAAAAGAGAGATAGCGAGATTTGTATCCAAGTGTCTGGTATGTCAGCAGGTGAAAGCCGAGCAGCAGAGACCAGCAGGATTGCTCCAGCCGCTTCCTATCCCAGAATAGAAATGGGAGCACATCACGATGGATTTTGTGACCGGTTTACCTAGATCCCCGGCTGGCAAGAATGCAATCTGGGTAATAGTAGATCGACTCACGAAGGTCGCTCATTTCCTTCCTTTCCGAGTTGGGCAGACTACTGAGCAGTTGGCAGAAATGTACATGAAGCGGATAGTGAAGCAGCATGGTGTTCCAGTTAGTATAGTATCAGATCGGGATACTCGGTTCACTTTCCATTTCTGGCGGAGCTTGCACCAGAGTTTGGGGACCAAGTTAAGATTCAGTACTGCATATCATTCGCAAACTGACGGGCAGTCAGAAAGAACCATTCAGACGTTAGAAGATATGCTACGGACATGTACCTTGGACTTTGGCGAATCTTGGAAGGATCACCTTTATCTTGTGGAGTTCTCCTATAACAACAGCTATCAGGCTAGCATTCAGATGGCCCCGTTCGAAGCATTGTACGGAAGGAAGTGCAGGTTCCCTTTGGCATGGGACGACGTCGGAGAACGAAAGTTATTGGGACCAGAGATGATCACGCAAACTGTGGAGATAGTTAAGTTGGTCAGAGAGCGCCTTCGAGTTGCACATGACCGACATCGTCATTGGGCAGATCAGCATCGTAGGCCTCTAGAGTTCAGAGTTGGCGACCAAGTGTTTCTGCGGATTTCGCCAACTCGGGGTATCATTAGATTTGGAACCCGAGGAAAGCTTAGTCCAAGATACGTTGGTCCTTTCAAGATTCTCGCTCGGGTAGGCGATGTGGCTTATCGACTTGCCCTTCCGCCTTCGTTAACTGGCATACATGATGTGTTTCATGTGTCCCAGTTACGTGGGTATGTCCCGGATTCGAGTCATGTCCTCGATCATTCAGAGTTAGTCGTTGGTACCGACTTAACTTACGAGGAACAACCCGTATCTATTTTAGACCGACGAGAGAAGGTACTCAAGAATCGGACGATCAGCCTTGTCCGTGTTTCTTGGAACCATCACTCTCCGGAAGAATCAACTTGGGAGCGCGAGGACGAGATCCGATCTCGGTATCCGCATTTGTTTGGTTTGTGAGGTATATCTTTATGCCATAATGACACGATTCCACATTCACTGCACCTGCTTGTATTGTACTTTTGTGATGTAGATAATAACTGCTTATTAGTTAACTTGCATGTGATTGTGCCTTGCTTGTCCTGCCCTTTCAATCCTGTCTTGGCTGGAAATTCCGAGGACGGAATTTTTCTAAGAAGGGTAGAGATGTCACTCCCTGATTCCGGAATACGTATTTTTAGTACGTATACTGCTTATTTGTATTTACGTATATTTATACGATATTTATTTTGTTGTATTTCTTCATGTATATCCCAAATTATTTGACAAAATAATATTTCGTAATTTATTTTCTGTGATTTTAGTTTACAGTTTTGGCTCTAATTGGGTGACATGTTCTCGGTTCACTTGAACCCGTTGGGTCATCATGAACCAACTTGGTTTAGGCTTTTATATAAAACCCCTTTTCTTTTCTCTCCCCTCATTCATTCCTCATAACTCCTCTCATTTACTTCCTTCACCCAACCAAAGGCAAGTATCAACTTGCACAAGGGAGAGATCCATCATTTTCGTTTTTCCTTCAAAATTTTTACCAAAACTTGTTCTTCTCCTCATTCTCTACTAGATTAGAACTTGGAATTTTCTGATTGGAAGCTTTAATTTTTGTAGATCTAAGTTTTAAACATTTTCGGTTTTCCTTGGTTTTGATCTACTAAACTCCATCATTTTCAAGTTTTAATGGTTCCATGTTGTAGAGAATTGAATTTTACTCAAGATTGAACTTTGAAAATCGAAATTTGGTTAAGAATTGACTTAGTTATGATTTTTGGAGTTTTTAGGGTTCATGGTTCTTCCCTCTCGGTTGAGGGGAAGAAGATGAACAGTGCCCTGTGTCCCGCGCCCTCCGCGCGCGCGCGTCCCGCGCCGCGCTGATGGGAGGTCCGCGCCCTCGCGTGTCCGCGCCTTGCGTGGTCCGCGCCCTCGCGTGTCCGCGCCTTGCGTGGTCCACGCCCTCGCGTGTCCGCGCCTTGCGTGGTCCGCGCCCTCGCGTGTCCGCGCCTTGCGTGGCCCGCGCCCTCGCGAGTCCGCGCATTGCGTGGCCCGCGCCCTCGCGTGTCCGCGCCCCGCGTGTCCGCGCCCCCGCGTGTTCGCGCCCCTGTGTGGACGTCACGCGCCCGGCCGTTTTCCCCGCGCCTGCGTGGCCGCCCGCGCCCGGCGCTTCCCGCGCCCGTGTGGCCGTCCGCGCTCGTGACCGCGCCCTCGCCCGCCATGCGCCCGTGCCATGGATGTGACACGCCCGCGTTGGTTGGCCGACCTTGCCTTAGTACCTAGTCAGCCTGTCCCTGGTTTTCCATTTTTCATGCTACCTTGGCTTATATACGTATATGTATTGGTTTGTGTATGCGATATATCCTTACGCCTTTTGTCCTGAGCATGAATCTGACCCTGGAGAACAAAGTGTTCCTACTCGCTACATGTGCCTGAATATCCCGGTTCTCGTTCATGCTTGACAAATGACTCGTAATTCCACGTGGCGTATTTGCAATGTTGCATTACACTAAGGAGGGTAGAACGTGTCGACCTACTGATCGACATGGATCCTCACTTGGGGTACTCGTACTACGGTACGACATTCTAGGAGGATGATCATGCAGGCCACAGCATGAGGATCCAAGATTTCACATAGGGTTTAAATTAGGCAACTAAATCTATTAGATGCATGGAGAGGGCAGAATCTCGAGATCGTGTTACACCAGCCGCCTTGAGGGATTGCCTCGACGCGCCAGCTGGTCACCACGGATACTGTGCCATCTGCAATGAGTGGATGCCGGTATCCGATTATTTCCTGATATATTATAAGTTTTGGCAAGGTAGCCCTACGGGGACTCGTGCCTGCAAGGTAGCCTTATGAGGGACCTGTGCTTAATAATACTTGACTACGCGGACCCCTGGGTTGGCTAGCCTTGCTGGAAAGATACGATCTGAGGACTCTGATAATTTAATACGAGGATAACCTCGCCATACTAGAAACTCGTAGACTTGACTGGTCGTGAAAATGACTTGCTTGTATTTTTCTTTTACCTTCCGCGAGTAACTGAGGAAAGCGGACTGTTATAGTGCGTGATCCAACCCATGTTCTTGTTTGATTGTTGGGTTGGTTATCGTACTATGACAGGCTGCGGACCGAAGTTACGAACGGAAGCCTTAATTTGATTGTGATGTGTTACTCCTGTGAATGACTAAGGAACATGGCCCACCGCGGTACGTGATCCAACCCATGTTCTTGTTTGATTGTTGGGTTGGTTATCGTGCTGCGATGGTCCGTCGACCGAAGTCACGACCAGGAGATCTTCTTACTTATATCTGTAAACTTATGTAAAGGTCATAGAGTGCGACGCGTCCTGGCTCCATGTGGCACCTTTTGTCCTTGTTTGGTTGTAAGGGTGCCAGATGGGTCCGACGATGTAGCGCTACCCTATAGCCGCAGCATAAGCTTTATTCTTATCATTATAACTGGGTTTTATCTTAACTCTTGTGCCCTTTGGCGGTACTTGCTATTCGGGGCTGACCCCGCTGGTTTTGTTTGGCCAGATCTCGTAGCAGAGCCAGAGGACGCGATCCTTCTTCCTGACATCCATGGTGCATACTAGGAGCATGGCTGGTCGGGGACTCGAGTGAGTTTCTTCTCCACCACTCTTGCTTATACTTTTGTGCGGCGTTCAGCCACCGGCACCTGTTAGCCGGATTACTTGATATTTTGTGTCAGTACATAATTGTAACCAAACAGATTGCAGCTGTGTATAATTTTGTGCTCATGACTCTCTGAGATAGCTATGTTATAAAGCTAGTCTCTCATGACCATTTTGATGAAGCGTCGGGGACGCCTTACTGCTTTACCTTTAATGTTCATTTAATTGCTGATGTTGTGTTGATTGATTGAGACATAGAACTCTGTGGGACCATAGGAGACTTGATTGTAGCATGTACCCCCCTAGTCTCTTGACAGCCACGATCGCCGTATGACGTCACGTACCTCATATGGTGTAGCTGGCCTCGTCCGTCTCCGTATTTCGGTACTGGGGCGTGACAGCCGGGGTACGCCGTGCGGGAGGCCGGTCGCCGGTCGGGCGGCGCGTCGAAAACGCCCCAAGAGAGTTGTTGACATTTTCGGGGCGTCGCGGGAGCGCCGGGGTGCGATCGAATTTGGGAGAGGAGAAGTGTGGAGGAAGTTGTGGTAGAGTTTGTGAAGGTAGAGAGGGGAGAGTCTCTGTGGAGTTTCTGAGTGTTTCTGAGAGTTTGTACGAGGGAGAGAAGATGATATATGCAGGAGTGGGGGGTTTGTGCGGGTTAGTCGCGTGATTGGGGTAGTGGGGTTGAACGGGTAGGGATTTTGTTAAATGGGTTTGGGTTGAAGGGTCCAGACAAGAACACCATCCAATAATTAATATTAAAATTCAAAATCTAATTTAATAATAATAATAATAATAATAATAATAATAATAATAATAATAAAACTAAAACTAAAACTAAAAACTAAAATAGAAAAATAAAACTTTTTTTTTTTGCAAATTCCAATTTAATTAACCTATTTAGAATCAGGGTTTTACACTCGGTCATAGCCCATATCTATAAAACAAGGGATTAAGAAGTAATGGCACCTATAAAACCATCATTAACAATATATCATGTCTATGTGACGGTCACAGGTGTATCTCATCAATGCAGACTACATCAATGATATTACATCGTCCTTTCAGTGCATGTAGCTAGCTCCACTAAAGTTCCTGTAATATCCGTGTAGATTTATCTCGCACGAATTACTCCTAGATCGACACGATCCCCACCGTACGAGAAATTAAAACTTGTGTACAACTTGTCCATTATCCTTCAAGTGCAACTATCTACAAATACGTAATATTACAAAATGCAATATGAACGCATAAGGATAACACAACACCATTCCATCAATTGTTTTACCGTTTTCACTATCCTTGAGCAACTATTTGTACACAAAATTTTCTTTCCAAGGTCGTCTCAATTGATGATGCAACGGTCCAAATATTTTTGCAGCTTGCATTATGAACTAAGGCTCAAAACAATACATTCATTCATCAACATTATAGAGTCTATGTTCTTTTCTCGAAACCAACCAGATCAGCCAAATGGTTGCATCGTGCTTGCCAGTGAGCGTCATCAACAATCGAAGAAGCAAGTGAAAGTTCAAATGTGATTATTACGTCCCAGAGCCAGAATACTAGAGAACGGATACACCCATAGGTCATCTACGCACTACAAAGTACGCCTATACCACGTGGTACAATCACAGCTGCACTAAGACAAGGGGATTACGATACAATCCAATTGTCAAGCCTAGGTCAAGAATAATCCTAGATATCTCAAACCCAACAAACAAGTAAACGACAAGATGTACAATCGTTAATGAGATAAATGTACTGCATCCCAAATTATATAGCATAGATAATCATGAAGCTAGCACAACAAAATAAAATAGGAATATTTAGACTTTGGGTCTTGAATAAGTTATGATATTTGTGTTTGGGTCTCCATAATATGCATAATTAGTGTTTTAGTCTCGAATAAGTTAGAATATTTGTGTTTGAATTTTCATAATAAATATAATTAGTATTTGGATCTTGGACTAATGTTTGACTCTTAAAACCTAACTAAAAATATAAATAAAAAAGGAAGAAAAAACTAAAAAGAAAAACAAACTAAAAAAAGGGAAAAATGAAAAAAAAAAAACAAATAAAAAGAAAAAAAAAAGGAATAAAAACCGAAAAAAATGAGAAAAACGAAAAAAGAGGAAAAATGACAACATTAAACAAAAAAAAGATAAAAGGATAAAAAAACTAAAAATATTGAAAAAACCTTAAAAAAATATAAAAAAGGATAATAAGACGAAAAAACAACAAAAACATATTATTTTTTGAGTGAAAAAAAATATACCCAAGGGAAAGATCTTCATATTACCGGATAAATAATTTATCTAGGTATTCATATTTTATGAAATTATATTTTTTAACCTAAACCAAACATGGAAATAGTTTTCCAAAATAAGTTTGTCCGGAATATTTAGACTTTATATCTCGATATTTTCGGACATATTTATTTTCAAAAATTACGAATATCCGGACAATCCAGACATTTATTTTCGAAAATTACGAATACCCATACAAATTTATTCCCATAATAAATTTAAATTTATTCCCGTTGTTTTATTTTTTACTTTTATTTTTATTTTCTTTTTTCAATTCATTTAGTTGGATTTTATCGGTCAACCATTGGTTCACGACCAAAATACTAATTATGCATATTATGGAGATCCAAATATAAATATTTTAATTTATTGGAGATCCAAACATAAATATCATAACTTATTGTAAATCCAAAGTCTAAATATCAAAGAAATATAAGATTATTATATTTTAAAAGAAAAAAAAAATTCCATGTTAATAAACCTAATAACAACAAACAATTGCCAATTTGTTCAGAACCCAGCAGTGATTTACTCGACACCCCCATTCCACCAGCACCCAAAAATGCCATCCTCCCTCCCCCTCCCTCTCCGCCGCCGTTGCCGCCGCCCCTTCTCCACCGTGGTCGACCTCGCCCACCTCTCCACCCCGCTGATGGACCCCGCCCACCTGTCCTCCCTCCCGAAGTCCACCCTCCTCTCCGCCTACTCCGTCACCCCGCCCATCCACCCCTGGCCGAGGACCCTCACCCAGAAGCGCCTCTCCCACCTCCTCCGCACCCAGCCGGACCCCCACCTCTCCCTCCGCGTCTTCCTCCACGCCGCCCACTTCCACTCCCCGGCCTTCGTCCCCTCCTACCCCACCTACCTCTCCCTCGTCCACCGCCTCGTCCGCTCCCGCCTCCTCTCCCCCCTCCCCTCCCTCCTCCGCCTCCTCCGCGACTCCGGCACCCCCTGCGGCGAGGAGCTCTTCATCGTCCTCATCCGCGCCTACTCCTCCTCCTCCAAGCCCTCCCTCTCCCTCCGCACCTTCCTCTCCATCCCCTCCTTCGGCGTCCGCGCCTCCGTCCGCTCCTTCAACGCCCTCCTCAACGCCATGACCCAGAACCGCCGCTACGACCTCGTCGCCCTCCTCTTCAAGAACTGCCAAACCAGGTTCCGCATCCTCCCCAACGTCTTCACCTGCAACATCCTCCTCAAGGCCATGCTCAAGCTCGGGGACCTCTCCGGCGCGCTCGAGGTGCTCGACGATATGCCCGAGTGGGGCATGGCGCCCAACGTGGTCACCTACACCACCTTCGTCGCCTTCTACTGCGCGCGGGGCGACATGGGCTCCGCGCGGGAGATGGCGGACGAGATCCGGAGCCGCGGGTGCGTCCCGGACGTCACCACGTACACCGTCCTGGTCGACGGGTACTGCCGGGCCGGGAGGATGGGGGACGCGGTGAAGGTGATGGACGATATGGAGGCGGACGGGGTCGCTCCGAACGACGTCACGTACTCGGTCGCGATCGAGGCCCTCTGCAGGGCGGGGAGGTCGGGGGAGGCTCTGGGGTTCTTGAAGGAGATGCTGCGCGGAAATCACGTGCCGAGCTCCTCGCTTTGCTGCAAGGTGATCGACGTGCTGTGCGAGGGCGGGAAGGTGGAGGACGCTTGCGAGATCTGGAGGAGGCTTCTGAAGAAGAACGTGACGCCGGACAACTCCGTCACGAGCACGCTGATATATTGGCTGTGCAAGGCCGGGAAGGTTTGGGAGGCAAAGAGGCTGTTTGGCGAGTTTGAGAAGGGATTCATACCGAGCGTTTTGACGTACAATACGCTGATATCCGGGATGTGCGAGAATGGGGAGCTGCAGGAGGCTGGGAAGTTGTGGGATGACATGGTGGAGAAGAAGTGCGGCCCGAACGACTTCACTTACAATGTGCTGATCAAGGGGTTCTGTAAGACTGGGAGACCAGAGGAAGGGGTTAAGGTCTTGGAAGAGATGTTGGACAAGGGGTTTGCGCCGAATAAGTTCACCATTGGGGTTTTGGTTGATGGGCTTTCTGAGTGCGGGAAGGAAGAAGAGGTTATCGAGCTTCTGAGGAATCTGGTCTCGAGGAAAGGTGGGAATCTTGGTACTGAGAGTTGGGATGTGTTACTTAGGAAGGCAATCAAAGACACGGACACATGGAAAGACACTCTTAGCATGGCATTAGTTACATAGGCAGAAGGCGAGCTTTGTGCATCTCCTGTTTTCTTCTTGCTTCAAGTTGAGCAAAAATTGACTGCAAGTTATAGCCATATGGTAGCAAACTGGGCTAGTTTACTCTTGGCCTGCCAATATTAATCGACACTTAGTTTATCTATAAGCTTTTGTATGCATATTGCACTGAATAGAGTTTCGGTACCTCGAGGCCCCCTAATAGTGAAGTGTCTGGGGACGGCTATGGGGAGGATCGAGATGTGTAACATCTAATGCATAATACATCTTATTATAAATGGAGAAGTGGGGGGGGTGGGGGGGGTGGGGTTCACCTTGAGTCTTGAAGCTTACAATGTGGAGAATGCATGGTTCAATCTCTAGCCAATAAGGAGAACAATGTCATCGATGAACTGAATATTGATTTCATGTGTCAGTGTCCACCATGGGATAGCGTGTACTGATAAATGTTAGCACAAGAGTTCAGATCTTTAATTTGGGCATGTCACTTGATGATCAGTTTCAATTGCTTCGAGAAATGACGAAGGAAAGCCTTGTCAGCCGTGTAACAGGTAACAGTTTTAGCTTCTATACGTTTTAGTTCAGCAATCTCCTTGTAATATCTCCTTGTAATGTAAGCTCTGGAAGTTTATATAATATTTTACATAACTGTGAGAAATTTTCTATATGCATTTTATAAAATGTTCACAAGTCTCTCTCAAGAAAATTGGCTAATAATGTCATAATCAAGCATTTGTTTGCTCTTTTAAGTGATTTTTCAAAAGAATTGCTTATATTTATATACTATTTTCACTTTATGTTGTCGTCTTGTCCATGAATATCTACTAAGTTATTTCGTATCAGTGTGAAGATCATATTGTCTTGTAACTTTAGCCATACTTTTATTGTTTCATCTTTTTCTTAGTTCAATTATAGTTACCGAGGGAAGAAATCACAATAGGGACATCATAGATATGCACTTGACGGGTACTATCAGAAGATGGAAGTGCACCTTCGATCACAATAGGGACATCTGTGTTTGTCTTCAACGAAAATGAGACCCAAGCTAGGATGCTATATTGATCTTTGGTGGTCAAGCTTGGTTTATGAATTTTACAGGACTTCGAGGATAATGCAGTTGTGACTTTGAACATAGACTTGAATTCTGCACTGCCTCAAAGGAACAACTGATGACTTTTTCGGCCACAGTGGATGTTCGTTGTAATTCGAGGTGGAACATCATGTGTGGACTCCTGCCCATGTTTGGAAGGATGAGAAGCCACTCTGTCATCCTAGTCCTGACCAGGGGTGTCACGACCCGCACCTGCTTTTCGGATACGAAACGTGTCCAAGTCCAGCCTACGCCGCAGTGTCGGCGGTAGAAGCTGTCTATAACTCACAAGTCACTGAATTTAGAATTACATGACAATCTATATCTCATCCACATAATAATAAAGATACAATCAAAACCAATGAATGTCAATGAAACTGAATAATAAAGGATGTAAACTGAGTATTTCCAAGAACCCAAGTCATGTCCAGTGGACACAAATCCACTACCAATAGACGGAATAAAATAAAGACATAAAATAAGTAACTGAGTCTAATCTGCTAATCAAATGACAATCTCAACTACAGAGGCACCGTGGTCTGATGCTGGCTCACAACTGCTCGTCTGCTCCTGGCTCAAATTCGGCTAAACCTGAAGAGATCATCAGGTCCTCAGAGGACTAGCAAGATACATAAAACATGCCTATCTAACAGTTTTATCATGCGTAAAAAATAAACAAGAAAGACAGAACACGACAAGTGGCTATGAACACGGACACTAGAACAACTACGCATAAATGAACTGCTGGAAGAACAAGTAAACAAGAGATCAATGGAATACCAAACCCTCGTCCCGAGTGTGGACTCACGGGTTTGAACTAATCACTAACCCTCGTCCCGAGTGTGGACTCACGGGTTAGTTCAAGGCAAACACCCTCATCCCGTGTGTGGACTCTCTGGTGCAAACGAATCAAGATAACGCCCTCGTCCCGAGTGTGGACTCACGGGTGCAACGGACAACCCTCGCCCTGTGTGTGGACTCGCAGGTTGTAAGAAACGATACAAGAAAAATAGCAGTTCAGTTTAACGTACTTATTCTATGACACGACTCAATCAAGCACGGACGAGATCAAATCCAAGTGTGAACTACAAGGCCAATCGTGAACAAGGTTTACATGTCAATAAAGCAACTCAACTAGTATACAATATGAAAAGCACATGTCCACAATCAATCAAAAGACTCGATAATGAAAGAAAATGCATGTAAATATAACTGAAGAGGAAGGCAAGGTATACTTGCCTGTGGTCCTGAGCTGCTGTCACGGGTCGAGCACTGAGTCAAGTCCAATTAACCTATTAGATAATTTATCATGTCAATAAATAAGTTGGAATCAAGGATAATCTATCTACTTGGTCTTTAAGGTTTTGAAGCCTATTCTACCTCAACTATTTTGGGTATGTTGGTTTGATCTCCTATTTATATATTAGTTACATAAATGCACAACCTCTGTTTTTTGTTGTGTTTTGGTAATTTGTAAAACCTGCAATTGAGCTTCACCATACTGCTATAGGTAAACATCATACAAAGGAAATGAACCACTTCCTACTGTTGTATGACTGAGAAAACCACACTCTTACATTGGTACATATAACTGGGTGCTATCCTAACCCAGTTACCTGTTGCATATGATGCAAATGTTAACTGCTACTTTAGAGTGTGGACTAAACCATGGGGTGTGAATCCCAGTCAATACATGGGGACTGACACACCTTGGTCACCAAATCGATAATTGATATGCATATATCAAAATGTGACACCCATACCCTGTTTCTTGGAGACTCATAGATGGCTTAGATAAAATAGTTCAATGGTAAAGATACATACTTAAAGAGCAGCACTCAACGCAGAAACTCAATAGATACTACCTTTAAATTCGTTCTATGACAAAAGTCTAGTCTTTTGGTAAATGTAAATTATGCATTATAACATACACACAGCTCATGCTAAGTCCCTTCCTAACGAGTATTTCAACAGAGACTCAATGATCAAAATTCTTGAAGCAATCAGTTCTCAATTCCCACAAAATCACAGGTATAATGTAAAGTTGCTCTGACTACTATATCTGCAAGAGCTAGAGGAAAGCAAGGAACTTTCAAATAGTATTTGATCTGATACAAAATAAGAGCCTTCTGTCCTGTGTACATTATCATTGCAGCATCTATATGTAATCCCGGATACCCCATCCTGATACTTTCACATGCCAACATCCAGGTGTTTTATTAAAAAATAACTGACCTGTCTTTGCAGAGAACATATGGGTATGCAGTTTATTTCATAGAGTATTTAGCATCCCTCTGTTATCTAGAGTTAGCATGTGGCTTTCGGCATGCTAAATCATATTATTTTTGCTTTAACTTTATCTGATTCTTTAATTGCTTGTTTTATATAGCTGATAGGAATACACAATTGTCTAATTATTCAGTTCAATGAAAAATAGGACTTCCAGGCTTTTCAATTCTCGTTGGATACTACACTGGCCGTACCTTAGCATTACCTAGCCTGCCCCCTTTTTACCATTACTCCTAAACTCTATTACCTACTGTTTTTGATGACTGATATGAACAGCCTATTTCTATATGTATGATCTGATTCCTCTCAGATACAAGAGTTCTATAGATACTGACCTATACCATATATTAGTCCTAGGGACACAGCCCCTTCCCGATATTCGAGACCCCAACATGCTGCTTCCAGCTATGCTAAAACCTATATTTTTCCTACAACCCGAACAACCACTACCATAAACCATCTTACTGATGCCATAAGGACACTCGTAGGGAGGCCTTGCTGGTTACTCCGTACCTAGGACTCTTCCTTTATTCACCCTAGATTCCTTCAGGAATTATTTCAAATATCTATCGTTATTAAGAACAAATCGAGAACATAACCAAGTTATCTGTTATTAGGTGATTGATCGATACAATGACATGGTAGAATGATTCCTGCTAAAGTCGAATGCTCTTTGTTCGATGATCCTTCGGAGTTGCCTCGAGTTGGTGAAGACAAGCGGCGGAAGAATTTGATCGCTAGGGTTTGTAGGGAAATAGGGTCGGCAACCATCCCCTTTTTATAGAAACTTTGAATTTCATCTCAAATTCTAATAGGATTTGGAGAAATCGAATTCAAATTCGATTAGGATTTATCCCTGGTAGTTCGGCCAGTAGAGAATTTGAATTGAGTTGCTTCTTTTGCACAAGGCCCCTTGAGAGTTTCAATTTTGAAAAAAGGCCATCATTCACTCTATTAATATGAATGGACTATTACTCACAAATCCTATAATCCTTTTATTCGTTAACAAAAGATAAATAAATAAATAGAATAACAATAAGAAATTTTTGGTCCAAGGGTTTACAAATCTACCTCCCTTAAAATAATTTCGTCCTCGAAATTTAATAGGCCATGATCTACTACAATGAATAGTCTAACATATATTGCTATTAAAAATATTTCAAGTACTCGTAAATCAAAATCTGATATAGGCCTATCCATAATACTACTGCCAAATCTATTGAAAATTTACGCCAGCTGTTCCTTGTGGTGTTGTCGCATCCTTCGTGATCATGGAAAGAGCTTGTCCTCCTGGTGCGGTCGGTAGTGGTGGGGCATCCGCGTTCTTCTGCGGGCAGTTTCGAGACAAGTGTTGGTAGGATCCACAAGTATAACACAACCCTAGCCATTTACGACAATCTTCTTGGACGTGGCCTCTTTTCATACAATATTGGCAGGTGGGAACATCTTGGACTTGATATGGGACTGCTCGTGGCTGCTGAGGATACTGTTGTGCTGCGGTCTTTTCTGGGGCATTGGATTGCTTCGCCGATCCCGATTGGCTTCTGCCTCCTCCATATGCATCTCTGTCCCTATTTCGCTTACGCTTCAATTCTTTCTCTACCGCCTGTGCGACCTTCAAGATTCTTTCGTAGGTTGTGGCTTGACTGGTGGCAATGACTAGGCAAATTTCATGTGATAACCCTTTCTTGAACTTCTTGGCTTTAGCTTCAGGAGTCATGGCATCTGCGAAGCGACTGAGGCGGAAAAACTCCGTGGTGTACTTGTCGATGGTGAGGTTATCCTGCTCTAGGCTCTCCAACTCGCTCTCCAACTCCTCTAGGGTCGCGTCGGGGTAGAACTTTTTCTTGAACAGCTCCTTAAACTCTTCCCAAGTCACATCTGGTGCGGTAAATCGGGGCTCATCTCTATACCATGTGCGGGTGATGTCGTAAAGCTGCATGCTAGCTGACTCGATCTTCAGGTCTTCAGGAACTCGAGTCATCCGAAGAATTCGATCCATGTTCTCTAACCACTCATCCGCGTAGAGAATCCCTTCCGTCCCCTTGAATTCCCTGGGCCTAAGGTCCATGAAATTCTTGGAAGTTCCAGGGCGCGGTCGTGGAGTATCTCTAGTCTGGAGAGCCTCTCTCAAGGTGTCGCGAAAGGTGTTGGCCTGCGCCATCTGGGAAGCGACGAGCTGCCGGAAGATTTCGAGGAGAGTAAGGGTCCGTCTTGATAGTCTTTCTGAAATTTTATTCTAAAAACAGTTTTCTGAGAGTAAGTTATAAAGTTATTTTCTGAGTATAGAAATTATGATTCTGCGTTTGGTTACTTTCATCTGGAAAATGATTTTAAAAAATAAGTTTGAAGATTCTGTTTGGTAAAATATTTTTAGAAACTGATTTTTTTTTAACTGTGTTTCTGTGTCCATTCTGTATCCGTGTGTCCAACAAATTTTTTTATCTCATGTCAACTCAATTCTATCCACGTGTCCATTCTGTATTCTTGTGTCCAATGAAGATGAAGCTGAAGCTGAAGCCCGGCGATGTCGAGTGGTTCCGGGTGACTCAAGTTCGATGCGCGGCCAGATCTCGGTCACCGCCGCCGGCTCATCACCGCCGACTCGAGTTCGACGCGCGGCCAGATCTGAGGCGCTCATGGAGGTCATCGTCAGCGTCGGGGATGAAAGCTAGGGTTTGGGCCGGAAAGGAAGGGGGAACGGGCTTGTGGTCGAGGACCATGGCGGAGGACGCCATTGGAGCTAGGTTTCGGAGCTAGAGATCATCGTCCTCGACGACGAGCTGCACGTCACCACCCTCCACCCGTGCGACGCCCACGGGACCACCGTCGTCGAGATCTGGTTCGTTGTCCTCGGCCTAATCGAGCCGTCCGAGACGACGCCCACGGGAAGGAGGAGGAGAACGTTTGGGAAGCCCTAACCCTAATTTTGATCTCTCTGAGAAGAAGGGAGGCGGAGATTTGGAAAGGCCTGCTGAAAATGAGGAGGAGAGAGAACTATGGTGAGTGAGCGGTGGGCCCACAATTTTTGCTTTACTCTAAAATGAATGTTATAAAGTAGCTAAAAGCTACTTTCTAAAAATTGCGTTTAAGTGCAATTTTTTAGAAATTTTTTTTCTGAAACACATTTGGGAAAGCAGTTTGCCAAACGTTGTTTCCAACATGATGTGCGTTTAAACTCAGAACTCTGAGTTATAAACGCTAAGCAAACGCACCCTAACGTTGTCCAGTGCAGGTGGCGGAGGCAGAACAGGTGCTGGATACATCGTAGGTGTTGGATGCATCATAGGAGCTGGATACATCAATGGTGCCGGGTGCATGGCTGGTACTGGATGTGGAACACGTGCTGAATGCTGAACTTGTGCTGGTGGTGGGACAGATGCTGAAGGCAGAACGGGTGCTGGTGGTGGAGTCTGCGGAGAAAACTGCGGGGGTGGTGGAATGTCGTCTCAGCGAAATCTCGAGAATTGTGGCTGTGGCGGATTGTCCATATGAGTAAGCTGGCCTTCCTGCGTCAGTGGGGTCATGTACGTGAAGAATCCTCCTGCAGTCGGTGGGGTGTTCAGGGAAGCGTTGTTCCTGTTTTGAGAATTCATTTACTGCAATAAAAGAAAACATTTAGCCGCTGAAGAATTTCAAGCAGGATGCAAGTCAAGGATTCAATAAAAATCAAGGATAGAGATCAATAATGAGTCAAGACACGTGGATGAGATCCTAAGAGTCTAATCCTATTTGCAGGCTCACGTCGGTACAATAATGTAACCGAAGTGATTAACGTAGACCTGCATGGGCCACCAAAAAACTTGTCACGTTCCGCATCCGCTTTTCGGATACAAAACGTGTCTAAGCCCAGCCTACGCCGTAGTGTCGACGTAGAAGCTGTCTATAACTCACAAGTCACTGAATCTAGAATCACATGACAATCTATACCTCATCCACAGAATAATAAAGATACAATCAAAACCAATGAATGTCAATGAAACTGAATAATAAAGGATGTAAACTGAGTGTTTCCAAGAACCCAAGTCACGTCCGGTGGACACAAATCCACTACCAATAGACGGAATAAAATAAAGACATGAAATAAGTAACTGAGTCTAATATGCTAATCAATGACAATCTCAACTATAGAGGCACCGTGGTTTGATGCTGGCTCACAACTGCTCGTCTTCTCATGACTCAAACTCGGCTAAACCTGAAGAGATCATCAGGTCCTCAGAGGACTAGCAAGATACATAAAACATGCATATCTAACAGTTTTATTATGCGTAAGAAATAAGCAAGAAAGACAGAACACGACAAGTGGCTATGAACACGGACGCTAGAACAACTACACATAAATGAACTGCTGGAAGAACAAGTAAACAAGAGATCAATGGAATACCAAACCCTCGTCCCGAGTGTGGACTCACGGGTTTGAACTAATCACTAACCCTCGTCCCGAGTGTGGACTCACGGGTTTGTTTAAGGCAAACACCCTCATCCCGTGTGTGGACTCTCTGGTGCAAACAAATCAAGATAACGCCCTCGTCCCGAGTGTGGACTCATGGGTGCAACGGACAACCCTCGCCCCGTGTGTGGACTCGCAGGTTGTAAGAAACGATACAAGAAAAATAGCAGTTCAGTTTAACGTACTTGTTCTATGACACGACTCAATCAAGCACGGGCGATATCAAATCCAAGTGTGAACTACAAGGCCAATCGTGAACAAGGTTTACATGTCAATAAAGCAACTCAACTAGTATACAATATGAAAAGCACATGTCCACAATCAATCAAAAGACTGGGTAATGAAAGGAAATGCATGTAAATAAAACTGAAGAGGAAGGCAAGGTATACTTGCCTGTGGTCCTGAGCTGCTGTCACGGGTCGAGCACTGAGTCAAGTCCAATTAACCTATTAGATAATTTATCATGTCAATAAATAAGTTGGAATCAAGGATAATCTATCTACTTGGTCTTTAAGGTTTTGAAGCCTATTCTACCTCAACTATTTTGGGTATGTTGGTTTGATCTCCTATTTATATATTAGTTACATAAATGCACAACCTCTGTTTTTTGTTGTGTTTTGGTAATTTGTAAAACCTGCAATTGAGCTTCACCATACTGCTATAGGTAAACATCATACAAAGGAAATGAACCACTTCCTACTGTTGTATGACTGAGAAAACCACACTCTTACATTGGTACATATAACTGGGTGCTATCCTAACCCAGTTACCTGTTGCATATGATGCAAATGTTAACTGCTACTTTAGAGTGTGGACTAAACCATGGGGTGTGAATCCCAGTCAATACATGGGGACTGACACACCTTGGTCACCAAATCGATAATTGATATGCATATATCAAAATGTGACACCCATACCCTGTTTCTTGGAGACTCGTAGATGGCTTAGATAAAATAGTTCAATGGTAAAGATACATACTTAAAGAGCAGCACTCAACGCAGAAACTCAATAGATACTACCTTTAAATTCGTTCTATTACAAAAGTCTAGTCTTTTGGTAAATGTAAATTATGTATGTATTATAATATACACACAGCTCATGCTAAGTCCCTTCCTAACGAGTATTTCAACAGAGACTCAATGATCAAAATTCTTGAAGCAATCAGTTCTCAATTCCCACAAAATCACAGGTATAATGTAAAGTTGCTCTGACTACTATATCTGCAAGAGCTAGAGGAAAGCAAGGAACTTTCAAATAGTATTTGATCTGATACAAAATAAGAGCCTTCTGTCCTGTGTACATTATCATTGCAGCATCTATATGTAATCCCGGATACCCCATCCTGATACTTTCACATGCCAACATCCAGGTGTTTTATTAAAAAATAACTGACCTGTCTTTGCAGAGAACATATGGGTATGCAGTTTATTTCATAGAGTATTTAGCATCCCTCTGTTATCTAGAGTTAGCATGTGGCTTTCGGCATGCTAAATCATATTATTTTTGCTTTAACTTTATCTGATTCTTTAATTGCTTGTTTTATATAGCTGATAGGAATACACAATTGTCTAATTATTCAGTTCAATGAAAAATAGGACTTCCAGGCTTTTCAATTCTCGTTGGATACTACACTGGCCGTACCTTAGCATTACCTAGCCTGCCCCCTTTTTACCATTACTCCTAAACTCTATTACCTACTGTTTTTGATGACTGATATGAACAGCCTATTTCTATATGTATGATCTGATTCCTCTCAGATACAAGAGTTCTATAGATACTGACCTATACCATATATTAGTCCTAGGGACACAGCCCCTTCCCGATATTCGAGACCCCAACATGCTGCTTCCAGCTATGCTAAAACCTATATTTTTCCTACAACCCGAACAACCACTACCATAAACCATCTTACTGATGCCATAAGGACACTCGTAGGGAGGCCTTGCTGGTTACTCCGTACCTAGGACTCTTCCTTTATTCACCCTAGATTCCTTCAGGAATTATTTCAAATATATATCGTTATTAAGAACAAATCGAGAACATAACCAAGTTATCTGTTATTAGGTGATTGATCGATACAATGACATGGTAGAATGATTCCTGCTAAAGTCGAATGCTCTTTGTTCGATGATCCTTCGGAGTTGCCTCGAGTTGGTGAAGACAAGCGGCGGCAGAATTTGATTGCTAGGGTTTGTAGGGAAATAGGGTCGGCTACCATCCCCTTTTTTATAGAAACTTTGAATTTCATCTCAAAGTCTAATAGGATTTGGAGAAATCGAATTCAAATTCGATTAGGATTTATCCCTGGTAGTTCGGCCAGTAGAGAATTTGAATTGAGTTGCTTCTTTTGCACAAGTCCCCTTGAGAGTTTCAATTTTGAAAAAAGGCCATCATTCACTCTTTTAATATGAATGGACTATTACTCACAAATCCTATAATCCTTTTATTCTTTAACAAAAAATAAATAGAATAACAATAAGAAATCTTTGGTCCAAGGGTTTACAAGGGGAGAAGCCTGATTCAATCATGCGTCTTCATCTCTCGTTTGAGCTCATAATTCTGAGCACAAATGTTTGAGCTCACAATTCTGAGCAGAAATGTTTGTGTCATAGGTATTTGATGAACATAGTACTAAAATACACACCCCTTTATATCTCCTTTATAATGTTCTCATACCTCCTACTATTCCCTCCGGAAGAATCTCGAAGAGAATAGCTCTATTCACCCACACCAACTTAAATGCTAGTCTCTTTTATCTCCGGATACCGTTGGAGAGTTCATATAAAATTATAAACTCTCAAGTGGCATCAGCCGGTCTCAACATTCTAAGATTCTTCTCCCTTTATCACAGTGTTTCAAAGCCTAGTCTATCTCTTGCTTATCTCAAACAAATGTGTGGTTTAATCAAAGTTTGGAACGGCCAGACTCTAACCCCATAAGTCCTAACTCCTAACCAACCTTGGCACAAATTGAGTCACCATTGTTTCAATTCTTCCGGTATTCGCCTAGTGACTTTAAGACCAAGGTTTGCATATCTGTATCTGAATTGTTTCCAACTCTTCTTATGAGTATTGGTATCTTTGGTTTCAACATTTTCGGCTCGGAGTTTCAGAGTTCTTTGTTCACCAGGTTAAATTAATAATTATTATTGTCAAGAACTAAAAAATATTTTTATATATTTAGACATAATTATATGTATAATTTGTTATTTCTTGTTAACTTTGAATGAAATAATATTAAGATTGAGATGATGTGAATCAATAAATGTACAACTTCAGCAATTGTAATGGTTTACAATGTATCCATATGAAATCTTAGCGATATGTTGTAGCATGCAAATCTTCGACATGTCGAATCATTGTGAAGACATCTTTTTTTTCCATCTCTATTTTCCTTGTGGTTTTCTTCGTACGTGTTGAATGGGAAAGTCTCAACAAGGTTCACAATATCGGTATCGGAATCGGTATCGGACCATTCCTATGAGTATCGGGATCGACGGTATCGACTGTATCGGCTGTTTCTGATCGGAGTATCGGATTTTTGGTATCGGAAAACAAATAATTATTAATAAAATATTAACATTTTAGAAAATATATTTTATATACTTTGGCATAATTTTAAGTATTTCTACTGTTATTTCTTAGTAGCTTTGAAATTGAATGGAATAATAGTCACCCTTGCTGATTGGTTTATATGCCATAGATAAGTTTTCTTCTTTTACATGCTTTTACAATCTTACTATGTTTTTACACCCTTGTTGATTGGTCTTTTTCATTCAATTTTTTGCCGAATTGACTGGAAAAGAGACCCCAAATGTCGGTATCGGTCAATATCGGGTGTCGGTCGGTATCGGATCGGGACATGCCAAAGTGTATCGGTATCGGCCGTATCGGATCGGTACCGGCCGATACTGCGAACTATGGTCTCAATATCGGTATCAGCCAATATCGATAGGGTTCAGTACTGGATCTGAGACAAACCGATACGACACAACCGATACATACCAGTGTCAGATGAACTGCGAACCTTGTTTAAAACTAATATATCTTGTCGAGAATTGAAGGTGTAATGCATTGCAATTCACCACTGAAAAAAGTACTTAAAAGTTTGGAAGTATCGAGGCAATCCTAATGATGACTTAACCATTTCATCCAATTTTAAGGTACATGCAACATCTCTAAGATATTTCCTAATGGATGCCAAAGTTTTGACTAAAATATGAATGCCCATTCCATTTATACTTCTATGGGTTTCCTACTAGACTCTTGGGTTTCTTAATCATCATTACATATATGTCATCCATCGTCACGATTTTCTTTTTGGCACTAAATGATGGTCTTACGTGTCGGATACAAAGACAGAAGAATCATGGTTCCGTTAATCGTTACTTGCTACCGAGTTTCTTGCTCAAATATACCACAATCCACTCTTACGAACATTGATTTCAAAAGTTGTGTTTTATGAATCGACTATTGTGTGCTCTTTGTAGTTTCAACAAGCTTTATCCATAGGCTACATTCAGCATAGAAAGAAGAACCTTTCGGTCGTACTCCCAATAATGAGAGCCAACTGCAAGTCTCTCCCCCCTCCTCTGCGTCTTGATCAACAAAAACTCACTCGCGGTATGTGAGTTTTGTCCGAATTCCTCTTCTGGTAATCACTCTGCTTGCTTATTGTTTCAATATGATCTTATCTTGTTTCAGTTGATCAAGAAATGTTTCTTCCATTGTGCAGGATATAGAGGTCAAGTGCTGCTGTAGATGAATGCTGGAGGCGATATTTAGCCTGTATTGGTTGGTGATACAACTTTTACAACTCTAATGAGCAAATTATGTGCACCACATCAGTTATCACGGCCACGGGATGGGATTTGTACAGCAACATAAATGTAAGAGACCTACGCAGAACTCACAAGTCACTCTAGCCGGATGGCAAGAAGCACCGGCGGGTTTCTTCCAGTCAGAGAACCAGGCAACCTCTACTGAGCGATCAGCGTCTATTATTCTTTGTTTCGGACATCAATTTTCTTTTCCCTCTACTTTTTTTCTTCTTCTTCTTCGTTTTTTGACTGTTGCATTTCTGAACAATGGACCTATTGGTTCATTAGTGTTGAAGAATCTGGCACTGTGTATTGGTTTATTACTCTTTGTATTAGAGCCTGGCCAACCGTGATCTGCCTGCAGTATTCCGGTGAGATTTCCTGATGGTCGACACCTTACCCAACTTGTTACCCATGAATGGATCTCAACGATGTGTGCTGCTTGTCGTTGTATTGGACACTGATACTGTCCAGATCCATCTGGAAGAATTGATGGGGATGTTGAGAGAGCATGGAGAAATAACATTGCTCTATTCAACGTCGGAACCTGCCAAAGCTGGGGTAGTTATTCACCTGAATTACTTGAAATTGGAACCTGACTATTCACTCGAGAAAAGACTGATCCAATAGCTGTTATTTTGAACCCGACCCAGGAGGTCCGGGTGATCGAGCCCTAGTGTGGGTGTTCACGGTTGTATTCACCAGTATGGAATATGTGCCCTTAATAACTAATAAGTGTGTTTGTGTATTTTTTTTATATATATATATATATATATATATATATATATATATATATATATATATATATCTCTGAAAGAGTAGCATTGGATATGTTGAGTATTACTTTTTTTATTGTTCAGATTAGATTATTAAACTATTCATTTTTTTTTCGAATTTTTGATTTAGTCTGAATAGTCAGAAAAGACAATCCAACTGCTGTTATTTTATGAATATTCGAAAATTCTTAAGAGTGGTAGCTCGAATATTTTCAAAATAGCAACATTAAATCTTTTTTTTTTTTTTTTTGACATTATAGGTTAAAGCTTTAAACTATTCAATTTCTTGCGAGAATTTGAACTAATGGAATCAAATGACTGCAATTTCAGGAACATTTGGGGATGATTAAGAGCAGGGATCCCCTTGTTCCCAAAATAGTAGCAATTTGATCTTTCTTTTTTTGACAATACATATTAGATTTTTAACTATTCAATTTTTTTTCAAGATTTTGAACTAATATGTACAGTTAAAAATGATCCAATAACTGTTATTTCGAAAATATTTGAAGATTCTTAAGAACAATATTTCTATCCCTCTAGTCTAGCGGTTAAGGGCGATGCATTCCCCCAAGGAGGTTGCTATCATGGGCAACAAGAGTGCCATTTAATTTTCCTTTGGGATAATTAAGTAGGGTGGTGGTAGGTGCAGTGCAGGTGCGGTCTGTAGGAGACAGGAGCGGTGCGGTGCGACTCGAGTGGTACGCGAATGCGATGCGGGCACAGGTGCGGTGCCAATGCGGCTGCGGTTGCGGTTGCGTGAGGCATGCTGGTCGGATGGAGCCTTCGAACATGGGTGGTGCCTTCTTGCCGTGATGTAGCCTTCGGGCTAGGATTGTACATTCGGGCATAGAAATTGTATATATCGACATTCTGATTGGATTGGTTGTAAGTCTTCAGACTGAGTTTGTAGCCTCTCGAAGGAGTTTGAATAAAATTTACCTTCTTCGAATATATATATATATATATATATATATATATATATATATATATATATATATATATATAAATTTTTGGTTGGATTTGATAGAAAAAGTCTATTTTAGTTTTAAATATCTTAAACTGAAATTCATGATTCGTGATCTATTTTCTACAATTCCTTACAGGGATCCCCTGATTTTTCTTAAATTAGGAGAAGAATACCTGTTTTCTTTGGATTCGAGAACTTCCTAGATTTTTTTTTCGGCAACTACTCCAGTCAAAATTAGCATGTAAATAAAACAAACAAACAAATAAATTAAAAAGGTTGGGTCAGAAAAACAAGCGGAATTGCCAACGTGGCAGTAGTCCACGAGTCGGTGGTGAGCTGGCTTTATGGTTTTGGCTAGTTAGATTTGTCTGTACTTAATTAAAAAATACACGTCAGCCCACCGAAATCCGGATTCTCCTCCCTCCTTCCATCCATCCCCCCTTTCCGCCTCCTCTCTATTCCTATAATTAGGGTTAGGGTTTGACGAGAATTCGCCGCAGCCTTCGTCGAGAGTTAGGGTTAGGGTTTTTTTTTTCTTGAGGACGAAGACAAAATTATCAAGAACAAGAAGAAAAAGGAGATGGTTGTAGTGGCGGGATTGAAGCGGCAGAGGAGGGTTTCTTGGGCCAGAGATGACAACTTATGTAAGGTATAAACAACGATCCGAAAAAAAAAATTCATTCAATCTTCGTCGTCATCTTTAATTAATTTTAATTATAATACTTCTGATCATCTTCTTCCTCTTGATCCGTCCTTTCTAGAACCATCGGTTCGATCCATGTCTCCATCGTCATCTTTCTCATCCAATACTTCTTAAGATTGTAAAGTGGAAATATATGGAAAATAAATTAATTCCGCGGAATTATTTTACTATGAACAAAATTATATGGAATTTTAAATTTTTGGTTTCAATTATTTTCTTGTGGAAAATCAAATAAATTTTCATGGAATTTAATTCTGGTTGGAATGGAAAATATAAGCTATAAAAGTGGAAATTTTGTGATGAAAATATTTTTCATGGAAAAAGGCCAATCAAACACAATATAAATTTATTTACTCATGGAAATTGATTATATAATTAATTGACAATGTTATATTAAGTAGTATCGTACTCGGGGCGATCAGTCACAGAAAATGATCTTATTATTAAAGGCATTAGCAATTGTTGGACGCAATGCAATTTATTTGCATACCAAAGGATGTCAAATTTGTGATTTTTAGCTAAAGCAACTCCCTTCATTATTGTTTTTTATACAAAATAACCAACTTCGGCTAGCAGTAGAAACGCAATACTTTTAACTAGGAAAGAACAACGGATGATACTTGAAGTCATTAATGGAAAAACAACGGATGAACTCAATTTAAATACAAGTTTTTGATATAAAGTACACGATATTTTTTGTTAAGTACAAATGTTGGGTCAATTGCTAGGAGTCTCACCATTGATATTTTTCTATAGTTGTATTTATCTTATGCAACTTAAGAGTACTAACTAGTGGAGCGACTTCAAATTTCAAAAATGTGATTTTAATTACTGAAATAAAACAAATTACATTTGTAGTCCTTAATGTGATGATGATATGGGAAAGGACTACAGGATTTGAAGCTTTTGAGGCTGATGTATTTTTGTGGAAGGGAGATGAGTTGGTGACCTTTTTTAATGTCTCACCATCCTAGCCAACTATTGAGTAACTACAAGTGCAAGAAAGCCACGGAAGAAAAAAAAAATCTGCCTGCTTTCTCAATTTAAAATACCATAAACTTACAAGAATTAAACTCAAACTTTTGCATGTCGTTCTGATGCACATTTTCCACATCATGGCCAATAAAAAGAAACTAAGAAAATTTTCACCATGCCTCTATTTTTAACTAAATCATGGGTTTTATTGACTTATCTGGCATCACAAAGCAGGCATACTCTTCAGATACAATGCTATCTGGAGTTTGTCACCCTTGCGGAAAGAAACAATTTCTTGAGGAATTTTGCTTTACGAAGAACTTTCTCTTACCTACATTGAGGTGTAAAAGACAGTATCCTAAAGATTAAACTTGAAGAATAGATGATGGAAAGCAATAGATGGTTTTAGTCTGAATAGATGCATGCTCCAGAAAGAATTCATTCAGTATCTATCCGCGGCATATAAATCTGGAGCAGGGTACAATTTGGAGATTCAAGGATACATCAGAAAAATGATAAAACATAATCCATTACAAAAGACATCTGACCTTCTAAATAATAAAAGCCTAGTATTAAATGTAACTGCAGAAAAAAAATCAGGTAGCTCCTGGCGTAACATTTTTTCACTTGCGAGCACTGCCAAGACCAGGTTATATCTATAATGGGCATACTCACATTTGGGAAAATGGTTTCTACTTCATTTCAGGGTAATCTGCTGGTTTTCTGTGACTTGTGAACTTTTTCAGCTGGAAGAAGTTTATTAGCTGCAAACAAGTTAGGATCAAGGGACAATCAATTTACCTAATGCTAGATACTTCATTGGCAGTAAATTATAACTCCAATTTATATGATCAAAAGGAGGTTTATGATTAAAGTTAAAAAGATCAATAAGCATTTGACCTTTCTTACTAATTAACTGCAATAAAATTTTGGTCACCCTGCCTGCTTTTGAGTGAATTATTTTCCCCTTAAAATTTATAAATTTGGAGGCCTAGTTGGCTCCTTTATCGCTCTTACTATTAACAATTCCTAAGAGGAAAGCTTAAGGAACATCTACACAAACAACAAAAGCAAAGCAAGTAAAAAATAAAGAAAAACTGAAGAACTTTCACCGCTGGTTCCACTGCGAATTGTAGTTGTTTGACTTTAAAATAGCAGAACGATATTGAAAACACTCAATTTGTCATACGGGAAAGCTTGACTGAAATCTATTCATTTGTTTTTTTTAATCTAATTGGTGTTAAGTTCCATTCAGAACTGAAGTCATATTGACATTGAAGACCAAAGAATTGTAAAATACTCAACTTTGCCAGTTGTAACCTCCGACGTTGTGCCTAAATAATTTTTGAATCTGATTTAAGTTTACGGAAAGAAAATATAAGTTCCGTTTTCTGGTTTACAACACTACCTTCATTACACAGTCCCAGCCTACTTGGCCTTTCATTTTAGTAGTTATATTCTTGCAATTTTTATAAAAACTTGAAAAAATATGTTGCGCATCATTTTGTAAACCTGTATTCACTCGAACCTTAATACTATTAAAAATAATTTGGAAAAATATTTGGAGACTATTTTTCTTTACACAAGATGCTATAGCAATATCAGACAAGTTCGTCCTGCTAGAGAGTAGCTCAAGCAGAAACAAATAGAAAGTCAGCATTTGTTACTTTGAATCTGTTAAACTTCATTTAGTTCTTTTGCTTTCACCTAGTTACAGATAAAAGTCAGCATTAGATATTTCTATCTTTTTAAGATGACAATCAATCGCCTTTTTTTCTTTCTTTCTTTCTTTTTTCTCTCCTTTATTTGCGTTCTTTTCTGCATTTTTAATATGTTAAACTTACACACTAGACATTTCCTTAAAGATATAAATAGTCTATTTGTAGAAAATTACCAATAATTTGTTGGGCACCACACCATCTTGGAAGTTATCTGTTTGTTAGGGGCAGTTTGCTTGATTACCATATTGTGTATCTATCGGATAATGTGTTGTAAAACACACATTAATATAGTCATACATATATGGATAAATTCCAACATTGAGCAATAATAAGGAGCACCATCAAAAGGTTAAGTGACAAGTTCATCATAAATTCTGATGTTTTAAAATAAAAATAATGAAAGTAGTATTATTCATGAATATAACATCATTACACCACTAAAAACATAACTTAAGTGTTAAAAGAATAATAATATAGTATTGAAAGATACATCTGAACTTAAATAACTATCTTAAGGTTATTTAGCCCTTCTGTAAGCAACTACATTTACAGTCATATTCTCCTCAGTTATGCATTCACCAAGTAGACAATGTAATGATTCAGCAATTATCAAACAACAAAAGAAAACGCTTCCTAGATATGGTGTACATTGAAACTTCCTAGATATGTTTGTTAGTTAAGGTTATTTAGCCCTTCTATAAGCAACTACATTTACAATCAGATTCTCATAAGTTGATTCTTGTTAGCAATTAACGAATAACAATGTTATACCTTCACAAATAAGGTCTTAATTTAAACTTCCTAGACATGGTGTACATTGAAAACTTCAGCAGAAGAAAAAGCACTAACAAAAGAAGATACAAATCCTTTCTCGACAAGCTAATGAATTTTAACAACTATATACATCCAAAATCAAACAAAACCAACATAGGTGGAAAGCCATATAATTTATCTGCTTCTAAATTTAAGAACTTAAAACCTAAACAAACAGAGATGGATAAAGGTGAGAAACAAAGAAAAAAAGAAACAAAAGAAAAAATAAACAAAAGAAAATACACAAGCGGAAAAGACATCACCATAAACAGATGGAAAGATCCTTCAAGGAAAGATCCAAAATAATAAACAGATGGAAAGATCCTTCAAGATCCAAAATAAAATATAGAGATGGCTCAAGATCAAAAATAATATATAAAGATGGCTTAAGAAATCCTATGGATAAAAAGAAAATAGATAGAAATACTAAAAAACCAAAACTCTTTCTTTTGCAGTTGATCAGTTGGTTGGGTTGTTAAAGTGTTAGGAGATGATTATATGTTGTCAGTGTCACTAGATAAGTTGTATATCATTGTTGAAGATGTTAAAGTCGATGAAGGATGCTAGAAGATAAGATATTTGTCTAGAGAGGTGGCTCGTTATATAAGGTCGTTCGAACAAAAAAAGAGGTTAAACCATTAATTTCAACTTAAAAGTAGAATTTTTAACCTAATCATAACCATTGCCGCATTAGTTGATCCATTGTATGGATGATATGTCATATCATCCATTACGGGAAATGTATTGGTCAGTAAGTTTTCGTTTCTAGGTTGAACCTTACCATATTGGCTGATATGTATCGTCTTTATTAGAAGATACTATATATTTATGATATGCATCAAAATTGAAGATACATACCATGGGGACCTTGATGAGCCTGTACGGATTAAATTTCATGCAATATGAAAATCTTTAACCCATCGATCATGGGAGTCTTTCTTTAACAGTTTTTGAATAATAAAACAAACGAGATCATTTGATTAATGGCTTGGACATTTCCAAATTGTATGAATTTTCATACACACATGTTTTAGAACATGAATATCACGACAGATGGTATGTATCTTCATTTTCAATGGAAAACATAGGATGTAAGCCATGGTCCGCATTTCTTATAGTGTGGACGGGTCCACAACTGAATACCTCAATATATATATATATATATATATATATATATATAGTAAAGCCCCTCAACCTATCTAAGCATATTAACAATTGCTTGTAACAAAAATAAGTAACATAACAGCCTACTGAAAAATGTATGTAATATTTTTTGTGTGTATCTGGCTCCAGTCACCATCATTTATTGGTGTTCTATTCAAGTATCATTAATTATCATCATCAAGAAGAATTTGGCTCAGGTAAATTTGATTGGATCCATATTGCAACCCCAATGCTTTGGATCTTGGGAATTAGTGAACGAGCTTGTTTCATCTCAACTCGTGATAGAAGAATCTTATATTATATTAAGCGAATAGGCTATAGGAAGAAACAAATGACTAATGGTTTATCATTTTGGACCAACTGTGAAATTTTTGATCTGTTATTGAATCTGTAAATTTGATTTTTTATTTGTAGAGAACTTGAATTTTTGAACTTATGAAGGATGTTTGCTTATTACTTATAGTATCTTGATAAAGATGGAGAGAATAAAATATATGGATGTTTACTTAAACGATGTTATACGTGAAGAAGCTTGCCATAGAAACACACATAATTACATAGGTTTTAGGCAGTTTATATATGTATGGGATGCAACTCAGGAACATTATGTTTTTAGTGAATACCACTTTTTGATGTATTTGGTTAGATACAAGTAATACATGTCAATATCGTTTTTTTTTTCCATAGTTTGCAGTATCGGCCGATACCGATCCGGTACAGCCGATACCGATACGGTTTGGCATGTCCCCATCCGATACCGATCGATACCCGATACTGACCGATAGCAGTATTGGAGGTCTCTTTTTCGGTCAATTCACCAAGAAAAAAATGATAGAAAAAGACCAATCAACAAGGATGTAAAAGCATAGTAAGGTTGTAAAAACATAGTAAAAGAAGAAAACTTATCTATCGCATTTAAACCAATCGGCAATGATGACTACTATTCAAGGTTGTGAAAAGCGCTAGATCTAGGCGGTTCAAAAAAATAAAAATAATTCAAACAAATCTACTAAAAATTGCAGAAAAAATCTATAAAACCCCAAAACATGCATAGTCGGACATCATGGGGACTAGACGGACACCTAAGCGGACATCAGGCAGACACTCGATGCCTAGGCGCTGCCTAGGCGGCCGCCTTTTAGGACAGCTACTATTTCAAATTTCAAAACTACTAAAAAACAACATTGAAAATACTTAAAATTATACCTAAATGGATAAAATATATTTTCTAAAATGTTAATAATTATTTGTTTTCCGATACGAAAAATTCCGATACTCCGATCCGAAACCGCTGATACCGCCGATCCTGGTACTCATAGGAAATGGTCCGATACCGATACTGCGAACCTTGGTTTCTTTTTTTCTTTTTTTCTTTTTTTTTTGTGTATTTTAGACCTTGGTTTCAACATTTGTAACAAAAACTGATAGATGCATATCCTAGGAGTGGTCATAGTTGAAGCAATTGCTTGGACTAGTGGGATGCTGTGACATATGTCAATTGTGGCTATAAAGGGATTTGTTATTGCTAAAAACTAGGGAGATGGCCTTGTCAAGGTGAATGGAAGGAACTGGTTCATGCAGCGGAACTAAAAATTTGCACACAGATGTCTCTGGTTTCTGGCATATGAGTAATTCATATAGGAAAATTGGAAAATCATGGAGAATATATAACCTTGCTAAGGCAAGGAAAAAAAAATGAAGAGCTCATGTTGATAGTAATAGAACTAATACCCAAATGTTTCGAGGAAGAAGACACTCAGGAGTAAGATCTATTCTCTTAATTGTATATTTGTCATATGTATCGTTGAAAATTAGGGTTAGTGAGCTTAAAAATGCTTGGATGATAATAAATGATCCAGCTGTACGACATGAACTTATTTCATATCAAAGTCTGGAAGTATCTGAATGATGAAGAGCTTTTGTGGTTCATTACCTTACACGGTGAAAGTCAAATGATGACTAGACTTCATGATATTGTGAAGAAGAGGTAGTTGGTTTGGAAGTATTCCAAACTTTTGTCGATTTGGTTCTGGTTTAGTGTTTATACTTGATGGGTTTTTGATATTCTTGGAGGTTGTTTATTTAGTGCTAAATTTAATTATTTGTTTCTGGGGTTTGCATCTATTATTTAGAAGTTGGGTGCTGGAATTTGAACTAAGTTGTGGGGACATCAAATTAAGGTCTGACTTTACCTTTTATTCTCTCACTTCAAAGGTGATGTATATTTCAAACTGCTAGGAGAATAGGTTTAGTTGGAATCAAACATTTGAACCTGTTATGATTAAAATTTAGCAGAGCATAATGGAGAGAAGTACGACATGAAATGACCGTCCTCAATAAACAAATCGGTTTTATCACTTTATGTCTGAACATTTTCCTTGAAAGCTACTTACCAAGATGATTATTGCTTAGGGTAATAAAGGAGAAAAGAGATCTACTTGTGGTTTTGTCCATTACTTTGGTCTTATGGTATCTTTTCATCTTTTGTTGAGAACATTATGATAGAGCAGATACAAGTTTGACAGTGATTGAAGGGTATACATACTAATTTCCTATCAGCATAAGCTTACATCAACGGGCGACGTAAAAAACTTACAACCTTGTCTGGTTATGATTGCACATACTTGCACTATTAGGATGATATCCATGTATATTGCTCGTTGACAATATTGTTGGTTTAAGCATATAGAATTGGTAGTTTATATGAATTTATGTTTAGCAACAACTACGGGAACAAACAAGGAAATAGTTTAGTTTTTATACATGACCATGAAGTATATTCTGTCCTTTTTACTTGGGAATTCATGATGAGATCAAGACTGAAGAGGATGTTGTTAATAGGAAAAAAGAAACAGAGGATGGTTGAAATGGAGAGCTGTTTTTGGAGTGTAATCTGAGCGTATAATATCCACAAAATGAAGAACTAGCATTCTAAGACAGTGCTTAGGTCAAAATGTTAGGCATTCAAGGAACTTTTGTAAAAACGAATTTCCAAAATAAGAATGTTAGATGGATGCCCGGCAATATTACTATAGATGAAATAGGAAATGAAGACAATTCATTGAAGTTAAAAGTAACTTCAATCCAGGAAAAATGGGAAAAACATCTTTAGGTGGTTGAGATGGATAAGACTGACTTGTTGGTGTCTATAAAGTGTGATATTGACTCACAGGACAAATGTTCTCCATCAGATATGCTCATAAGATGCTTAGAGAATGAGGAGACTTGAAAACAAATATTAATGAAATAAATGGTAGACATGCTTTATATTTTTTTGAATGAGGGCCTGGAATCTGAATTGTGAAATTACTTGTTAAAATCCAACCTGATGTTGCTACATCAGCAATTTTCTTCTCTCTCCAATCTTCTTCTACCTCCTTTCTTTCTTCTATATGCATCAGCTTCAGATCAGTATACTAAGATGTTGCAAGATTATGGTGGATTCCTAAGCAGAAAATACAATAAATGAATCACATACATCCAAACTCACTTGGTCTAGAGTTTAGATGTGGCTTTATCGATACTACTAAGAGATTCATTTCCCATATTAAACTATACAGGACACTCATAATGATAAGCCTAAGAACTAAATTTATGAAAAATGCTACAATATAATCTTGTAATAAATATATGAAGTGTAACTTTAACAAGACTGTTAACTGCACCAACCTCCAGATTTGTGGTGAGGGTTGAGTGGTACTTATTAATATTATTCTAATACACTCCCTGCAGACCGAATGCCCATTTTATGAGCTGAGAGTTGTATTACTATTTGCACAGAGGTATATAATTACAAAGTTTTTAACTCTGCTTACAATGGCGTGCTGGACGAGATTGAACCATGGCTCTGGTACCATGTTAAGTCCCTGCCAGTGCATCAAAACTCCATAGTTGTGGTGGGTTTGAGGGTTATGTATTAATATTATTCTAATAAAGACAACTAGAAGGGATGGTTGAACAGTTAAAGTTGATGGTCAAGGAAGAAATACCCTACACTGACCATTATAGTTAGTTAAGATCCATCATTTATCATGTAGTGATCTTGTAGATGTTGCAAATATTATGTGATCATGGGATACCCATCTAGCTGAAAATGACAAACTTATAGGATGGGATATAAGCCCAGTCATGTTTTTAGGTAGTAATGCTGGGTAGTTACGAGACATTTCTACAGAATATGTAAATTCGAGCGGGTGGGGATACACGCAAAAAAAGATTGATTAAGAACTTGAGTTTGCGGAAGGTTGAAGGAAGCCTTAATTAAGGATTATATTGAGAGATCATTTGAGACCGTATAGGTGCCAATCAGAAAGGAGTAACAAGATAATAGCAGGGAGGGGGGAATGTACATGGAATGGAACTGTTAAAAAAGACGTGGCCATGCTAATGCGGATTAGATGTCCTTAATAGAGATGAAAGGAATAAATGGTTTCATGTGTCCAGCCCCAAAAAGTTGTGATGAAAGCTTCCTTGTTTGTATAATCTGCTAACAGACTTTCTTGTTTATTCTGAGGATAGGAACGATATTAATGGTTGTCAAGGAACTGTATAAAGCCTTGTGTCATAATAGTAATGCGGGGATTATCGGTCCAGAGCAGTAAACCAGACAAACTCGTCACTTTTAGCCAATTAAGCTAGAAAGTGCAGAAAATAGTTGTGAGAAGGATCAAGGATATTTTCGAAACATTTTAGTTTGTGCTAGTATGGTCGTTAATGACGGGCATTATATATATATGTGTGTGTGTGTGAAAAATGGGAGCAGGATTTATTTCTCTCTCACTGTTGGCACCCAAGTGAGAAATAAAGTAGTGAGAGATAGAACCAGCCATAGCTAGAATCTGTTAAGTAACTCAAGTTCATAAATTTGGGCTCCATAACTCAGAAGCAGACCAAGTGCTAGACATAGGAAATCCAGCTGAAGTAGTGTTTATGATCAACTATCAATAGTGTTGAGAGGGGTTAGCTTATCCCTAATCTAAAGTCCTACAGGTAGAAGAAAAATATTTATAAAGTCAAATAATTGATAAAGAGAAACCAACTGGCTTTCATCTTTTGCTACGGGAAAGTAAAGAAAGAAGACCTTGCAGAGGTTGCCATTAAATGGAAATAATATACTGAGGAAAATATAGAAAGAAAATAAACTAAGGATAACTATCATATTAAAAGATGAACCAAAAAAATTGAATAGAATCTACCGATAGAAGTAACTACTTGGTCTATGGTAGCCGGTGGCCTGCAGCGATGTAGTATAGCCAGAGGTTGCTGGTGGCAGTGTTGCAAAGGGACATGATAATGCTGCAGAGATTGGAAGTCATCCCCTTCTCTGTTAACCCCACACCTTAAGCCCTTCTATTGTTGTTTTTCTTTCAGCTTGAGCTAATGAAGGCTAAAGAGTAATAACATAAACGGGAGTGAAGCTGTGAAGGGTTTTAAATTAAGAGGTTTTACGGGGTTTTAGATTAACATGTCCTTCATATATAAACTTACTTGCAAGTTGCAACCTGGTTTAGGTTTTACGGGGGGTTACTTCGTCTCTATTCATGCTGGTCACTATAAACCCCAAATGACATTTCTTCTGTTTTCAAATCTCAAAAAACTTTAGTCCCGTATTTGCGCTTCAGTCAACATTGAGAACGCCGCCCAACAGATTTCTTGAGCAGAACTGTAAACTTTCAAAGGTCGGGTCCTATGTTAAGGCTGCGTATGGTTCCAGTTTTTCAATAAGGACTTGGGATCCTGCTTTCATAGCTAATTGGCTGTACAGTTGGTCACATTTTGGAAATGAGGTTGACTATAATCTGACCTGTCAGTGGACTCCCCAATTATTGCTAGATCCATGTTTTTGATGTCAATCTTGCAGACAACTTGTGAATGTAGATGTACTAGTCTAAAGTCTATTAAGAGGCAAATGTTACTCTGGAAAATGCAAGTCCAGAAAAATCTTGTAGTTTAGTAAATGTCAAATAAGGGAAAGACATTGGTGAAGTTGTAGGAACTTGTGCTCTATGTTGTCACAGACGCGCCGCCTAGGCGTGCAGGTTGAGGGGAGGTCGCCTCGACCTGTGGAAAAATCCATTGTGTGAGGCGATGGGCGCCTAGGCGGACACCTAGGGTCGACCATGGATAAATCTATGTTAATGCTTATTATAATGCCTATTGCTTACTTTTATGTTTTTGTTGCTGCTTATAAGAACATGGACATTTTCTTTTATTCAATTTTTTCTTTTTGTTTTGCTTTCATTATTTGAATTTTTTTATACCTTTCCTCTCTTTAGTCTTCATTTATGTTCTGTTCATGTTCAGGCTATGTTGTTGTGTCCATTGGTGGATGTTCATGTTATATTGCTTATTGTAATAACAGTAATATACATAACTGCGGAATTTTTTGCAAAATAGTAGGCTGTATATTGGGCTGTCGCCTAGCCTCGCCTAGCGCCCAGTAACATAGCTTGTGCTTCATCTTTTATAGTAGTGATATATGCTGTCAATTTGATGTGATTATTCTATATTGTTTTAAGGAAGCTGCAACTTGACTGTTTTGTAAAGCCTCTATACGAAATGGACATAATCTTTGGACATGATTTATTGTTTGTCAACCTTCATCGACGTTTCCTATTCCTATTGTAGTCTATATTGCATGCATTCTTGTTGTGTATTGTATGCTTTATTCCCAATGTGAATCACATCATCTCATGTGTTACATCTGTATTTTTTCCTCACTCGAGCACATTTGTGGTTTAAGAGGTTTCCATAAGAATGTATTCAAACTGCTAAATGTTTGTATCCTAGACTTGGATAGAGATGTTGCTCGATGAAAATGTATTATATCTGCTAAATATTTGATGCTGCACTACATTGAACTTCTGTCATGTTGTTAAGGTGCGGACATGTGCTATTAGGGCCAATTAATTTAGTCATGACCGGAAACTTGACCAAATACTTTCTGATGATTTGTTTCTGAAGAATGCTTCCTGATGGTGCCCATATTCTTGGGGGAACTTAATCTTTATTAGCTTGGTCGACATTTTTTAGGCTCTAGACTAAATAAATTTTGATTGATTTATTTGTTAAGAATGCTTCCTTATGCTTGCCCATATTCGGCAGAACTTCAAACTTCATTGATGACAACTTTGTTTGTTGGTTGACTTTCCTAGGTACTATTATCATGAGTTTAATATGTTTAAGCTTCTTCGCTAATATATTGTCAATGCTGTATTTTTGTTCATCAGATTTCTTAATTTGCTACAAACTATATATGCACCTGAGTCGAGTAATTCTCCAATTGCATGTCATTTTACACATTCCCTAATGTAGAACCTTTCCCTCTGTGCATGTTTTTTTTTACTAATTTCTCCTACCACCTTTTATTATATTGATTCAGTTTCCTTTCCTTTCTTATCACATTTTGCTTCATAAATTTTTGACTCTCTTAACTCCCCATGAAAAGTAAAAGAAGAAACATAAAAGAAAAGGGACTGAAGGTGTTGCTATACTTTGCCTTTGTTTAACAGGTAAGGTTATTTCTATCAGAAGATGCTCCTTCCCAGTCTGGATTTGGAGCCCAAGATCATCTCCAGGCAAAAGCTGCATGGCTGTTGCATACAGCCGGCGTGGTGGACTCCGATGATTCTCTCCCTCCTGGTTTTGAAAAACTCCACAAGCTCCGACGTAAAACTGAGACCTCCCAGATTCCAATCATCAAGTGGCAACGTCCTCCCCGGGTAAGTAAATAATCCAGATCAATCTTTCACGGTCCATCAGGCCGCCAGTAGCTAATTTTATTTCCCGTTGCAGTTGGCGATAAACCCAGAATGGCTAGTGGCAGCCGGAGAAGAAAGCCAAGAGGTGGCTATAGAGAACCAGAGGCATCTTGGAGTGTTAGAAGCCGTTTATCCTCGCCCTTCCTCGATTCCTCCCAAGTAAGCTGCTATCCCCCCTTTGATCCGCCTTTTTTTTAACACGTCCTTGTTATGCTAAAGATGCATCAATTGCCCATCCAGCCCTGCGGTTGTTCTTGGGGCTCTAGATGCAACTGTCAACGATTCCCAAACTCCTCTCATTCCTATAACTGCGACTGAAGAAGAAGATGCTACAGAGGAATCAGATGCAGTGTCAGTGTCTAACTGTGCACCAGTTCAGTCACAGAGTTATCCAGTTGATGGAAGCCGTCAACGTATCGCACCACCAGATGTCGGATCTAGTCTCCGGCAGCCACCGTCACAACCCAGTGAGGGGTCCCAGATTCCTAATGTACCCAATGCCGAAACACCATCAATGGCTGCAGCGATGGTGACGGCCCTGGCCGGTATGGCACCTGGTGCGGAGCCTGATTTTGTGGCTGCAGCATCAGCTGCCTTCACGGCGATTGTGAAAAGCTCCGAGGAGGGGAGCCTGGTAGACCGAGATTTGCTCATCAAGATTCTTAGCAATCCTGGCATGATAGAGAGGCTGGCCTCTGAGTATGGAGGCCCAAAACAACAGCCGAAGCAAAATCCACCAGCACTGGCAACACAACCTGTGGCCGGTACATCAGCAGGAGCACCCCCAAAACATGGGTCCTTGCCACCGGCATCACAGCATGTTGCTGCTGCATCAGCACCACCACCACTGCAACATGTATCATTGCCAATGGCATCACAGCATGTGGCTTCTGCATCAGCAGGAGCACCACCACACCGTGCGTCGTCACTGCCACTGCCACTGCCACGGACATCGCAGCATGTGGCTAGTACATCAGCAGGAGCACCACCACACCATGCGTCGTCACTGCCACTGCCACGGACATCGCAGCATGTGGCTAGTACACCAGCAGGAGCACCACCACACAATGCGTCATCACTGCCGCTGCCACGGACATCACAGCACGTGGCTAGTACATCAGCAGGAGCACCACCAAAACATGCTTCCTTGCCACTGCCGTCACAGTATATGGCTAGTACATCAGTTGCAATACCACCACCGCCGCCACCACCACCACCGCCAGGTCATACCCAGATCAGTGCTATTAGTCCCTTGTCTGCACCTGTCCGACACTCCTTCCAACTCCCAAACATGATCAGACCTTCAACTATGAATACACACCGCCCCCCTGGTCAGATGCCCACCATACCTCCAGTAAATGCGCCTGTTGTCAAGGATGCAAACTACTACAAGAGCTTGATTCAGCTACATGGCGGCGAGAAGCAGGAAGCCTTGCAGTTCAAAAATGGCGGCCACCAGTTCAGTAGTCCCGGCAGCCTTCAGCATGGCTATCATCATCATAACAACAATATGATAGGTTCGAGTAATATGGTTGAAGCCTTTGGACGCGGGGTTCAGAAGCAGACCGATACGAGGGTGTCGAAGGTTTCGAGGCCTTGCGTTTACTTCAACACGCCGCGAGGGTGTCGACATGGGGCCGGCTGCTTGTTTCAGCACGATGGGTCCGTTCACCGTGCTGCTTTCGAGCAGCAGCAGGGCGCAGCGAAGAGAATCAAGTTAGATAGAGAAATAGGCAGAAGCAACTGAATTTTCCTTTCGTCAATTTGTTTTACTGTATGTTCCTTGTTTCAGTAAATATTGTTTGTTTTCTTTAAATTTTTTTTTTTTGGTAGCTGCCTAGCTGGTTTGTTTAGTGCAATCTTGTCTGCGAATACATTTGGTCTCTTTCTGAAAGATAAATCTCGTCTGTGAGAACATACATTTGGAACCCGTTTGGTACACTGTAATGTAATCGTAATTGTAATATAATTAAATTATTTTTTATTTTTTTATTATTTGATTACATTGCGAATAGGATTATATTACAGTGTACCAAAAAATTAATTTTAACGTGTATTCTTGTATCTAAAATAGAACTAGTAGTTACTATGGGATATTCGTAGTTACTATAGGGTACTCTTAACATAAAGTTATTGTGGTATAATGGTTAGTACCTTACACTCGTATACTAAGGTTGTGTTTGATTGGACTTTTTTCCTTGGAAAATATTTCCATCACAAATTTTCCATAAATTGTAGTGTTTGATAGCTTATATTTTCCATGGAATTATTTTCCAAAAAACTATCATTTTCCATATTTTCATCTAAAATGGTGGAAAATGAAAGTTGTCCAACCCATAGGAAAATATCATTTTCCATGAAAAATAACTATTTTTCGTGGAAAATAATGGCAATCAAACACCCAAATTAAGTTTTCCATGAAATTTTTTTAAAATTCCATGGAATTTTTTTCCTAGAAAAATAATTCCATGGAATTAATTTCTTTTTCACGTATTTTTCACCTTGCAATCAAACGTACCCTAAAAGTTCTTAGTTCAATTTTTGGTTTTAATTTTTTTTTAATTTTAGTTTTTTAAATTTTTTATATTATGTATGTGACTATTTTGAAAGTTCGTCTTGGATTTTCATGTGCTATAACCGGCCTTGCATAAAGGCTATCGGAAATTTCACACCATGTTGCATTGGACACAGCACTGACGGCAACCTGTGACGATATCAACACATAAGTGTCGTGTCCGTGTCCAATATGAATTGGTAAAATCTTCGATTTGGTAAGAATAAGTGTGTAAGAGCATCTCCAACCCTATTGTCTTGTTAATTGTTGTGAGTCTTAGGTGGCTCATATGTGACATGAGCCACAAGACAATGTCTTGTTTATGTGGCAAAACTATATCTCAAAAGACAACGAGATAGAAAAATTCTCTCCAATGTAAAAGTATTGAGGAGACAATAAAAAGTATTTTTCCAACTTTTAAGACAACTCCTTCACTTCTTCATTTTTTTATTATAAATATTTCTATTGATAATTGATAATGTGGAGACAAAGTCATTGTGAAGTGCATTGTCTAGATCTAGACAACAGGAGCGGCCCTGGCCCAGGGCAGACCGGACGACGGCCCAGGGCCCCCTGACGAAAGGGGGCACCAACATGGAGCTATCTACAATAGAACTAGTATATCTCATGTGCCTTTTTTTTTTAATAAAAAACATTGTGGTGTAGCGGTTATAATGCTTGACTTGTATTTATGAGGTCCTTGGTTCAAATCTTGACTACAACTAAATTTTGTTTTATTATTTATATTTTTACATTATATATCGGGGCCCACTTTGGATGTTTCGCCTCGGGCCCCCATTAGCTCAGGGCCGGCCCTGCTAGACAATCAGCTTCACATTGTCATTGACATGTTATTGTCATGTCAACTTCATAATTTATTCTACATTTGTATTGAAAAAAAAATTTAGAATAAAAATTTGTCATTTCTATGTGCCAACCATTTTTTTTCTAAACTCACAGTAGGTTGGAGATGCTCTAAGCCACCTCTCTAATCCAAATGCTAAAGAATGAAATTAATTCGAGGAGAGTGAATTCAGACAGCCCAGCCGACCAGAGTCTTACTTGGATCCCACACCTGCCGTCGGTATAGTATATTATTATAAATACTAAAATCGCACAAAAAAATTAATTATTCAGTGAGACGAATTCACTGTATAGAAATTAATTAATTAATTATTCAGTGCGTGCGACGGACTCACTGTATGGCAGTGGTGTGCCCGTCCCACTGAATAATTCCACTACACAGCCAGGGACTGGCACTGCAGACTCGCTGCTCCTCTTTCTCCAATCAACTATAAAATCCTCACTTGTAGATCTGAACAAACATTCCAGTGATTCCACAATGGCTTCTTCTTCTTCTTCCGCCGACAACAAGAAAGAGGAGAACGGCTCAGCCGCCGGAGCCCTAACCCTAGCCGCCGCCGGAGCCCAGATCCCTCCGTCGATCGGCGAGCAGCGGAAGGTGGCGCTGATCACCGGAATCACCGGTCAGGACGGTTCGTACCTGACCGAGTTCCTCCTCTCGAAGGGCTACGAGGTCCACGGCCTCATCCGGCGCTCCTCCAACTTCAACACCGCCCGCCTCGACCACCTCTACGTCGACCCCCACAACCACGCCAAGGCCCGCATGAAGCTCCACTACGCCGACCTCTCCGACGCCTCCTCCCTCCGCCGCTGGGTCGACTCCCTCCTCCCCGACGAGGTCTACAACCTCGCCGCCCAGTCCCACGTCGCCGTCTCCTTCGAGATCCCCGACTACACCGCCGACGTCGTCGCCACCGGCTCCCTCCGCCTCCTCGAGGCCGTCAAGTCCGCCACCAGGACCAAGCCCTCCATCCGCTACTACCAGGCCGGCTCCTCCGAGATGTTCGGGTCCACCCCCCCGCCCCAGTCCGAGACCACCCCCTTCCACCCCCGCTCCCCCTACGCCGCCGCCAAGTGCGCCGCCCACTGGTACACCGTCAACTACCGCGAGGCCTACGGGCTCTTCGCCTGCAACGGGATCCTCTTCAACCACGAGTCCCCTCGCCGCGGCGAGAACTTCGTCACCCGCAAGATCACCCGCGCCGTCGGCCGCATCCGCGTCGGCCTGCAGACCAGGCTCTTCCTCGGCAACCTCTCCGCCGCGCGGGACTGGGGCTTCGCGGGGGACTACGTCGAGGCCATGTGGCTCATGCTGCAGCAGGAGAGGCCCGGGGACTACGTCGTGGCGACGGAGGAGAGCCATACGGTCGAGGAGTTCCTCCAGGCGGCGTTTGGGCACGCCGGGCTGGACTGGAAGGATCACGTGGTGATCGATAAGAGGTACTTTAGGCCCGCGGAGGTGGACAGCCTGAAGGGGGATTCGAGCAAGGCGAGGAGGGAGCTGGGGTGGAAGACCAAGGTGGGGTTCATGGAGCTGGTGAAGATGATGGTGGACCAGGACGTGGAGCTGGCCAAGAGGGAGAAGGTTCTCGTCGATGCCGGGTACATAGACTCCCAGCAGCAGCCCTAGAGTCCTTCCTACTTCCTCGGTCGCTTCGGATTTTTGTTTTTCTTCAAGACACTCAGGGAGCAAAATCTTCGATCCTATAGGCGTAATGTGTTACTCGTTTTGATGCTGTTGCGGGGTTTCTTTCAAGTATTTGACTGTTGCTGCTGCTGCTGCTGCTGCTGCTGCAAATATTTATAACTTTAATTATTTGATAGGTGCATTATTATATAGATGAGCTGATTATGTGAGTAGTAATTTTGAAGTCTATTTAGGAGGTTATGTCTCTCTTTGTCTCTTGGACAACTGCTTTCGGGAAGTTTATCCAAAAGTATTCTGCATATTAACATTGTTTCCTTAAAGTAGTATTATTGGTTGCATTTATCGGATCATGCATTATGATTATCTATGGAGTTGGCTTCCAATTCTTTATGGGGTATTGATTAATTATATTATCTTGACATTTCAATACGGTTATTTCGTTTTACTTCTGTCATTCATCCGTGTTTAATCGTGAATGAAGGGTAGGTACTGACCTCCTAATTGATGATGGTGCACCAGGGTGTTGAGCTTGCAAAGAAGGAATCTGATGGTGGATGTGGGATAATGTCAGGCAGTAGCAGTTGACTAGTTGGCAACCTTCTGGCTCTCAACAAGGAAATTGCAGTTATTTTCAAATATACGAGAACTTCTATAACGCGTTTTAGTGGGGTTTGGTAACCTTTTGTGTTTGGGTACCTTGGTTGATATCACAACAATGGTGTCAGTTGAAATATTAATACCATCTTTTTTTTTTTTTACTTAATTTTTTCGTTTTAAGGAAGCGTCTTTTACAAGCTTATCTAGTAGCATTGGTATGCTCTGATTTGGATCATGCGTACATCATATATTTTGAAGTCATCCGCTATGTTTTTGGATCTAATTTGTGATCCAATTTCTTCTAAGAAAGAGATTATTTGGGGGTTATGATCATAATAGTCTTTAGCGGTGTCTCCTTCATTGGTATTTTTATTGTATTATGTTGCTCCAAGTATTTCGAATAAAGGCTAGGTTGTTGTTGTTGCTGTGTATGCTGCTCTAAGTTACTATGTAGTCCATTTGACCTGATGAGAGACCCTCTGATATCAGTATTTATTTTTGTTATTTGAATGTGCTCTATAGTTTTTTTTTCCAATGGGGATGTGATGTTGGAACCAATCTTTAAGACTTTAACTGATCATAAGATGCATTGTTATTATCTGGATGTAATTTATTCTCTTAAGCCACCTTGATAAGAAGTGTGAAGTCTGTAATTTTCCTGCAATGCACTGTATTACTACTAGTCTTTTTACGGTGTGGTTTTGTATGATTTAGCTTCTTTTTTTGCTTAAGTTTCCTTTCCCCAATTGGTATATTCTGCCTGCATATATGTGATCTTGGACAGTCTTAGTGGTTTAAAGTTCATAAACCTATAAAAAAATTGGTACATCCTGATAATCTGGCAACAAAAATGTTCTTCTTATTAGAGGCTTCTCATGATGTCCTATTATCCATTTGTTCTATGTTATGGATGAGTGATCAAAATTATGTATTAGCTACTCCGTCTTAGATTTGTTTTCTTCTTCTTTCGATTGTGTATCAAGGGATAAATTTAGATGCAACATTGTGTGATTTTTCATAATCGAATCCTATGAAATCTCTTGTATCTTTTTTCGGGTGCAATTGTAGGGCCAGTTGCTACTGTTTAAGTATTCATTTCCCTTAATGGTTTTGTGGTGGTAAGACTTGTTTTCTATTTGCATTTTGTTGTTTAGGATTCCTCTTGCTCACCCATCTTCTTGTTAAATTTTGTTCTAATTTGGCTGTGACAGAAATTACTGGATTATTTTCTTAGAGAAAATAGTGGATTTTGCTCCCTCACTTATGTTTGGGTAATTCATTTGGTATTGCTTCATTGTCTTGTTATTTTCATGCTTTACATTTGTTAAGCATTGTGATTAGACTTTTTCTTTCTTTCGTATATGGGATTGGATCGGAGCATGCATTATTTTGTTTGGAATGAGATATCTCTTGCTATGTTTTTCTTTTGGGTAGGTGGGTGGGGTGGGGTTACGAAATTCTTTACTTTTTTTTACAAATTCTATGCTATCCGGGTTATTAGTTTGCATTGATTTTGGGATGTTGAACTTCATCCCATGCGAATTATGCTATGCATTCTTCATTTGGATGTAGTAGAAACAATATTGCTAAGACAAATAAGAGGCAATTTGTTAAAAGATACTATAAGAAATGAGCATTTTCTTGGGAAGTTAGAGGTGGCAAGATGAGAGAAAATCATCTTAGGTGGTTTGGACATGTGCAACGTAAACTAGTAGATGCTCCGGTAAGGAATGATAAAATAGTAGTTAAAGGAGCTGCTATGGCTAGATGTAGCCCTAAATGAACATGGGTTGAAGTTTAAAGAAGGATTTAGTTTTTGTTAATGTTACAAAAGACATGACCATTAACATAACTGAAAGGAAGAAAAGGATTCAAACAACTGACCCCAAATTTTTGTGATAAATGCTTCGTTCTTGTTGTATTCTTTATTTGGATGTTGCTTTTGTGTTTATTCAACTGACATGAAATGGAACTTATGGAAGTGATCCTTGGCTAAGGGCGTCAGTCTGTGAAGTGTATTGTGTTCATGTAGTATATTCCTCTTTGTCTTTTATGTCTATTTGTCATTAATGTACAATATATTACCCTATTGTTCGTACTTCTCATTTCTTTGTGTTATAGAAGTGTATATAGATTTTCAGTTGCTGTTGCACTTATTTATGTGATCTAGGAACTCTATCGACATATAAGGTGCACCACTACCGAGGGACTAACATCATGAAGCATACTAGTGGCCCAATTGCATTCCACCTGGTGATCTATTTATTTTTCTAAAGACATATTAGTATCTGATCCATATATTTTGGTAATTGACTTACAATTGTCCTCTTTACTGTAGAATTTCTTTTTTTTTAATTCCGTTATATTTGCTGTGTAGCTGCATAGATATTCTTTGCTGTGGTTTGGGACTGACTGATTGTCTATTAGCATCCCTTTTTTTTTTCTCCACCAGAGCAAGAAGTGAACGAAAATGTTTTTTGACCAGCACCTCTCCTTGTTTTTTACGGGTACTAAGAGTTCTCTCACTACCAACCAGCAGAACAAACGAGAAAAAACAACCAATTGGAACAACTAACTATGGCTCTTGTTCTAGTCAGATATCTTCTGTTCTCTGTAGGACTAACTTCACATACTACTCTGGACACCTTTTATTTAGCAAATTATCTGGATATAATTATTTGTACAAATGCTTTACATCATATTATAGAGTGATGATTGAGGCTTCATTCTAACTGGGCTGCATTTGTTATTTTAGAGTGCTTTGCATCCCTTCATCTGATTTTCTTGATCATTATGAATTTTCTTTATGTGATTATTGTGGATGAATCAGAACATGATTGATAGTTGAATCCTTGTTGTTGTGCTTGCTTCCCATTATTGGGATTTAAACTGATCTCTTCTAGTAAGATTGATCCGTGGTAGTATTTAGTGCCAGCAAGTTTGGAATTAGTTGGTTGGCAATACTGATATTTTCAAAATATCAGAAAGATTGACCGTTATTTTGGCTTAATGGCAATTTAATTTTCGGTTAAGTAATTGATAACATTATATGACTGCCGGAAAAATCAGTAGGCCTCACCGATATAACTGTTTTAATCTATACATGAATTTATTACTTTCTATTGGCTCCTGAACATAGTCAATTTTTTGTTGGTACCTAAATTACTTCCAATTTGTTAATGCTCATGTACATCAGGGGAAAACATAAAGGTGGGTTGAAATGTAAATTATTACGTATTTCCACTGTGGTTCAACTTGAAAGTCGTGTCAGGAGCTTGGGGCAAGCTAGAATCATCAGAGTGGAAAGTCCAACCCATGCTGAAGTTGAATGTTTTGGCCAGATCCGAACAATACATTCTTTGCCTGTCTATCCCCTTTGCTTAACAATGTTTACATGAGCTTTAATTATTGGATCAGGTGGACCATCATCTTGGAAGCATGGATACTGTGAAAATTGTGTCAGACACACATTGGACATGGACACTCCACTATGTACTAGGACACACAAATCAATATCTTGTTCATATGTATCTGTGTCCATACTGTGTTGTACTGCATTTGTATCCGTACAACATAGACCATGTGGATAATGTGGACTCTGACTTTAGATAAGTGGATAGTAATTTTTATTTACGTTGGTATTGTGTATAGGACACGACTTCTTCTTTTTTAACAGTGAAAGCAAAGCATGACTAATGAAAACTGATTAACAATCTGCGAGCTTTCTTAGATGGAAGATGTCGTCCCTAGGAAAACAGTACTTTTCAAGAATAACAAAATTCCACTTAATCCTTTCTTTTTACGACCTTGCAATCAACAGATTTCAAGCTCCTTCAATATGCTTATCTTGATGCATTGCGTCACTGAGTTTATTTCGCGTGGGATGATACTTGAATTATTTATTTCAAACTCCTGTGCTATGTTTATAGAGCTGTTTCGGATCCAAGTACTCATTGGAAAGACATGGAATAGTTTTGGCAGTGTAGATCACACCTTCATTCTTGGTTCTGGTAACTACTAGTTTCTATGTAATCTGTTCGATTGTATGAACCAAGGGATCCTGTGATGTTAGTATTCCTTTCTTTGTTATTTCGATTTGCACTGTAACTTTTTTATTTTTTATTTGTGATGGGATGTGATGTTGGATTTATTTATTATGGTGATTTTACTAGTCAGGTCCAATTAGTTAGTAAACAATTTTATTGGAATGTAACTGTAATCCTTCTAGTTATGTCTGATCTAAGATTTTATATTTTCTTCCACAATTATTGTTGTTCTGCTCATATATATGGTATCTTGTACAACATTCTTCTGTATGGTTTTGAAACTGGTACATACAGGCAAATTTTGGATCTCTTTCTGCAGTGGACAGAAGGGTCAGACCTGTGGCTTGTATACCCCAATAATCTGGTATGGAATATTTCTCCTATTTGAATTTTGAAGGCTTGTCATCATGTCCCATCATCCAGTTCTTTTTCCTACATGTTATCTGTTAATAATTTTCTCCAGTTTTTTTATCTGTTATTAATTTTGTCCAGGTGCAATTGAGGGGCTATGGTTTCAGCTCAGCATTGTGTTTGAGGTTTTTGAGGGGCATGTAACTTATTACTTGTTCAGGACTATTCATCTTCTTAAATCTGGTAAAGTTTTCTGCATTTCTCCTTGCTTAATGTTGCTTTATACCCCAATCACTACCTTCTGCTTGGTTTTTTTGGGTTCAAATGGTTGTTCTAGTGCAACTGCTTGTCTATTTTGGTTCTAATTTGATGGTTACAAAGAAAGGACCAGATTTCTTGTTCCCTTGGTGGTTTATTGGTTAAGTGGAAAATAAAATAAAATCCTGGTCTGCATTTGGATGCACAAGAAGTTCATGATTTCATAAATCTGAAGGCATCTCTTCTGTGATATGTCCTTTAGCACGTGGTTTGAGTTTCCATAATGGAGGTTTGGCTGCATATATCTTACACCTCTCCACATCTTTTTTGTGCATATTTCCATCTCTTGCATTTTACAGTAAAACATAGATTACTTTTGTCTCCATAATCAATATGAAATCATTTTGTGAAAGAATGACTAGTGTCCTTAAATGACCAAATCCTTGTTCATGTTCAGTCGGTCCTGAACTGGATTGAAGTAAATGGTCTCTTTCACCTGGCCGGCATGATTGGTGAATATATCTTCATCCCTGTATAGGAACCCACTTACATGAGCACAACTGAGAGCCAACACATTGACATGCTTTCGAGAGGGCATAGTGTCCAGCGACTGCCTATTGATGTCTTTCCATGCATTCACAATGTTCTTTAAGCTTGGCATCACCTCCCAGCATCGTTCACATCGTTCATGTCTTTCCATGCATTCACAATGTCTTCCCAACACTCCCCACCCAAACACTCCCCCCCTCCCCCTCTCTCTCTCTTACCAGGAGGCCAACGTGCGCACACATACAGATGCGGCAAATGAGCCATTTATAGTAAGTTCATGGTAGCAAGTTAACCTGACACTGAGACATAATTATGGTATTTAAGTGTGAATTAGCTATTTATACTTCTTGGGAGCTTGTTGAATGGAGGTTTCTATTCTTTTCGGAAGTACAAATCCAAACACTTATTGTGTTTGGTTCAATTGGGAAAGTTGTGGCATTGAAGAGTTCTCACACAATATTTAACATGGTTTGGTATAAGGGGAAATAACATCAACAAGTGAACCTTACAAGAATTACACAACAATACCGTAGTGTGAAATCCTCCATTATGAGATCTCGGACGAGCTCTCTCCTTCCTTTTGAAGACTTCCTTAATGGTCTCTCAATAACTCTCTCTTGACAACCTCCTTAATGGAATCAAGACAAAACCTTTAGCCTCTGGGCTAGAGATCCTTAAATTAGATCTCCAATATTTCCCAAAGCAAAGAGCAATCTTGACCATCGATTTGGACCGGAAGAGACCTCATCCATTAAGGAAGGAAAACTTTATTTATATTTAAATATATCATCTATAAGATGAGAATATTAGCTATAAAACATGCTAGATCTTATAAGAAAGAATACAAAAATGGTGTAAGCATAGAATGATAGAGGTCGTGAAAATAAGAAAATAAAAATAAAATTTTACTATACTTAATATCATCTATAAGATAGGAATGTTGGTTAGAAAAATGGATGTACATTAAGGTTGGATAAATGTGATACAATAGCAAGGATGATTTTTATGATTAAATACTTATAGCTAGTTCTCATCTAACCTAATATCACATATGATGCGAACATGGATATAGGTTAAGGTTTGATAAATGGGATACAATAATTATAATAATTTATATGATTAAATAGTTATAGTGAGTTGTCATCCAAGCCAACCATCCCATGCGTGCATGCTGTTATCCTTTAGTTTTTATTTACAAAGCCAATTATTTTACAAAATTTCACTTATATTTAATATCATCTCATCCAACCCAACTGTCCGTACATGCATGCTCTTATCCCTTATTTTTTTTATTTACAAGAGCCAAAAGAAAACATTTTATATCATCTAAAATAGAAATATTGGCTTGAAGACATGAATATACTTTAAACTTTAAAGTTTGATAAGTGTGATACAATAATTAAAATGATTTTGTACAATTAAATAGTTTCTCATCCAACCCAACTGCCCATGCATATATGTATGCTTTTATTCATTTTTTTTAATTTAATAAGGGATCCAAAACCCTAAGCCTTAGGTGGAGGAGGTGGAGATGGAAAATAAACTTTTCGTTTTAGAAATCCAAATCCTAGAACAAACCATAACCTTAGTTTCAGAAGGGATCAAAGGAAACCTAGGGTTTATGGTCCCTCCGTCCATGCAGTGTTCTTGGAGTCAGGGTTTATGTTCTACAACGACAACTGTTATCTTCTCTGTTGCCAAGCAATTGGAACTCTTAACTCGGCTACTGCTTTCGTCTGGCTTCGCTACATTAGGGATGCGCAAGTGTCGTGCTGAAGTTCTCGGCCAATGGAAAATTTCTATCGGTTAATGGGTTTTTGAGACGAGGTGGAAGTATTTGCGACGTCTACCAATTCAGTTTGGCTTCCTTGGTCGTGTTCGATCTAGCAAAGCTCGTCAGAGATGTTCTTATTCTTTCTCTTTAGGTCGATATCTGCAATGAGAACGGGTGGCCGCTCCCACTGTGTTTCGTACACCTGTCCGTAGATATCAAGATTACGATCCTTCAGCTTCTTCACGACGTTGATGTCGCTAGTCTCAGATGCACCTGTTCTGAACCGCAATGCCTCTGCATCAATGACACTCTCCGGAAGCAAAAGTATTTGGAGGAGTTTGGGTTGGTTAAGATTGTGAGATCTTGGATGGTGAAGACGAAGAGATTTTGGGAAGAGAAGTTCTAGAATTTCTGGTAAAAAGAAGCGAGGATAAATTGAATATTGACGAGGATAAATTGAATATTGACATGGAACCGTTGATGTTCATGCCTACGAACAACATTAGATAGTTTCCTCTGGCAGATGAAGGTTAGGGTTTCCTCCCATACTGCTTCAAGGGGGGAGATTGTGTTTCTTCGCAGTTTTGGCCCCCCGCAGTAGTGCAAATTTGCCTTTGGTCACTTATGCTTCTTATAATTAGATTAATTAGTAGCCTTTATTTATGATTAGGACCAAAATCTTCTCCTCTAAGTTTTTTTATTAATTTTAATAATATTAGTTTTTGATAGAAAATTGTTTTCTAAATTACTTGTGGATTTGAGAAAGTTCGTAGACTAAATTACTTTTCTAAATATGTCTACAACCATTACCCAATCAGTGGATACGTACTTGCTTAAAAGAATGATGGATTTTAGATTCGTAAGATACCAAGTAGAACTTTTCTTTTGGCTTTGTAAATAAAAAATAAGGGATAAGAGCATGCATGTATGGACAGTTGGGTAATAAAAAATAAGCGATAAGAGCATGCACCTATGGACGTTTGGGTGGATGAGATGATATTAAATATAAGTAAAATTTCTTTTGGCTTCTGTAAATAAAAATAATTAAGGGATAAGAACATGCACACATGAACAGTTGGCAATTAAGGGATAGGAACATGCACGCATGGACAGTTACCTTGGATGAGAATTAGGTCTAACTATTTAATTAATCATACAAAATCATTTAACTATGGTATCCAAATTATCAAATCTTAACGTATTCATGTTCCCATGTTATATATGATATGTATTTTCAGTTGGGTTGGATGAGAACTAGCTCTAAGTATTTAATTATACAAAATCATTCTAACTATTGTATCCCATTTATCAAGCTTGACGTGTATCCTGATTTATACCAATATTTCCATATATAGATGATATTAAATATGAGTAAAGTTTTTTTATATATATTTCTTCACCACTTCTATTTACACCATTTTTGCACTCTTTCCTGTAAGATCTAGCATGTTTTCTAGCCAATATTCTCGTCTTATAGATGATATTAAATATGAGTAAAGTTTCCCAACTTACAAACTTTCTTAATGGATGAGCTCTGTATCCTACTATCCAAATATACGTTCAAGATTTCTCTCGACTTTGGGAAAGGTTGGATATCCTATTTAAAGATCTCCTTTAACCCCAAGGCTGGTTGGTGGAGGGCAAAAGCTTTGTGCTTTTGACCTCATCGAGGAGGTTTTGAAGAAGAGTTATTAAGAATCCATTAAGGAAGTCTTAAAAGGAAGAAGGAGATAGCTCGTAAGGGAGGATTTCGCATTACGGTATTGTATGTGTAAATTCTTGTAAGGTTCACTTGTTGATTCAATAAAGTTATTTCTTTCATTGCAACGAACCACGTTAAATATCGTGTGCTCTTGTATATTATTAGTTTGGTTAATTTATGTCTTGTTGTTTTACTCGTTGTCATATTGTTGTTTGTGTCGCTTCCTCGTGTTCGCTGAGTCACAGGCAACATTCTTTAAGACATTGGCATACCATATTTAAAACCTACTAATATCATTGTTGACAAATAAAGTGTTGGGGTTTATTGAATTTGGTCACTAGTGACCCAAAACATGTACAAGCATAAAATTCCGAATAAGTAACAAAAGAACACAAAACATGGTGGTATTGGGTTTACTTTGGAAGTACTCGGGAAACAAACCACAGCTTAGGCTGGGTAATTAAAAAAAAATATAGAAAAAAAATTCATCAGAGCCACTGGAGGTCCGGAGAGGAGGAGGAGAATCACTTCCTCCCTTTTACACTCTCTATTGGAAAATGGGGAAGTGAAGGTTGAAGAAAAACTCTTGCTTTAAGATTACCGCCTGGCCTCGAGGCGGCTCTTCCCCTGAGGTATTTGCAATTTAGTACCTTTCACGAAACCATATTTTCATGACCAACAACTAGATTGAAACCGATCTTATATTAATTATTGCCAATGCATGAGAAGCATGCTACAAGCCTATTTACATTTTCTAAAATCTTTTTCATGAGAATTTAAAGAAATGTCAATTCACATAATATAGAATTTACTTATACTAGGATCTTTACACTGTTATTGATGGTTTAATTCTATTATTAATTCCCTTGACAAATCGGCGGAGTTTGTTCACTTGTTGTAAGACTGGGAAAAAGAAAAAGAAAAAGTAGATAAGCTTTTGATTGACAAATGGCGATATTCCACGGACACGAGAAATAGTGAAGAATGCATATTTTAGTTTATGAATTTTTGTTTTCTTGAGCTGTTCATTGGTACTTTGCGGGCTCCTGGATTATAACATAACAATCGATACACATTTCCAGTTAAACAATAGTGCGTGATGCAACAATCTTTGGAGGAGTGTGTCATTGCCATAATATAATGATTTAGATGTAGCTGATGGAGAGATTGGGATTTATGCGAGGAAATAAAAAGATACTCAAATGTCTTCCAATGATTAAGGAGCACATCTTTTACTTTTGTGGAGATGAGCATCTATCTTTACTATAACAACATAATTTCCATTGTTAACAGTAACAAATTCTACAGACCCACCCACACTCTCTATTATGTTTTCTATTAATTAGCAATATTAGGCGGTTTAGTCCCACATCGGAAAGAGAGAACTTTTACTTACATAAAAGCTAAGAACTGACACTCAAAAAATATGGTCGTGCCGTGTTGGATATGTATCGGATCCCACTACAAAATATAGTAGGACATAGCGAAATAGGCACCGTGCCATCATGTCCGTACCATGTCGTGTCAAATCGGTCTATTGGCGTGACTCCATTAACCTTCTGGAGTCGGATGCTAGGGATCTCTGAACCCACAAGAAACCTCAGTCGAGCCTCGGCGGTTGGAGAGTTTATCAATTACCTCCGGAATCTCCCTTCCCGTCAGTTCCTTGTGATAGCAAAACTATGATGTCTAGGATATTTTGGAAAGTCAAGACATGTAAAATGAGTATGTTAGGTTATAATGAAAAGGGTTAGTTACTACTATCTATGTATAATGTTAACAGATGCATTTACTTAAATCTCCCAAGAGAAATGATGATATCAACATCAAACAAAATGGGTACAAGATCGTCGACAAACAACAATAACACTGACCCAACCTTTATTTAACAGTACCTCTAGGTATAGGTTTAATGGGTAAAAGATAAGTTATTGATAATTGTTTGGCTTTACTGTATTTCTAGAATTGTCTCAATTTCAAGATAAACAGTGCAAAGTAAAAGGTTTAGGATGGGTATTATCCTCTTAACGGGGTAATATTTTGTTTTAGTAATGGGAATATGACCTCACCTATGTGAACATAAGTTGTGGTGCCCCTTCTAACAAAAGTTTGGGTGTGTACTTTATAAATGTTCATGAATCCAGTATTGAGCACATGATGTGGTATTCTTACTAAAACATTCTTTGAGGAATTACTTGTGGAACTACAAAGATGCATGTGTGTGTGTTTTCCAATTCTACTAAATAAGAATCATGGTTTAATGCTATAGATATCAATGATTTTGTTAGAATTTTGAAATGGTTACACTAAATGAAGGTTTAAATCGAAAGATACATTTTCGTATAAATGTGATCATTATTTGGTTTTTCATTTAATTTTCTTATCAAAATGGGAATTGCTATATTTTCTATTATATATTTATTAAGTAGTTTAGCATCAGAAAGAAAGGAATTTTCTTTTAAGTTGATTTGCTAGAAGGCTATATGTCAATGGATTTAAGCCTTAGAGGGATTGGGTTAGATGGCTTCTCTTAATTTGTGAAATTTTCATTCTTTATTAATAAGGGGGAGTTCAATAATTCTAACATACATAGATTCCCTCTCTTTTGCCCAACTTAGTACATACAACCCCTATGCTTGTTTAGATTGTTGTCAGTCTATTACTGAAAATTTACGGTCTTTAACTAAAGAATCAAATAGAATCTTATATTGAAACATATTAACATGGTTCTTGCGTTGTACATCTAAAACCCATACCTGTCCTGCATCACATTCCTTTACCTATTAGATACGACAAGCACATTCCTTACCTATTGGGAAAGCAGGGTTCATTGCCTCGCCTGCAGAGTGCAACATAATCTAAAGGGTAGTGGCACTCGTTCACCTCTAAGCTCTGCAGGAAAAACTTTCATTCTTGGATGTAATTGATCTATGAATGCTAGAAAGTTTTTACCATACCATTTAGAGGACCATATACACTTGTATGCTAATCTTATAGAATTTAAGGATGACGGAAGGAGGATCAGGTTATTAGTTTTCCAGTTAGGTGGTGGTTATTTCAACATTTACAAGTGGCAAAATCCTTGTGTAGAAATGAAAATGCATTTTGCCTATTATGGAAAGAACTTATGATTTTAGATTGTTGATAAGATATAAATGAACACACAAAGAACAAAAAAAAAATGCATACTATGAAACAACAATTTTGTTTTCTAATACACTTTGATTCCTTTGAAGTACTAATGTCATATTTCCTCTGAATAACTGTGAAAACTCATTTGAGCAAGCATGGTGTATTTACTTTGTACAATTTAGCTTTGCCTATATTATAAACTAGCAAGAAGCTCCTGTGTTGAACTCATTGTATAACTCATTAATTGTTATTTTTGTGTTCCCTTCATACGAAACCATAAATATTCATTCACTTTGGTGTGGGTGAGATTGGTGTGATTGTTGCAGTTTAGGGTGCACCAGAATATACTGGATATACTTCTATGGGAATATTTTACAATAAAAATATATATATATACATGCTACTTATGTATTCATGAGCAGCCGTTTACTTGAGCATTCCTCGTATTTATTTTAAAGTTGTGATGTTCGATTAATAAGTTATCTCATCTATCGTATCTTTTCTCAGAGAAGATGGCAAAGATGACCGAAATCTTGCAAACAAACATTAGATGATAAGTTATCTCATCTATCGTATCTTTGCTCAGTGCTCAAGCATCTCTGCCATTTCAGTTACCTGCAAATGTTTGAGAAACAGGTAGGGAAAGAACATGCTATATTATCATTCTTGCCGTTCGGGAAGCTTCATCACAATTTTTTTTACGGAAATTTTCATTCAGAGCATTCAAATTTAGATAAATTTCATCCAAAGCATCAAAATTTAACAAATTTCAAACTAAGCATCAAAACGTTCATCGGATGAGCGTTTTTTATTTTTAATATTATTTTTTGTTGTCCATTTTCTTTCGTTAACACCGTTTAACCAAAACAAAAAAAAAATTTAAAAAATAGAAAACGTTCTTCCTAAGGGCGTTTTCCCTTGGGACATTTTTTTTCTTTCTATTTTTTACCTTTTTTATTATTTTTGGGCAACGACCGAAATAAAAGTTACACAAAAAAAAATATAAAAATACACAGAGAGTACAAAGGAGGAAACAGAAAAAAAAAGAGAGTAAAATTAATTACACAAGTTCACTCTATGCCATACTTCCATAGATTGGCTCCTAATTAATTACACAAGAAACATGAAAATTTTTCTAAAAAAATTATAAGAAAAAAATATTATCCACGTCTTTTCCTACTACGGCTCCTATATTAATGTTCCTAATTACACAAGTTCACTCTATGCCATACTTTCATTCAAAATTTTCATAATTTTGAACGTTAATGTAGGAGCCATAATAGGAAGAGACGTGGATAATATTTTTTTTTAGGAAAATTTTCATATTTCCTTCTTGTGTAATTAATTAGGAGCCGATCTATGGAAGTATGGCATGGAGTGAGTTTGTGTATTTTTTTTTTTCCTGTTTCCTTCTTTGTAGCATCACTTTCTGTTTCCGTCGTTGCCCAAAAAATAATAAAAAACAGATAACGTCCTTCCTTTAGAAAAATGCCCTTAGAAAAATGCCCTTCCTAAGGGCGTATTCTATTTATTATTATTATTTTATTATTATTATTATTATTATTTGTTAAACGTCGTTAACGAAGAGAATATAGGTCAATAAAAATAATATTAAAAAATAGAAAACGTCCATCCGATGGATGGACGTTTTGATGCTTATTTTTAGAATTTGTTAAATTTTGATGCTTTGAATAGAATTTATCTAAATTTAAATGCTCTGAATGAAAATTTTCGGTTTTTTTAGTCCTTGGACAGATGTTTTAATTTGTTTCTGATGTATAAAGATTTGAGAATACCTCAGTGGCTTTGGAATATGTAATAAACTATTTTCAATTAACTCATTAATTCTGTGACTTGATTTTTGAGTGACATAAAGCGAGCTGCTTTAATTTTGGAACTGTTCTTTCTTGGAAGTGACGTTGGTGTTCTTTATTACTACGATACGACACCACCTTCAATTATATTTAGCATTAGCATCTTATCATTGTAAGTGTACTCATTTCTTTTTAGTCCCCTGAAAAAGAAAAGGAAAAATTTTACACAGGAGGAACTTTAGTGTATTTATAAGAAAGATGAAAATTTTAGAAGAATTATCAAAAGGAGAATAAGACGACATTAAAGATGACGCCACCCAAAGGCTTTTCTTTTGGCGACATTAGAGATGCGCCAAGGCTCCCCCCCCCCCCCCCCCCCCCCCCCCCCAAATCACTAATGTTGTCAGACTTTGTAATTTTTTTTTACTGAGGATAGAGGAGATAGGAGAGAGGATTTATTATAGATTTATCTAATATCCTAACATTTTTTTAGTTTAACTACTTGATACATATCTATAACAAATTCTTATTTAAACTATTTTTTAACAATATTATAGATTTTTTTTTTATGTGCAATTATGTGTGATCTACACACACACACACACACCACACACACCACACACATATATATATAATATATATATATATATATATATATATATATATATATATATATATATATATATATTAATTTTTATTAGAAACTTGTCACGGGATTACAGGAAATTATATACCAAAAGCCATAACAAAATTTAAAAAAATTAAATTTTTATTAGAAATTTGTCACGAAATTTTTTTTAATAAAAATTTATAATAGTTTCTAATACCAAAAGCCCTCTTAAATTTATAAGAAACTATTATAAATTTTTATAAGAAATTATTAGAAACTATATACCAAAAGTCATAACGAAATACACCACATATCATTGTACATGTTATAGATACGTTTTGAATACCTTTTCATTCTTTTCATTAAATCCTCTCTCCTCTCTCATCTCCTCGGTAAAAAAAAAAAGTAAAAAGTCTGGCGACATTAGTGACGGCGCCAAGGGGGGGGGGGGGCTTGGCACCATCTCTAATGTCGCCAAGAGGGGGCCTTTGGGTGGCGCCATCTTTAATGTCGTCTTGTCCTCTTGATAATTCTTCTAAAGTTATCATCTTTTTCATAAATACACTAAAGTTCATCCTCGTGTGTAAAAATTTTCAAAAAAAAATCAAGGGATTAAATGCATGTAATCCAATAAGAACTTGTGAGTTTCTCAAGGAGCTGTACTCTATTGTTGGTATAATTTATAATATTAACTTTAATATTTATTTCTTTATTATGTGATAGTGATGAAATAATACAGACATTGTGTGTTGTCACGGATTTAGTGTTTTTGTCTACACTTTGTTCCGTACGGTGCATAAACTTCCTCTCCTCAAAAGATCCGTGCAAGTCCCCTTCGAATGGAGAAATTATTCAGTGGTCCGGCTTCACCGTGTGACAGTGGTGATGTCTTGCTTTCCTCTAATAGTAGAATGACACATCATAGGAAGAGCAAGCAACATGACACTATAAAAGTTGTATGTCATACTGCGATTGGAGGAGACCAAGACCTTACCACTACCACGTGGTGAGGTGGACCACTGAATACGAATGAACTTACTAGCGTGCTATGAAGAGGAGGAGAAGAGAGAAAAGTGGAACAATAGTGGAACTTGAAAGAACTTCATTATATAATTTAAAAAACTTACAATTTGCAAGTGTTTGGTGGTGAGAAGCAAAGAGACTTACACTCTAATTATAGCTCGAGGGCAAGAGAAACTTCTAGGCCTGAGATATTTACAAGATTAGAAGTCTAGAACTTCTAGAAATTTAGGAAAGCCTCATGGGAGTTCAAGAGGACTCCACCATATAGCCTTCCAACTATGCAGGACAATATCGATAGAGCGGGAAAAAAAATTCATGACATTCTCGTCCACTTATTATGTTGATGTCCTTGTCACATGTCAGCTAAAAAACTCTTAGATCTTGTCATCAAACTGATACAACATGTCAACGTCAGCCGATAAACCCGATAAACTCTTAGATCTCGTCATCAAAGTGATGCAACATGTCAACATGTTGGCATTTCCTTCCTTTTGATAAGGCACTCCACATAGGATAAACGTGTCACTTTCCGTTCCGAATACGTATTTTAAATACGTGTACTGCTTGAATGTATTTATTTAAATTTTATCATGTATTGTTCTGTATTTAAATTCCTTTAATTTTACGCTAATTATTTTTCTGCATTTGTCACTCCCGTTTTCCATTATACGTATTTTTCAGGATACGTATACGAATTTCTGACAATTGTCAGGTGGCCCGTATTTTGACTTATCTTGCTTAGCTTAGCCTTAGTTTAAATCTTGACTTGATTGGTTCAACTTGACTTGACTTGACTTGGCTTGGCTTGGTTTGGTTTATTTTGGGTTAAAATGAGAGGGGTTGCTATATAAGTCAACTTCTTCTCTCCACCATTATTTTGCATTTACTTCTTCATCTTCTTCATTTACTCCTCCTACCTACCAAGCCTAGGCAAGTGCAACTTGCTTCATGATGGATTTCAAGTTTTATTGTTCTATTCTCTTTCTTACTTGATTCTAAGCCTCTTTAGAACTTGGCATTTTTGGATTTGATGGATGGATTCTTGTAGATCTATGTTTGTAACTTTTCGGTTTTTCTTGGTTTTGATCTCTAAAACTTGGTTATTTTCAAAAACTAATGGTTCTATGTTGTAGAGAATTCAATTTCATACAGTTTGACTTTTGTTTCGCTTGATTTCGACTTCGGATGAGAAAGTTATGGCCATGACAAGTTTTCGAAACTTTTATGGCTGAACTTGCTGATTGGGGACGATGACCCCCATGCGCCCGGAGGCCATGCGCCGGAAGGCCATGCGCTGTGAAGTCCCGGCAACGCATCCCTTAACTCCGAGCGTGTCATGCGCGTAGGTTCCTTACGCGCATGTACTGAAGACGCAACGTGAGTTTCCCATGCGCGGATGTGCAGAATTTTCACGCGATGTGCAGGAATTCCTACGCACGGATGTGCAGGAATTCCCACGCGCGGATGTGCAGGAATCCCATGCGCCGGAATTGCTCTATTTCACTGTTTTTGCCTGTTTAAGTTGTTTTGTAGCTAGAATCTTGAAAAACTCAAAACATGAAAGTTGTAGATCTTTTTCTTGGCTTCAAGAATATGTCACTAGTTATTTTATGCAAGTTTCTCTCATTCATGATAATGTAAGAATAGAACACGATAGTGGCCCGCTATGGCGCACTCTTGACAAGTAAACTGACATGATATATCTCGACATGCTGTTATGATAGCTAGCCTGACATGACAAGTATGAAACCTGGACACCGTGGGCGATTGTGTTTGTATAAATAAACTGGTACTGTCTTGCATCATGTCTAGGATGGGGATCCCTGAGTACCACGGTCAGGGGTACCTACTGAAATTGACTAAGGCTAATTAACTAGAATGATTCAGTAGTCATGAAGATTTTCCAGCTACAGACAATCCCGTTATCTGGGCGCACTAAGTGGACTTGTAGCCTACCGACGAGTAGGGCACATTTCCAGCACACCTTCAAGTGTTGCACCCTTCTTAAATGGACATTCGACCTGGATAACCTGGATGGGCTGCAGGACTTGTGGCTGTGGGATGATCTCATTGCATCTTGCTAGTAATTAGACTTGTGATAACCCTAGTTAGTTAAAGTATCAAGTCGTACTCCTTGCTTGACCGTGATTGTTTGAATGAAGTCTAGCCCAGCTTCGACTTGTCATGATCCTGTACAAGATTGTGACAGGACTTGACTTATTATGTTTGCCTTAATAATCGATCGGGGACCAGTTCTGTTCAGGCGAAGGGTTACAACCTCGGTCCTTGTTTGGTTTAAGGGTTGTAACCTGGCTTCCGGAGCAGTTCTGTGTCTTCTCTTCGTTTATTGTCTTATTGCATCCCATGACATGCTCGTCATGTTTTACCTTACTTCAATGGCATGATTATCTATACTGGCCTTAACAATAAAGATCAGGGGACCAGTTCTATTCAGGCGAAGGGTTACAACCCCGGTCCTTGTTTGGTTTAAGGGTTGTACCTGGCTCCCGGAGCAGTTTTGTGTCTTCTCTTCGTTTATTGTCTTATTGTACCCCATGCCATGCTCGTCATATTTTACCTTACTTCAATGGCATGATTATCTATACTAGCCTTAACAATAAAGATCAGGGGACCAGTTCTGTTCAGGCGAAGGGTTACAACCCCTGTCCTTGTTTGATTTAAGGGTTGTAACCTGGTTCCCGGAGCAGTTCTGTGTCTTCTCTTCATTTATTATCTTATTACCCTATCAGCAGTATTTGAGACGGGATCCTATTCAGGTGAAGGACTGCAACCTCGGTCCTTGTTTGGTTTAAGGGTTACAATCTGGCTACTTGAATGTTTTCTCGTACTCAATTTATTATTATTGTACCTGTTATTACCAGTTCTTATTTACTATCTTTAATATTCATTATGATATGCTGGTTTTAGTTCCTAAATGAAGTCTCCTTTGTGGCACTTGCTCTTTTTAGGGTCTGACCCAGCTGGTTTTGTTTGGCCAGATATCGGAGCAGCTCCAGAGGATCTACCTACCTTCCAGCCAGATGGTGACCACCAGGCGTAACCCTGGCAACGAGTGGATTTCTTTTTGTTCTTCCACTTTATTGTAAAATTATTCTTTTGAGACGTTTAGCCGACGAGCACGTGTTAGCTCGATTGCATCTTTACTTACTGTCTGCCTACGGGCTGTAACATGATTGGCAAATCCTAGGGTTGATCATGTATTGACTAAAACTCTTGCTAGTCCTGACATTTTGTACGACTAGCTTTATGATCATCCAATATGTAATGTATGGGACGCCTTACTATTGTATATTTGATGTTCTAATATATTGACTGTTACTACTTGCTCGTGATTGAGACAATAGGCTTGTTCATGACCATAGGAGACTGATGGATTGTAGTTAAACCCTCATGTATCTAGACAGCCGTGACCGTATAGCGAGGTGGGTTGCACTTCAATATACGTAGCTGGCTATGTACGCCCCCGCTCTCCAGTATACTGGTTCTGGGGCGTGACATGGTTTTAGTGGTGGCCCATGCAGGTCTTGTAATTCAAGATATGTGAGGGTTTACCGAATAGATGTCTCAATCAGTACTCGTCCTTGATCTCTACTCGTATCCTCTGAATCCCTGAATTCTTGACCTGATCACATGCTTGTATCGTTGATCTGTCCTGGTCCTTCCTTATTATTTTCTATGTCGTCTTCTTCAGCGGCATTGTTCCTGGACCTGCCGATCAGCAAGGCGGAGCACCTCCTGTGGACCAGCAACAACCTGGAGATCAGGCCCAGCATTCAGGAGTAGCCTCCAGAGTCGTGCCTACCGGAGGAGAGCCACCAGTTCAGCCCGTCCAGCCTGCTGAGCCCGATGATGGCACTTTGGTGGGTCTCATCAGGTCATTATTAGCTTCTCAGGATCGTTGAGGAGATGCCTTGCACCAGGCGGTGGCAGACTCTTTTACCAGAGGAGGTCATCAGGGTAACAGTACGGCTAACAGCTTCAAGCGCTTGAACCCTTCCTTCTTCGACGGCAGTGAAGATGCTATCGCTGCTGATGCTTGGCTTCAGGACACAGAGGTGATTCTAGAAGCAGCCAGGACTCCAGAAGACGAGAAGGTGGCAGTGGTACGCCTGCAGTTGTTGGATCTTGCCCGCAGCTGGTGGGTGTCGTAGGCCGTTAGACTAGTGGCACCCATTGCTTGGGCAGTATTCAGAGAGAGATTCCAGACCAAGTTTTTGATGCTGTAGCTCAGTATGATCTACAGACGAGGTTCACCAATCTGAAGCAGATGGGCAGGACGGTCGACGGATGTGCAGGCTGTAGTGATACTCTAATTCGAATACCACTACACTTCTAGTCCAGACCTGCATGGGCCACCACTAAAAATGTCACAACCCGCACCCTAGAGTAAGGGCACGAGACGTGGGTACGCCCAGCCTACGCCACAGTGTCGGCGGTAGAACGCTGTCCTAGGTCACAACATCTAGCAATAATATACTAAACAGTTTATACTCCTCGAATGGGGATGACATAGCAGTAAATAAACTCAATCACAACTAAGGGAGAAGAAAGCACGATATGATAAAGTACTCAAGGAAAACAGATGATAAAGTAGTCTAAGATAACATCCCAGCAATAATCCAGAGTACAAACTCAGCTACAGGATATGAAAGAATATTACAACTCCAAATCTCTGAACATAAGTAGAGTCTAGCTAAACAGTCTCATGACAACATAAAATAAGATAAGCCTAACTAAACTAGTCTAGGCAATGGGGGTGGTGTCCTCAGCTAGAGCTGGGTCCTCCTGAGAGTCCAGCTCGCAAGTGTCGTCTAGGGCTGCCCCGTAGAAGGTATCCACACAGGCCTCCTTCTCGTCCTCTGTAATATTTTAACAGGTCCAGTCAGGACAGAGCGAGCATAATACATCTCAACAGATCATAGCAAGTTAGAAAATATAAACATGCAGTAGAGTAAGATACAGGTACTGAAGAATACAGTATGTAAACAGAGAGAGAGAACTGTAATAAAAATCTACTATATAAGTAAAGAACTAACAGTGCTAGAGTCAGAGTACAGGATAGCACATGTGAACAGAACAGATTTGTACATGATCTACACTAAAGAGTTTCACATGATCTACACTACTAGGGAATTGTTCACATGACTACTAGCACTCCCCGTTTCCCCAATCAATACACAAGGATCTAAGCAGGTTATGTTATTATACATGATATCACATGGGGCCCATGAAAGGGTGCACATGATATTATACATGAGGGCTCCGTGAACATGAGAGTACATGATTCACAGGAGTATACATGTATGGTGAAAGCACAGGAGTACATGATGAAGTAAAACGCACATGACACAATGTACCCGATGCTCCCGAGGGGGATAACATCGCATAAAATCCATATAGTACCAATCCGTAATAATGTCGTGACAGCATCAAGTAAAGTAATCTAAAGCAGGAAAATAATTCTAAGCAGGATATGAAATGATCAGAGAATGTACTCGTCTGGTATTTGAGTGTCCAATATGAAAGTACTGTCCGAGGAGTGGTGTCTGGCTCCTAATCAGAACAGCACAAGTCACAACGAGTCTAAAATGGTAAAATGAAGTTCTAATATGCACTCTACATGAATCTAGGTCAATCTAGGCCAAAGTCAACTCTTGGTCAACTCTGGTCAACCCTAGAAGTCAAACTTGGTCAACTATGGCCAAACTAGGTCTAACAAGTCTAAACTAGGTCAAACTAGTCTATACTAGTCTACATTAGCCTATACTAGGCCTAACTAGTCCAAACCAGTCTAAACTAGGCTAAACTGGCTTATGCCAGTATACCAAGTCATTACAACTCATACCACACAAGTCAAACCAAACATCACACAACCTAGTTTACATCTAGGCCTACACATGAATTCACATAGAAAAAATATATATATACATGTATATATATAGGCTAAAACAAAATACACCTATGTGTAGGCTACCTATTCTTTACATACATTACATATGCATTATTTATATACAATATATATATATATATATATATATATATATATATATATATATATATATATATATATATATATATATATATATATATGTGTGAAAATAATGTGTGTGGATGTGTGTGGGTGTGAGGAGAGTGAGTGCTAGAGTGTGTGTGTGTTAAAGAGTGAGGGTGAGTGTTAGAGTGTTTCAGAGAGTGCATAGTGGTGTATAGTGAGGATGAGTGAAGATGATGTGTGTGTGTGTAACTGTGAGACATAAACAGTGTCAAAGAAACCTGTGTATACAGGAGAGGGGAAAAACAGTGAGTAACATGTTAGAGTGTGTGTTCATGTGTCAATAAAAGTGTGTGCTAACAGAAAAAATGGAAAACGGTGAAGGGTGTGTGGTGTAGCAGGAATCAAAACTAAGTGACTGAAACTAATAGTGCAGGAAAGAATAGCAGGAAACCCATTTCACAGTTTCCAGAAAACTGAACCTAGTTCAGTCTTCACACCAACCAACCCATTTTGAATGCAATAACCCCCAAATGAACCCAAATTCGACACACAACTAGATTACCTATAGAAGAATCAATATGATGTCTTAAACCACTCTATTAACAGTATTAATTAGATTAAAATAGGTGACAAACTTCGATTCCCAAAACTAGAAATTTCAGGATAATGATACACTGTATCAGAAATTGGGAAGTGAGGATTCGACTAATCAAATCGAGCTAAAATGCAAAAACAGAGGTTGGTAATTAAAATATACATTACATATGTGTCAAACAATGAGTTTGTGTCCACCAAAGTGGACACAAACGTGTCCAATCAAAATGAGATACAAACAGTACAAAACAGGCCGGTTCAGTGCACTGCATCGTGCACGTGTGCATGCGTGTCGTGCACACGACACAGCACGAACTAGGACACGTGCTCATGCACACGTATACGCACACACTAGGGCTAGGACTAGGTCGACCTGACACGTGTCCACAATACGTGCGTACGATACGACACGCGTATCAGTGCTCGAAACGACTGAACCCAGTTCAGTATAAATTTGATGCACGCATTCGTGCGTGTCCGACATGACACGTGAGGGTCTGAGACTCGACACATGTTGTGTCAGTCATGAGTACGACCTATGTGTCAAGTGTCGCGTGTTGACGTGACGTGTCCTGTGAGTTGTGGCCCCCGAACAGCTGGGGATCAAACCTGTGCGCTGCGCGTGTGGGCACCGCGTGTCCGCGAGTCCTGTGTGACTCGGACACGACTCAAATCCACTCCAGTCCAACACAACGTGTAAGCGACATCAAAATGATAATTTCTATTCAAACACCATTTGAAATATCGAACGAAATGCCCTTTGTGGCATTTCGTCGAACACCTGCGCGTGTCACTGATACGTGTCCGATACGGACACGTACAGGACACAAAAATTGGGAAAACCTATACCTACAGAATTAGGACACCTAGGGCTAGATGTCTATGCAATTTAAACCTAATTTTAATGGGAGGAATAGAATGTACCTATGGGTGTTCTTCCACACAAAACTCTTTCAATGAGGGAATCTCCAAAAGCCACCCAATCTCTCAAATTGATTCAAATCTGTGATTTGACTCCACCATCAGCAAGAAAACATTGATTAGATCATAATGGAAAAAATCTCAATAAAAAGGAGTCCTATTGATTAAACTAGGAAGAAATTTAAATGAAGGCTTACCTATTCCTTAGGAAAATGGAGAGCTAATTAAAAAGAGGCACAAATCCCTATGGAGACATTATATAGGCAAGGGGGTCTTGGCTGGCTACTTTGTTAGGGTTAGAGTTTTTAGGTTACATCCTAGGGCTAGGAATGCATCTAGACTAATGGATGGCCTAGAACAAAGGGTTCTATCCTAGTCTTTTGCAAAATCACTTAACTTGAATAAACTTGACTTAAACCCTTAACTAAACCATCTAATTCTCAAAGTGGCTCACTAAGCTAGTTATGACTAATCTAGGTTAGGTCCAATCTAGGTTAGGCTAACCAAAAATCACAAGACAATAATTAAATTAGTATTTAAATCAACCATTCAATTAAATTATTTAAAAATTCCTAATAATATATATTAAATTCAAATAAATTCTAATAAATTCAAATAACCCCAAAAATGACAAAAATACCCTCAAACTAGAAATGTGGTAGTGACAAATCTACCCTCCTTAAAAGAATTTCGTCCTCGAAATTGAAAGGCGAAATACAACTGATGAGAAGGATAGAAAGTATACCTCACGGTCCAAAAAGATATGGGTACCGCTCGTGCGTCTCATCCTCCCGCTCCCAGGTAGACTCTCCTGGAGAATGATGCCTCCATGCGACGCGTACCAAGGGTATCACCTGGTTCCTCAGAACCTACTTCCGTCGATCCAGAATCTCCACTGGCTGCTCTGGATAGCTGAGAGAAGGCCCAACCTCAATCTCTGAATGATCAAGTACATGGCTAGGGTCAGCCACGTACCGTCTTAACTGTGATAAATGAAATACGTTGTGGACCCCCACTAGTACAGGCGGCAAGTCTAGCCTGTATGCCACGTCACCGACTCTCCCGCTAATAACGAAAGGGCCGATGAAGCGCGGGCTAAGCTTCCCGCCACTACCAAAACGTATCGTACCACGAGTCAGAGATATCCTCAAGAAAACCTGGTCTTCGACCTAATCACAAGCAAGGCCTCAATTAATTATAATAAACAAACATGATCAAAAATCACAAACAAACAACCTAAATCTAGTCCTACTCTAATCTGTACCTCAAACTCCAAGGGCCTCTGTGGCTATCGGCCTAGTGCCGATGTCTGTCCTGCCATGCGAAGTCTGTCCCTGATGAGCTTCACCTTCTCGGCTGCTGCTTCAACAACCATCTCTGGCCCCAGTAAAGCTCGCTCACCAACATCATCCCAAGATAAGGGTGTACTGCACCTACGCCCGTACAGAGCCTCGAAAGGTGACATCTCGATGCTGGCCTGGAAACTGTTATTGTAAGCAAACTCCACCAAATAAGATGATCCTCCCAGGAACCTCCAAAGTCCAGGACGCACGTCCGTAGCATATCCTCAAGTGTCTGAATAGTCCGCTCCGACTGTCCGTCCGTCTGGAGGTGGTATGCAGTACTAAACTTGAGCTGAGTGCCCAAGCTGGTCTGCAGACTCCTCCAGAAATGGAAGTAAAGCGACTATCCCGATCTGAGACGATGCTGACCGGAACCCCATGAATCCTGACTATCTGCCGCATATACATCTCCTCCAGCCTCTCTGTAGACGTACCCACCTTGAATGGCAAGAAGTGGGCCGATTTGGTCAACCTGTCAACGATGGCCCAAATCGTGTCTTTTCCTCCTGGTGTACGCGGCAATCCTGATACGAAGTCCATAGTAATATGCTCTCCTTTCCCACTCGGGAATGGACAGCGGCTGCAACAATCCACCGGGCCTCTGCCTCTCTGCCTTGACCTGCTGACAGACCAAGCACCTAGCCACGAAGCGAGCCACCTCCCGCTTCATCCCTGACCACCAAACATGCTTCCTCAGATCTCGGTACATCTTGTTGGACCCGGGTGTATAGAGTACTGAGATATGTGGGCCTCCTGCATAACCTGCTCCCTGAGATCTCCGCTGGGCACACATAATTTGGAACCGTACCTCAAGGCACCATCCTCTGCAAGAGAAAACTCGCCCTCCAGCAATCCTGCTCGAACCTACTCTCGGAGACACCGCAGAGCAATGTCCTCAAACTGTACCGACTTGATCCTCTCCACCAAGTCTGACTGAATCTGCATGCCCACATCTGCATCTGCACTCCGGGCACGATCACCTCAATCCCAAAGCTCTCTATGTCTGCAAGCAAATGCCGATCCATGGTCAAACACATGGCTGTCGGATACCTACTCAAGGCATCGGCAACCACGTTGGCCTTCCCTGGGTGATACTGCAGTAGGATGTCAAAATCTTCATCAACTCTAGCCATCTGCGTTGTCTCATGTTCAACTCCTTCTGAGTGAACACATACTTTAAGCTCTTGTGATCTGTGAAGATCTCCACCCTCTTACCATACAGATAATGCTTCCACAACTTCAGAGCAAATATCACTGCTGCCAGCTCTAGGTCGTGGTAGGGTAGTTCTTCTCATGGGAACAACTGCCTGGAAGCATAGGCAATCACCTTCCCATGCTGCTGCAAGACACAACCCAGCCCCTTCCCTGAAGCATCACTATAAATAGTGAAACCACCTGATCCTAAAGGCAATGTCAGAATCGGAGCTGTCGTAAGCCGCTTCTTCAACTCATCAAAAGCTGCCTGATACTCCTCTGACCAAACATACTCAGCATCCTTCCGAGTCAACCGAGTCAACGGCTCTGCAAACCCGGAAGAAATCCTGCATAAATCTCCGATATATCCTGCCAGCCCGGAACTCCTGATCTCTGCAACTGAAGTCGACGCTGCCCATGCCTCAACTGCTATAATCTTCTTGGGGTCAACTAAGATACCATCTCCAGTCACCACATGCCCCAAGAAGTCCATCCGGTCTAAGAAGAACTCACACTTAGAGAGCTTCCCGTAAAGCTGCTCCTTCTTGAGAATTTCCAGCACTATCCTCAAATGCTCCTCGTGCTCCTCCTCAGTCTTGGAATATATCAAGATGTCGTCAATGAACACCACCACAAACTGATCCAGATACTGGTGGAACACCTTGTTCATAAGGTTCATAAACACTGCTGGTGCATGGGTTAGCCCAAACGGCATAACTAAAAACTCAAACTGCCCGTACCGCGTCCTGAAAGCGGTCTTGGAAATATCCTCCCCCTTCACCTTCACCTGGTGATATCCCGACCTCAGATCAATCTTGGAAAATACCCGAGCTTCGCTCAACAGGTCAAAAAGATCGTCGATTCGCGGCAGTGGATATTTGTTCTTGATCGTGAGGTTGTTGAGTGCCCTATAGTCAATACACATCCGTACTGACCCATCCTTCTTCGGCACAAACAACACTGGTGCACCCCATGGCGACGAACTCGAGCGGATGAAGCCCTTGTCCTGTAGCTCATCCACCTACTTCTTCAGCTCTACCAGCTCGCTGTTGTTCACCCGATAAACATGATGAGAGATGGACTCCGCTCCTGGAACCAAGTCTATCGAGAACTCTATATTTCTGTCTGGTGGCAATCCCGGCAACTCCTCTGGGAAAACATCCATATACTCTGCTATCAAGGGGTGTGGAACCGTCTGCTCCTCGACCGAGACTCCACAAAACTCCGCTGCTCTGCTCTGCCTGATGTCTGGAGTACTCGAACTCTGGCTCCCCCGACGCTCTGAAGAGAACTCTACCCCCTCTGCAATCAATGCTGGCGTGGTGCCTGCTCAACCAATCCATGCCTAGTACTATATCGTAGTTCGGCAGTGGCATTACGAGCAGGCTCACCTCCAACTCAAGGCCTCCCAAAACTACTCTTCGACCCTTACAAACATCACTCACGAGGATAACCACCCCCGGTCGTGATCTTGTAAGTCCTAGGCAACGATTCAGCTACGATACCGTGTCTAATTGTAAAAGATACTGATATGACGCTATACGAAGCACCGGAATCGAATAATACAAAAGCTAGACTGGAGTCGAGAAGAATTGAACCTGCGATCAGCTCTCCGATGGCCTCCGTATCCTCTGCTGCCATGGTGAATCCTCGTCGCTGCTGGCCTCCCCTGGCCTGCTGCTGGTGCTGGACGAACCTCTGCTGCTGTCTGCAGGGCTGGTCCCCTCTGCTGGCCTGCTGGAGCCCTGGCTCCTCCTCCCTGGGCTACTCGTCCCCCAGACCTAGCACAATCCCTCAGCTGGTGATCTGCCGCTCCGCAAAGAAGGCACTTCCTGAGCCTCTTCTTGCACTTGCTCCATCCATGCCCTGGCTTCTTACAGAAGGTGCAACTGACTGTCTGCTACCTGGGTGCCTGATGCTGAAACTGCTGCTGGTGAACTGTCCTCTGCTGGATCGGCTGTGGCTGTAACTGCCTCAGCTGCTGGTGCTGAAAGTGGGGCCTCTTGGCCTGGCCCCCACTGCTACTGCCCCCAACTGGGTCTCGCCCCCTCTTGAGCCTAAGCTCAAGATCATCCTCTGCCAACAAGGCTCCCGTCAAGATCTCCTCGAATGTGGCATCCCTGTTGCCCTTGGTCAGGGACTTGACCTCCTTGACCAGACCCTTTCGGAACCTCTGGGCCTTCGCCGTCTCGCTCAAGCCCTCTACGAACCTGCCGAGGCGGCCAAACTCCTCTGCGTACTCCTCCACTGAAAGACTCCCCTGGACTAGGCTCTCGAACTGCGACTCCAAGGCTCTGAGTGCTGAATCTGGAAAGAACTTCTTCTTGAAGAAGCCCTTGAACTCCTCCTAAGTCTGTCCAGCTACCCCCACCCTGGGGTCTGACTGATACCAGGTGTGAGCAAGATCTCGCATCCGGCTAGCTGCGGCCTCAATCTGGAGATCTCCTGGTATCCGGGCCAGACGGAAGATCTCCTCTATATGCTCGATCCACTCATCAGCATATAGTATCCCCTCTATCCCCAGAAAGTCTCTGGGGCTCATCTTCTGGAACTGCTCTATCCCCGGTGTCCTCGGCTGATGGACCACTGGTCGAGCTGCAACCGTCATAAGGGCCAACTCCATGCCCCTGTCCTGTCGAGCCTGCTGCCGGTCCATGAACTGCTGGAAGTATGCGAACATCTGTGCCGCATCCACGTATCCTGGAGGCGGCGGCTGCTGGAAGGGCTCCTCTGCGATGACTGGGTCCTGCCTCCGAGCCGGTGGAAGCATACCCCCTGCTGCTGCTGCCGAGGTCTCAATATGAGCAGAGGTAGTAGGAGCTGCAGTCCCCTGGCCCTGTTGTACTGGCTGAGAGGTAGCAGTCCCCTCTATAGCATCCCCATGAATGGTACGCTGCGATCGAGTCTCTACCATCCTGAAGATAGACAAACAAGAGTATCAATTTCTGAGAAAGAAGCGAAATAACAAAGGCGGACAATTAAAATTCAAAGGATCAGCTGACAATAAGGATTTAGATGGCAATAAAAGAATTTTTTTCTAAAGTGATTGAGTACCTTAAAAATTAATATCCTATATCCTACTGCAGGCTGTAGTGATACTCTAATTCGAATACCACTATACTTCTAGTCTAGACCTGCATGGGCCACCACTAAAAACGTGTCACGACCCACACCCTAGAGTAAGGGCACGAGACGTGGGTACGTCCAGCCTACACCGCAGTGTCGGCGGTAGAACGCTGTCCTAGGTCACAACATCTAGCAATAATATACTAAACAGTTTATACTCCCCGAATGGGGGTGACATAGCAGTAAATAAACTCAATCACAACTAAGGGAGAAGAAAGCACGATATGATAAAGTACTCAAGGAAAAGATGATAAAGTAGTCTAAGATAACACCCCAGCAATAATCCAGAGTACAAACTCAGCTACGATATGAAAGAATATACAACTCCAAATCTCTGAAAGAAGTAAAGTCTAGCTAAACAGTCTCATGACAACATAAAATAAGATAAGCCTAACTAAACTAGTCTAGGCAATGGGGGTGGTGTCCTCAGCTAGAGCTGGGTCCTCCTGAGACTCCAGCTCGCAAGTGTCGTCTAGGGCTGCCCCGTAGAAGGTATCCACACAGGCCTCCTCCTCGTCCTCTGTATTATTTTTAACAGGTCCTGTCAGGACAGGAGCGAGCACAATACATCTCAACAGATCATAGCAAGTTAGAAATATAAATATGCAGTAGAGTAAGATACAGGTACTGAAGAATACAGTATGTAAACAGAGAGAGAACTGTAATAGAAATATCTACTATAAGTAAGAACTAACAGTGGCTAGTGAGTCAGAGTACAGGATAACACATGTGAACAGAACAGATTTGTACATGATCTACACTAAAGAGTTTCACATAATCTACACTACTAGGGAATTGTTCACATGACTACTAGCACTCCCCCGTTTCCCCAATCAATACACAAGGATCTAAGCAGGTTATGTTATTATACATGATATCACATGGGGGCCCATGAAAGGGTGCACATGATATTATACATGAGGGCTCCGTGAACATGAGAGTACATGATTCACAGGAGTATACATGTATGGTGAAAGTACAGGAGTACATGATGAAAGTAAAACGCACATGACACAATGTACCCGATGCTCCCGAGGGGGATAACATCGCATGAAGAGATCCATATAGTACCAATCCGTGATAATATCGTGACAGCATCAAGTAAAGTAATCTAAAGCAGGAAAATAATTCTAAGCAGGATATGAAATGATCAGAGAATGTACTCGTCTGGTATTTGAGTATCCAATATGAAAGTACTGTCCGAGGAGTGGTGTCTGGCTCCTAATCAGAACAGCACAAGTCACAACGAGTCTAAAATGGTAAAATAAAGTTCTAATATACATGATATAGTAGAGAGAGTGTATATGTGTGTGTGTGTAAACTGTGTGCGTGTGTGTGAAAACAATATGTGTGGATGTGTGTGGGTGTGAGGAGAGTGAGTGAGTGCTAGAGTGTGTGTGTTAAAGAGTGAGGGTGAGTGTTAGAGTGTTACAGAGAGTGCATAGTGGTGTATAATGAGGATGAGTGAAAGATGTGTGTTTGTGTAACTGTGAGACATAAACAGTGTCAAAGAAACCTGTGTATACAGGAGAGGGGAAAAACAGTGAGTAACATGTTAGAGTGTGTGTTCATGTGTCAATAAAGTATGTGCTAACAAAAAAAATGGAAAACAGTGAAGGTGTGTGTGGTGTAGCAGGAATCAAGAACTAAGTGACTGAAACTAATAGTGCAGGAAAGAATAGCAGGAAACCCATTTCACAGTTTCAGAAAACTGAACCTAGTTCAGTCTTCACACCAACCAACCCATTTTGAATGCAATAACCCACCAAATGAACCCAAATTCGACACACAACTAGATTACCTATAGAAGAATCAATATGACATCTTAAACCACTCTATTAACAGTATTAATTAGATTAAAATAGGTGACAAAGTTCGATTCCCAAAACTGGAAATTTTAGGATAATGATACACTGTATCAGAAATTGGGAAGTGAGGATTCGATCAATCAAATCGAGCTAAAATGCAAAAGCAGAGGTTGGTAATTAAAATATACATTACATATGTGTTAAACAATGAGTTTGTGTCCACCAAAGTGGACACAAACGTGTCCAATCAAAACGAGATACAAAACAGTGCAAAACAGGCCGGTTCAGTGCACTGCATCGTGCACGTGTGCACGCGTGTCGTGCACACGACACAGCACGAACTAGGACACGTGCTCATGCACACATGTACGCACACACTAGGGCTAGGACTAGGTCGACCTGACACATGTCTACGATACGCGTGCGTGCGATACGACACGCGTATCAGTGCTCGAAAACGACTGAACCCAGTTCAGTGTAAATTCGATGCACGCATTCGTGCGTGTCCGACACGACACGTGAGGGTCTGAGACTCGACACATGTTGTGTCAGTCATGAGTACGACCTATGTGTCAAGTGTCGCGTGTTGACGTGACGTGTCCTGTGAGTTGTGGCCCCCGAACAGCTGGGGATCAAACCTGTGTGCGCGCGCGTGTAGGAACCGCGTGTCCGCGAGTCCTGTGTGACTCGGACACGACTCAAATCCACCCCAGTCCAACACAAACGTGTAAGCGACATCAAAATGATAATTTCTATTCAAACACCATTTGAAATATCGAACGAAATGCCCTTTGTGGCATTTCGTCGAACACCTGCGCGTGTCACTGATACGTGTCCGATACGGACACGTACAGGACACAAAAATTAGGAAAACCTATACCTACAGAATCAGGACACATAGGGCTAGATGTCTATGCAATTTAAACCTAATTTTAATGTGAGGAATAGAATGTACCTATGGGTGTTCTTCCACACAAAACTCTTTCAATGAGGGAATCTCCAAAAGCCACCCAATCTCTCAAATTGATTCAAATCTGTGATTTGACTCCACCATCAGCAAGAAAACATTGATTAGATCATAATGGAAATCTCAATCAAAAAGGAGTTCTATTGATTAAACTAGGAAGAAATTTAAATGAAGGCTTACCTATTCCTTAGGGAAATGGAGAGCTAATTAAAAAAGAGGTACAAATCCCTATGGAAACATTATATAGGCAAGGGGGGTCTTGGCTGGCCACTTTTGTTAGGGTTAGGGTTTTTAGGTTACATCTTAGGGCTAGGAATGAATCTAGACTAATGGATGGCCTAGAACAAAGGGTTCTATCCTAGTCTTTTGCAAAATCACTTAACTTGACTAAACTTGACTTAAACCCTTAACTAAACCATCTAATTCTCAAAGTGGCTCACTAAGCTAGTTATGACTAATCTAGGTTAGGTCCAATCTAGGTTAGGCTAACCAAAAATCATAAGGCAATAATTAAATTAGTATTTAAATCAACCATTCAATTAAATTATTTAAAAATTCCTATATATATATTAAATTCAAATCAACTTTAATAAATTCAAATAACCCCAAAATGAAAAAAATACCCTCAAACTAAAAATGTGGTAGTATGCTCAGGCCCAAACCCTGATCCAGAGCAGACAGAGGAGTTTTCAGCAGAGGGGACCCGCAACTAGAGGGCATGGTCAAGTGCTGGCTTTGACCATGGGAGAGGAAGGAATTGCACCAGGTGAGGTGGTGGCAGGTACTATTCTCGTCAACACCTTTTCAGCTTCAGTATTATTTGATTATGGTGCCTCGCATTCATTTATGTCTGTACGATCCGCGACACGGATAGGATTGGAGCCCGAGTCATTATCAGTAAGGCTCAATACTTACTGGTAACGGACTTGTGGGAGTAGATAGAGTGTTTTCCTCGTGTCGGATCGTAGTTAGCGGTAGAGAGTTTTCCGCTAGATTGATAGAGTTCCCGATGGCCGATTATGATGTGGTCTTAGGGATGAATTGGTTGAGGGACCAGTATGCTAGGATAGACTGTCATATCGACAGGGTTGTTTTTAGCATTCTAGGTGAGCCAGAGTTTTTTTTTTCCGAGGCGAAGTTGAACCTTCTCCTCCAGTGTTGCGGATGACAGTAGCAGCAGTGCAGTTACCTCGGATAGTCGAGGAGTTTCTAGATGTTTTCCCGAAGAGCTTCCAGGGATGCCGCCAGAGCGGGAGATCGAGTTCACCATCGAGTTGATTTCCATAATAGACCAAGTGTCAGATAGAGTCTACAGGATGGCGCCGTCAGAATTAGAGATATTGTACAAGATGATTGAAGAACTCAGAACCAAGGAATTCATTCGTGCAAGTGGATCGCCTTGGGAAGCCCCGATGCTTCTTGTGAAAAAGAAGGATGGTACGTCCAGATTATGTGTAGATTATCGTACCTTGAACTCAGTGACAATCAAGAACAGATACCCTCTCCCGAGGATAGATGACTTGTTTGATCAACTCAAGGGGGCAGCAGTGTTCTTGAAGATTGACTTGCGGTCAGGATCATCAGATCAGAGTCTGAGAGCAGGACATTCCGAAGACAGCATTCAGATCCCGGTATGGGCATTGGGAGTTCCTTGTTATGCCATTTGGAGCAACCAATGCGCCAGCTGTATTCATGGACCTCATGAATCGTATCTTCATGCCTTATTTGGATCAGTTCGTGATTGTATTCCTAGACGACATCCTGGTCTACACCAGTTGTATGCCAAGTTCAGTAAATACGAGTTCTGGCTCGATCGCATTTCGTACTTGGGTCATATCATCACCAGGGGAGGAGTGAAAGTGGATCCCCAGAAGATTGTGGCCATTGAGACATGGCCAGTGCCCAGCACGGTTGTAGAAGTTCGTAATTTTCTTGGATTGGCCGACTACTACTGGCGATTTGTTTCGAACTTTGCTCGGATCTCAGCGTCATTGACCCAGTTGACCCACAAGGATGTGCAGTTTGCTTGGACAGCAGAGTACCAGGATTCTTTTGAGAAGTTAAAGCGAGGCTTGATGACGACACCCATTCTCACGCTTCTAGATGGAACTGGAGGATTCTCAGTATATTACGATGCTTCAGGCAGAGGTTTAGGATGTGTTCTGATGCAGCATGGGAAGGTAATAGCTTACGCGTCACGACAACTTCGTGATCATGAGAGAAATTATCCAACCCATAACTTGGAACTGGCAGCAGTAGTGTTTGCACTTAAGTTGTAGAGGCACTACTTGTACGGAGATAGGGTAGAGATTTTCACCGACCACAAGAGCCTGAAGTATGTTTTCATCCAGAAGGATCTTAACATGCGTCATAGGAGATGGCTGGAGCTTCTTGTGGATTATGATGTCAACTTACAGTATCACCCAGGAAAGGCCAACATCGTTGCAGATGCATTGTATAGGAGAGCCAGAGTTTATTTCCTAACAGCACAGTCGGAGTTGTTAGCGGATCTTCAGAAGTAGGTATAGAAGTTGTTCTCCCTTCCAGTGTGGCGTTGATGGCCAACATACAAGTTCAATCCACTATAATTGAGAGGATTCAGATGGCTCAGTCAGCAGATTCCAAGCTTCAGCGGCTCAGAGAAGAGTGCGAGACAGGACGGCGACCAGAGTTATGCATTTATGAAGATGGTACACTTAGGCATGGGAGGCATCTTTGTGTACCCAATGGAGATATCAGACAGGAGATCATGGTAGAAGCTCACAGTTCTCAATATTCCATCCATCCCGACGGTACGAAGATGTACCATGATCCGTCAGCACTTTTGGTGAATGGCATGAAGAGGGAGATAGCCCGGTTTGTCTCTCGATGTTTGGCTTGTCAACAAGTTAAAGCTGAACATCAGAGGCCAGCTGGACTTCTTCAGCCCTTGCCAATTCCAGAGAAGTGGCATGTAACCATAGATTTTGTGACTGGATTACTAGATCTCCAGCTGGTCGAGATGCTATTTGGGTTATAGTTGACCGGCTCACGAAGGTGGCCCACTTTCTCCCATTCAGAGTTGGTCAGTCGACGGCTCAGCTGGCAGATGTACGTCAGGCAGGTAGTCAGGATGTATGGAGTACCAGTCATTATCACCTCGGACTGAGATTCAAGGTTTACGTCGTACTTTTGGCACAGCTTACATGAAAGTTTGGGAACCCACCTCCAGTTCAGCTCAGCTTATCATCCGTAGACAGATGGCCAGTCGGAACGCACGATCCAGACTCTTGAAGATATGTTGCGGTCATGTACACTCGACTTCGGTGGTTCGTGGAAAGATCACCTGCACCTGGTGGAGTTCTCGTACAACAATAGTTTCCAAGCTAGTATCCAGATGTCCCCGTTTGAGGTGCTATACGGCAGGCAGTGCAGATTCCCTCTAGCCTGGGACGATGTTGGAGAGAGGCAGATGCTTGGTCCGAAAATGATTGCTCAGACCGTTGAAGTGGTCAGAAGAGTCAGAGATCATCTTCGAGTTGCCCAAGACCGTGGCGTTATTCGTTTCGGCGTACGGGATAGCATAGTCCTAGGTATATAGGGCCGTTCGATATTCTGGAGCGAGTGGGTGATGTGTCCTATCGTCTCGCTCTTCCGTCGTCGCTAAGAGAGGTGCATGACGTGTTCCATGTATCCCAATTACGACGGTATATTCTGGACCGAGCCATATCCTGGATCATTCGGAATTGGTTATTGGTACCAACCTTTCGTATGAGGAGAGGTCCGTGTCTATATTGGACCGGAGAGAGAAGATACTAAAGAACAAGACTATTAGTTTAGTCTGTGTTGCTTGGGGTCATCACTCTTTGAGTGAGTCAACGTGGGAGCGTGAGGATGATATCCGATCGCGATATCCCGACATGTTTGACTCATAAGGTATAATTGTTTCACTTAACAAAATGCCTGGAAGTCGAATTTTGAAAATAAAACGAAGAAGAAGTACAAGAAGTACAAATTTGATTCTGGGGAAGTATTGCTATGGAAGTCTGATCTGTAAATGATCACTTTGTTCCTTGGACCATATGATGATGATGAAGATCGCTGCTTGAAGTTGAACAACCGGAAGAACTAAGTCACCAGAAAGGTATCGACGCACTTGGGCACTGATGGCGAGGCCGAATGCTTTCCTGCTTTGTTTCACTCTGTTCTGAAAGAAAGGTTGAAGAAGAATGCTCCCAAAATCTCTAAGTTCTGATCTCTGTATTCTCTCCTCTCTCTGTGTGTGTATTATGAGAAAAATAAGTCTATTTATAGACTTGGGCTCTTGTGCGTAAAAAACTTAGCAAAAGTTCCATCTTTACGCTAACAACTGCCACCCACGATCGAAGCCAACCTCTGCATACGTTGACATGTGTCCCATCATTTCAGTAAGAATAGGATGCATGTATACACGTTCTTCGAGAAGAATGGCATGAAAGCTACGTAGGCAGACCACGTTCCAAGCTGGTGGAGGAGAATAGGGCGTAAAAATAGCCCCAATGTACTCTGAGCGTAAAGCAGTAGATTAGGCGTAAAATAGCCTTGACATAGACTTTCCGCGTAAAGTGGTTGTTAAATAACCTTGAGCGTAAAGTAGCTCAAATAGACTTTACGCACACGTCAGCTGTTGAGCGTAAAAGCTCGTATAGTCTTCGTGCGTAAAAGAAGCCATAGTGTGAGCGTAAAGTAGCTCAATCCATATACTAAACGACAATATTGGTCTCTGTGTAAAAACAAATCCCTTTGAATTATGTGATATATGCCATCATTAATATCTCCACGTCAGAGTTTGCATTAAATGCGAGACTTGACAGCTTTGTCCAGCATAAAAGTGGCTGATCTGTCCTTGGCGTAAAACCATGGGTATAGACCCGAGCGTAAAATGATCTGCCTGCTTTAGGCGTAAAACAGATCACTTATGAATGAGATGACTCTTTCTTTGAAGTATTTTTTACGCTCCTACAAGACCCCCTTCAAAGTTTTCAAATATCACCAAAATTTGAAACACTTTGAACAGAAACGTAAAAGTTGAGATTTGATCAGTCAGCGTAAAATTTGGGATACACAACAGTCATCCGCGTAAAAGCGGGGATATCCAACAGTCGGCGTAACTTTCAAGAAAAACAATATCGGTCAACACTTAACTGTCACAATGAATTTCTTTCTCGAAACTTTCGAATGTTTCCTCATCTTCCCGAGTGAGCAGTTCCCAACGAGGAATATGAAGAGTCGATTTAATTGTATAAATAAGAAGAAAATTTTCACTCTTGTCATTCATCCTCATAGTGACATGGCGCCAAAGAACGAGATTACTAACAAAGAGGCTTCGAGCTCCAGGCTTAATTTTGAGCGAGCATGCAACCTTTTAGAGTGCTTTGGACTGACTCCTGCAGTCTTTAGTCGCATCGATGGTGGTCCCCCAACTGCGTACGAAGGGCCAGGAGATGCAGAAGCATTTTTTAATCTGATGCGTCGCTCCGGGATTCGCAATATGCACGAACTAGATGTCTCCCTTCGTCAGTCCAACGAAGGAGAAAAATAATGTTTTTTATGTATTGCGAATCTTTAATCTGTAGGGGTCCACTTCCCCCTTTTTATAAATAAAGTCTGATGTTAATCTCATCTGTTGGTATATAGAACTGTTCAGCACTTATTTTGACTGCTTCTATGGTTGTTAATTCCCAAGAAATAAACCAACACGTGGCATCTGTCTTGTGGTTACGAGAGCCTTTAAATAGGATCTTCTCCCGAAATAGACTCATACCAATCAGTTTCTTCAGTCTTTATAAATAGCCGAAAATGTTTCATATATTCTCATTCTCATTCCTCTGAAGATAACTTTCTACAATATCGTTCTCCAATAAGTGACAATGGCGAAGCTTTCCAACAGCGTTCCTTTGTACGCCCAGTCATTAGACGTAGATTCAACCACCATTAAAGCCAAAATCATTTGACTTAAATGGTAAGTCTGATCGTAAGCAAATATCTATCTTCGAATTTTTTGTTGAAAACAACTATTTATGGGCGTAAAGCCCTGCTGAAGCACTGGCGTAAAAGCCTTGCTGAAGTATTGGCGTAAAAGCCTTGCTGAAGTATTGGCGTAAAAGCCTTGCTGAAGTACTGGCGTAAAAGCCTTGCTGAAGCACTGGCGTAAAAGCCTTGCTGAAGTATTGGCGTAAAAAGCCTTGCTGAATCACTGGCATAAAAGTCTTGCTGAATAGTGATACACCTGAAGCACTGGCGTAAAAATCCTTGCTGAAGTATTGGCGTAAAAGCCCTGCTGAATCACTGGCATAAAAGCCTTGCTGAATAGTGATACACCTGAAGCACTGGCTTAAAAATCATGTCATCTGTTTTTAGTTAGCGTTTAATACGCATTTGATGATACTTCTGTTTAAAACACTTCTTCTTTGTTGTTTTTCTGCAGAAGTTTGGCTGAACAGCTTTTCCAGAATCGGTATTGGTGACTTTGACGTTATGAAGAGCGTTCTTCTGACATCAACATCAGGGAGCTCATGTGCTTTTGATGCGCAAATCAGACAACTCAGAACTCTTCGTGGGATAGAAGGGTCTTCCTCTGTTGGTAGGAAGAGCCTTTATACACGGAGAGTTGGATGGTGGAGTCAACTCTACCCCGAGAAATCGGGTAGTAGAGTTCCTTTCATGGCAGGACTAGGAATTGTATCCCAATGCTGGATACATTCTTATCTCCTTTGAGGTGCCGCCACTCTTCCACCAGTTGTATTGGCAGCAACACGTCTTCGGGTTGCCATACTCTGGGATTCTCCTCTCGTCTGAGAGAGAATACCAGAGTTTGATTCCTTCTGTTCTGGTCGCCACAAGGGCTTGGACAGCAAGGAATTGACACCAACAACGAATCCGACGAAGAAGATCCAAAGAAGAAACAGATCTCCATTAGGTTATCGTTGGGTGTATAGAATGAAAATCCAAGATGTAATAGATTTCTATTATGATTTGTAAGAAAGTCTAAGAAATGTAATAGACTTTTATGATATGAGAATGGAAATCATAATTCTTCTATGCTCAATGATTTGTATCTATCTAGATGAAATATGGACATGATAGATAATAAAAATTTTGTTTTCTATTTTTAGAGTATACAATACTATCAGAGGTAATATGGACATGATAGTATGTAAGAACTCAAAAAGAAAATTATATTAATATTTATGCAGAGGTCAAAATGGGAATGATAGATAGGAAAAGTGGGTGGATTTAGTATTTATCCAGAGGTTATGAAAATATGATAAATAACGAATCCCACTTTTTAATCAAAAAAAATATAAGATTTAAAATCCCTCTCCCAGGAGACAAGAAATCAGCTTAACCAAACCTTGGTAGCTGGGGAATAAGAAGACAAATATTGTGAGCATATGCGTCAAAACGATGGACGAACCAACGTATTTTTCGGGAAGAGAAACATTGATTCGATTCCATGATGAAATGAATGAACCCGATGGAGCGAACGGACAGGTCTTTTCGGGAATGAAAGGTTGTTCTCAATCTTCAAAGACCGGTTCATCAACAGTCCTCTTCTATAAATAGACGAGAACTTCCTATAATCATTTTATTTCTACTCCTCAATTGAAAATGTCTTCCGAGGATGTACAGCAAAAGAATGAAGTCTCCAGGAAAATTGAGGACATCACTGAGATGTGTCCCATTGAGCCAACAGTGACAGGCCCGACTCAAGTAGGCAATAGCTCTTCTGCGCCCATGCCATCACAAGATATCCTTGCGTTCTTAGTAGAGTCAGGAAAAACTCCTGAAGAAGAAGCATCGAGGATGGCTGTCTGCAAATTTTTCATGAGTTCAGAAAACGACGCCTTCTATGCATTGGCTGACTATGTATTCAATAAGGAAGGGAGTGGCCCTCGTCCTTAATCTTTTGTCTTGAACAAAAATAAACATAAAAGAAACTTTATTTTTATTCTGTCTCCTTTATACATAGTATTTCTTAAGAAATTTGCCATTGTTTGGCATCATGAGTAGATCTCCATTAGGCTTTGATAACCGATAGGCGCCATTGGAAAATACGGTCTCAATAACATAAGGACCTTCCCATTTTGCTTGGAATTTTCCTTTGCTTTTGTGAGTCATCACCATCGGTCTTCGAACAGCCAGTACTAGTTCGCCAACCTTGAACACCCTCTCTTTAACTTTACGATTGAAAGTTCGAGATATGCGGGCTTGGTATAGTTCAATATGTTGTTGTGCTTGAAAACGCTTCTCATCCAATCCTTCAAGTTCTTGGAGTCGTAAGCGATCATTATTCTCTGTAGCTAGCTCATTAGCAATGGCTATTCGAAGGGATGGAATTTGGATTTCCAATGGGAGGACAGCTTCACATCCATAAACCAATGAGAATGGTGTAAAACCAATAGGAGTTCGGACTGTTGTTCGATAAGTCCATAAACATTCTCCAAGTTTTTCATTCCAATCATATTTATTAGAAGAGACAAACTTTTTGAGAAGTTTGATGATCGTCTTATTGAAAGCTTCGGCTAAGCCATTAGCAGCTATATTATAAGCCGTAGAAGCCAAATTCTGAATTCGATTCTTATCACAGAACCGATAAAATGCCTGACTGGCAAATTGTGGACCATTGTCATGAATTATTCGTCGAGGAATTCCGAAGCGATAAATGACATGATGCTTGATGAAACTGATCACATTAGATGTTTTCACTTCAGCGAGGGGAACTGCTTCTGCCCACTTAGAAAAGTAATCGGTTATAGCTAATATAAACCGATGTCCCTTGACAGAAGGCGGATTAATAGGACCAATGACATCCATACCCCAAGCTTCGAAGGGCCAAGAGGCTGCTGTAGGGTGTAGAAATTTAGATGGTTGATGAATAAAATCAGCATGAATCTGACATGCTTTACATCTTCTGGCATAGTCTATAGCATCTGCTATCATAGAAGGCCAATAATACCCCATTCTTCGAATACGGTCTTGTAATTTAGGACCCGGTTGATGAGCACCACAAATACCATCATGAGCTTCTCGCAGTGTTTGTTTAGCTTCACTTTCTGAGAGACAACGCAGCAAGAGTCCATCATAAGAACGACGATATAGCATATATAAAGACGAATCATAATAAAATCGAAACGATCGTCTTTTGATTGATGCAGCTTCTTTTGGATCTTCAGGCAAAATCCCATGGACTGCATAATCAATGAATGGAGCTCTCCAATCCTTCTGCTGGGAACTAGACTCTGTAGTATAACTTTGTTCAATATACAAGTTATTCTTGACACAAAACAAGTCTCGATCCAACAAAGTAATTGTATTTTGCCTTCGGATTGGAACAGCCAAGTCTGCGACTAAGCTAGCAAGAGCATCAGCTTCCACATTCTGAGAGCGTGGTACAAACTCAATGAAGAATCCTTTGAATGAAAGGACCAGTTCAACTACCACTTGATGATAAGGAATGAGATCAAGATTTCTGACTTCATAAGTCCTTCTAACTTGGTTAACAATCAATTGAGAATCTCCATAAGCTTCTAGGAACTCAATATCCGGTTGTTTTGCTACTTGGAGACCAATCAATAGAGCATTATATTCTGCTACATTGTTGGAACATGGTTCATTGAGAGAGTAAGCACGGTATATGACCATTTTGTCAGGAGAAACCAAGACAATTCCTACCCCAGAGACAATATTGCCTTTAGGTCCCACTCGTGATGCTCCATCAAAATATAATTGCCATATGTCATTCTTCAAAGTCATATTACAATCCACGACTTCATCTGGAATATCCTCATATAACTTCGAAGTTTCAGGTATAGGGTGGGCAGCTAAGAAATCAGCTAATGCTTGACCCTTTACTGATTTTTGAGGTATATAAACCATGTCATAAGGAGTGAGTAATATCGCCCAGGTAGCTAACCTGGAATTAAGAATGCTCGGTTTTCTCATCAATACCCGAATAGAATTTCTTCTGGAGATGACATGAATAGTCTGTCCTGTGACATAATGTCTTGTCTTTTGGACGACAAAAACCAAAGCTAGACATTCCTTTTCCACAGGAGTATACCTGTGTTCGGCTCCGACCATCATTCTGCTCAGATAATATATTACTTGTTCATGACCCATATCACTTTTCTGTGCAAGAAGAGCGCCAAGTGAATGATCCAAGGCTCGAACATATAGCAAAAATGGCCTTCCTACCACCGGAGGTACCAGAACAGGTGGGTTTGTAAGGTATTGCTTAATGTCATTGAAGGCTTTCTGACGCGCTTCATCCCAAACAAAAGATACGTCTTTCTTTAATAGACGGGAGAAAGGTTGACATCTTCCAGAAAGATTGGATATAAATCTTCTAATATAAGCAATACGACCCTGAAAGCCACGGAGTTCTTTCAGGTTACGAGGAGGACGCATTTCAAGAATTGCTTTAACCTTATCAGGATCAACGTGGATACCCTGAGAAGTAATGACAAATTCTAAAAACTTGCCACTGGAAACCCCTAAGAAAGACTTAGTAGGGTTCATTTTCAATTGATGCTGGCGCATTAATTCAAATACTGTCCTCAAGTCCTGAATGTGATCATCCTTTGATCGACTTTTAACAGCAATGTCATCTACATAGCATTCAACTATCTTACGTAGATGTTCTTGAAAGATGTTGCTCATAGCCCGTTGATACGTGGCACCGGCGTTTTTAAGACCAAACGGCATAACCGTATAGCAGTAAACCCCAATGGGTGTACGAAAAGCGGTATGCTTCTCATCTTCTGGATGCATCTTGATCTGATTGTATCATGAGAATCCGTCTATGAAAGACATGCGTTCAAAACCACATGTATTGTCTATCATGACATCAGTGATGGGAAGTAGAAATTCGTCCTTTGGACAAGCCGTACTAAGATCTCGATAATCTATACAAACTCGGACTTTTCCGTTCTTCTTCATGACAGGAACAATATTGGCAACCCAATCCGGGTGTTGCTCTTCACGAACAAATCCACATGTGATTAACTTTTTGACTTCTGCTTCAATTGCATCCATCATATCTGGTCTAAAGCGTCGTTGCTATTGTTTTACAGGCTTGACATTGGGCAAAATATTGAGTTTATGAGTAGCAACTTTAGGATCTAATCCTGGCATATCCTCATAACTCCATGCAAAGATGTCAATATATTCTTTGATAAGTTTTATCAATTCGTCCTTTTCATCTTCGAAAAAATTCTTACTGATGAATATTGGTTTGGACGCAGTTCCATCTCCAACATCAATCTGGATAACCTCATCCTCTGTAGGTGGCTGTCGCTGTTCAAAACGAAGTTTCCACTGAGTATCCATCTGTTGAGCCCAAGGATCATTCTCAAATGGTTCAGATTTATCATCAATTTGAACCATATTGACTGAGAATATTTGCTCAGATTTATCATATGAGGAACGAGTCATATCAGTTTTAATGAATTGGACTTCTTCTGAATCCGATGATTGCGAAGAGCTAAAGAGAATTCTTCCTGTATATCGTTATTAAACATGTGGGATAGATCATATCCCAACCCATGACGAGTCTTTTGGTAAAATGGATCACCATATAATGGTAGTCGTCTACCCTTGCCTTGATTGAGACCTTGTATAGTCTTCAAATCATATCCCATGTTCTGGATAATCTTGATAGATTGTTGACTATACTTGTCAATTCGGATTCTTCCCTTGTCTTTATCCTTCAGCTCATCTGCTTGAGCAACATGGATATTTCTAGCCAGGCCAAACACAATTTGGCGCTTGTTTTTCTTATCAGACGGAACCACGAAATAAGATTCTTCGTGACGTCTAAAAGTTACGCAAGCTTGTGATGAAGCGGCCACAGGTAGAAGATAAGAAGAAGATGTTAGAAACCTTTGAGCATAAGGTCCAACATCTACATGAGGAGGAAAAGAATTTTCCTTATGATCGATGTATAAAGTTTCTTCTGGCTCAATGTCGTCTTTATATTGATGACTTTGATTATCAGAAGATAAAGTCATTCTTTCGATAAACTTGACAGCCATATACTCGAAAAGGAAATCTTCATTGATATCAAAAAGTATAGAATGATCAATATTTACATCATTTACAATTTGACTGCTACGCTTCGGATTAATCATCAGTGGACCATTATTTGTCTTCTGCGTAGTTTTGCCAAGATTGACAATCAATGGTGGTTCTGGATCATTTGTACAAGAAGTACGCCCTTTGACCTTGATCATAAAAGGTTGAACTTGGCTTTTAACAGGAATATTTGTTGATTCCTCAGATGAAGTTTGAGTTCTTCCTTTAACCTTGATTATCAAAGGTTGATCATCGACAAATTAGGATTGGATTCGTCCCTTGACTATGATCTTCAAAGGTTGCTCCTCTGGCGGATCTTCATTAATAGACTAATCCTCAGTAGGTGATTGATCTTCAGCCATGTCTGATATCTCTTTCACATGCTCTTGTTTATAAAGCCTTGAATCAGAAAAATAGGCTTCGACACCCTTGAAAGGATTGATATCAGCAAACTCAGTCTTCACAACTCCTTGGGAATCTACATACTTGAAGCATTGGTGGAGAATTGAAGGTACAATATTGTGCTCATGAATCCACGGTCTCCCCAGAAGGATATTATAGGAGACGTCTGAGTTGATAACATAGAAAGTTACCATGGTTCGAAGATCACCAATCTGAATCTGCAGACGAATCTTCTCCAATGGCTTGCTCTTGCCAGAGTTAAAACCGACTATTATAGTACTAGTGTAAGTCAGCTCACTAGTAGAAATCCTCAGGGGTCTTAGCATACTCTGAAGAATTATGCTAATTGAAGACCCAGGATCAATATAAATCCTGTCAATTTCAGTGGATCCGATATACCCAGTGTAGCACAAAGGTCTGTTATGCTTGTTATGCTTCAATAGCATATCTTCTTGTGTAAAGGTGATGTTGGGTATTGCTTCCATCATACTATAACATTGCGGACATGACACTGGAGTATTATCGGGACTCTTGAGTTGAGCCAAGCATGAATCTGCTTGAAGTAAAGCTTCACTCAAAGTCTCTCTGCTTTCTCTGGAAAGGCGAAGCAACTCGAATATAGATAGTCTAGCCGGAGTATTGGCTAACTGAGCTAGAATATCAAATTTGTAAGGCTTCATCACCACCCCCTGACTGGAAGCAGACTTCAATGGGACGTCGAAGCGTACTGCTTTCTGTTTCCCCTTTTCAGCCACAGAAGGTTTAACAGGAATAGGAGAAGGTTGGGTTGGTAGTGTTTCCACTACATATTCTGCTTCTTTGAAGGATCCCTCATAGTCTTTGTGGTACTCTTTTCCAGATCTTGTACCAGCAAAAGTTTCTTCCTCAAACTCAGGAGAAGGAAGTACCATATTACAGGATTTAGTCTTTCTTCCCTTAGCCTTTTTCTTGTGAGGTTTGTTGTGAGGAATTTCAGAACCCAGTCCAACAGTAGATTTTTGATTTTGAATTTGTAAAGGAAGTCGTATTCCTTTATCATAATTCAAACCTTCTACCTTCTGAAAGTCATAACCCATTTTCTTCATGAGAAGGACAGATTGCTGACTGTATAGATGAATGGGCAGTAGACTTTTAGCAAATGGTTCCACAGAAGGAGAAGAAATCTCTGTATCCACAGGAAAATGAAGAATAGATGTCTCTGTAGCCACAGGAGGAGAAAGATTCGGGATACGAGAAAAAATCCCTGTCGGAGCTTTTTTATAAGCAGCGAAGACTTGTTGCGCCCGGTATAAAGGAACACTATTCATGGCTAGCCACTGCTGGTGAGTAAGCTTGAGCTTGGTAGGAGGAGCTAGACTTGGAGGACAGATGTTCAGTCCTTTCAGTCTATCTTCTAAAGAAAGGCCATCCCATAGATGATCCAAGTCATCAGAATCTGGAATAACATGAGAAATCATGTTGCAGGTTCTGACTTTCTTGCTCTTCTTGGATTTTGAAGTTTTACCTTCATTTTTTAATTCAGGCACTAAGTCAGGATGTACCCACATAATTTCACCATTCTTTAATGTGAGTGGCAGCAATCCTGCATTTTCTTCTCTGGCAGGCGGGATATTCACGATCTTCATCGTCGCCTTCGGAATTGGGATAATTCCATCTGGGACTTGCTGTGGAGAAAAATCTCCGAACTGAAGAGAAACCATATTGGTCGTAACCGTATGGTCATCATTGGTTAAAGCAATAGCACCACCATTTATCAGCTTTTGGATTTTCTTTTTCAAGACATAGCAAGCACTGGTAGGATGATTAATGTATCTATGATAGATATAATATTTGGGATTGTCAGTCAGATTCACCTTATTAGGCCTCTTTGGCTCCGGAATATGAAGTTTACCACTCTTCACCAGACATTGAAATATCCCTGGGATATCACTTTCGTCAAAAGAGTATTCTTCCTTTGACCTGGAAGATTCTTGATTGTTCGGCGTCGTTTTGTTTTTGGAAAGATTGACCATAAGAGTATCTTTTTCCTTCACATTACGATTGCCATGATTATTACTAGGATTACTTTTCTTCCCTTTATCTTCTGAAGCAAAAATCATCCCATGTTCTCGAGCCAACTTACCATTGGTCTCGGCAGAAACTGCTGCTATGATGAATGAAGCCCAATCTGTGAATTGGGAACCCGTGAAAACAGCAATAGATGGTCGCAGATTCATCTTGCATGTATCAATCAACGCTGAATCTGGCATACCAGGAGGCATCTTTAAAGTAGCCTGTCGGAAACGTTCGATGAACGTCCGAGTATCTTCTTTCTCCTTTTGTTTGATTTCTATCAAGGAAGACATGTTCATGTCCGTACCTCTTTCATAGAAACGGGAGAGAAATATTGCCTTAAATTTGTCAAAAGACGAAATAGAATTATCGGGTAAACTACGATACCAGTCGTAAGCTGAATCCGTCAGGCACCCGATGAACACTCGAGTGAGAAGAGCATCATTTTTCTGCAAGTGTACAGTCATAATATCAAAGTAATTAATATATTGACTGGGAGATGCTTTTCTATCGAACAAAACCATAGATTGTGGCTTAAATTTCGGTGGAAAGGGTACATCATTCCAATGAGGAGGATAAGGTTGCTTGATCCCTAACCTCTGGAGTTGATCTTTGTGCCTCAAAACTTCAAACTGTGCTTTGAGCTCACGCACTGCTTGGATGGCTTCACTGGTTTGGAGAAGCACATTTGATTGAATGGTTGTTGGATGTACCGTAACCCCCACTGGAGGTGGTACATCTTCAGGAATGATGGGATCTGGAGATGCAGAATTTTGATTAGTAGCAGGCTCTTGAATATTCAAAGGTATTTCAGCCCCTTGACTATCTTGAGTTTGTGCTGCTATTGGTACTAGTGTTATTACCGTCGGCTGAGCAGTTTGCTGATTCAAAATTATCTGATACATGCTTTGCACCATGTTAAGCATATCTTTCAGTGATTGCTCAACGGCAGTGAGATGTTGTTCTGTATTAGCAGATGACGTCTCTGGTTCATCTCCAACAGCGTAGGAATCAACCTCTCTTGAAGATACAGAAGGATCAGTATAGAAGTATGAATCGACATTGTCAGTCTCGGACTCAAAAGATTGAGTACCCCCAGCTTCTGAATCAGAAGTCTGCATTTGTCTTTGTCTTCTTGATCGAGTGTTCTGATATACTCCTTCAAAGGAATAAAAAAGTCTGTTGAACTGTTACTGACCTGGGGTTTGGGACGTATTTCGTCTCGGACGTCGTCCTCTGTTAGTATGAGATGCCATGTTTACTGACGCTTATGACAACTCATGTTCTTGGTCTTCAGTTTGTTGTTGAGACACATTAAAACTCAATCGATCAAAAACTGACCGTTTTGAAACCGAACAACAACAATTGATTACAACCTGGTGATAATCACAATAATATTTTTCTTAGAGAAATGTCACCGGAGATTGTCTATTCTTACGCTTTTGCATTAGCAATTCACGTAAGTCAGAAGGAGTGGAGGGAGTAGTCTTCTTTATTACATTTGGGGTGGAAAAACATTTAGTTTCCTGTATATAAAGAAGATTACTGGCTGCGTTCGCAGAACCAAATTGTACATTTCTACGCGTTTGGAGTTGTGTGCGTAAATCTTGAGATTTTTTAGCATGAAGGACTCCATTTTTATTGCATAAAATTTGTAGATTTGGTACTTTGCGTAGAGCAGTATAAGAAGGCTGTTGGTGTAGAACTGAAGTTTTACCAACATGATTTTTATGCTGCACACGTTTAGGTATATTCACATTAGATGTGTAAACATCTTTACGAATTTTATCTACACTGTCACAGACAGGAGACTTACCTTCACACGTAGAGCGTAAAAATTGGTTATCTACCACGTCACAGACGGAAAATTTTCCTTTACGCGAAGCGCGTAACTTGTGTGTGTCTACCGCGTCACAGACGGAAGACTTATTCTTACCCTCAGAAGCATTAGAGTCTGCCACATTAGAAATGGGAGACTCATCTTTATGTATTGAGCGTAAAAGTTGGTTTTTACCCACTGAGCGTAAAACCTGGTTATCTTACGCAATGGACGTGAAACCTGATTATCTTCACCGTTACAAACGGGAGATATATCGTCACACTTTGAGTGCAACTCTGAAGTAAGGACTGCCTCGTTACGAACGGGAGCCTCTACGACAGGAATGGAAAGAATTCCCTTACCACTAGCAGCAACAGAGAGATCAGAAGCTATTTTGGATTTAGGAATCCAAACTTTTCATGCTTTGCGAGATTTTTGAACATTGGATTAGCGAGAACCACCCCCAGTTCGGAGCATTTCTTCATAGGCAGTCTGGTCGAAGTGTACAACCAGAGTCTTCTTGGTCGAACCGACCGAAACATCATCATATTGAGCAATTGCCTTCTCGTTAGAGGAGAAGGTAGTCCCCAACATAGTCGCCATTTTTGTTTCACTTAACAAAATGCCTGGAAGTCGGATTTTGAAAATAAAATGAAGAAGAAGTACAAGAAGTACAAATTTGATTCTGGGAAAGTATTGCTATGGAAGTCTGATCTATAAATGATCACTTTGTTCCTTGGACCATATGATGATGATGAAGATCGCTGCTTGAAGTTGAACAACCGGAAGAACTAAGTCACCAGAAAGGTATCGACGCACTTGGGCACTGATGGCAAGGCCGAATGCTTTCCTGCTTTGCTTCACTCTGTTCTGAAAGAAAGGTTGAAGAAGAATGCTCCCGAAATCTCTAAGTTCTGATCTCTGTATTCTCTCCTCTCTGTGTGTGTGTGTTATGAGGAAAATAAGTCTATTTATAGACTTGGGCTCTTGTGCGTAAAAAACTTAGCAAAAGTTCCATCTTTATGCTAACAACTGCCATCCACGATCGAAGCCAACCTCTACATACGTTGACATGTGTCCCATCATTTCAGTAAGAATAGGATGCATGTACACACGTTCTTCGAGAAGAATGGCATGAAAGCCACGTAGGCAGACCACGTTCCAAGTTGGTGGAGGAGAATAGGGCGTAAAAATAGCCCCAATGTACTCTGAGCGTAAAGCAGTAGATTAGGCGTAAAATAGTCTTGACATAGACTTCCCGCGTAAAGTGGTTGTTAAATAATCTTGAGCGTAAAGTAGCTCAAATAGACTTTACGCACACGTCAGCTGTTGAGCGTAAAAGCTCGTATAGTCTTCGTGCGTAAAAGAAGCCATAGTGTGAGCGTAAAGTAGCTCAATCCACATACTAAACGATAATATTGGTCTCTGTGTAAAAACAAATCCCTTCTGTGATATATGCCATCATTAATATCTCCACGTCAGAGTTTGCATAAATGCGAGACTTGACAGCTTTGTCCAGCGTAAAAGTGGCTGATCTGTCCTTGGCGTAAAACCATGGGTATAGACCCAAGCGTAAAATGATCTGCCTACTTTAGGCGTAAAACAGATCACTTATGAATGAGATGACTCTTTCTTTGAAGCATTTTTTTACGCTCCTACAATAATGTCCTTCTTATGCCCTACACCCTCAGCTTCCTTGCTTGCATGATTACTTGAATGGTTGCCTAGTTATAACTTGCTTGTGATTAATATAGCTTGTTCCGACATCTCTAGCCTCTTGATTAAATTCTGAGGACGGAATTCTTTTAAGGTGGGTAGAGTTGTCACTCCCGTTTTCCATTATACGAATTTTTCAGGATACGTATACAGATTTCTGACAATTGTCAGGTGGCCCGTATTTTGACTTATCTTGCTTAGCTTAGCCATAGTTTAAATCTTGACTTGATTGGTTCAACTTGGTTCAACTTGACTTGGCTTGGCTTGGTTTGGTTTATTTTGGATGAAAATGAGAGGGGTTGCTATATAAGTCAACTTCTTCTCTCTCCACCATTATTTTGCATTTACTTTTTCATCTTCTTCATTTACTCCTCCCACCTACCAAGCCTAGGCAAGTACAACTTGCTTCATAATGGATCTCAAGTTTTATTATTCCATTCTCTTCCTTACTTGATTCTAAGTCTCTTTAGAACTTGACATTTTTGGATTTGATGGATGGATTCTTGTAGATCTATGTTTGTAACTTTTTAGTTTTTTTTTTGTTTTGATCTCTAAAACTTGGTTATTTTCGAAAACTAATGGTTCTATGTTTTAGAGAATTCAATTTCATACAGTTTTGGCTTTTGTTTTGCTTGATTTCGACTTCGGATGAGGAAGTTATGGCCATGGCAAATTTTTGGAACTTTTATGGCTGAACTTGCTGATTGGGGACGATGACCCCCATGTGCCCGGGAGGCCATGCGTTGTGGAGTCCCGACAACGCATCCCTTAACTCCGAACGTGTCATGCGCGTAGATTCCTTACGCATATGTACTGAAGACGCAACGTGAGTTTTCCATGCGCGAATGTGCAGGAATTCCCATGCACGGATGTGCAGGAATTCCCACGCACGGATGTACAGGAATTTCCACGCACGGATGTGCAGGAATCCCATGCACGGATGTGCGGGAATTCCTACGCACGGATGTGCAGGAATTCCCATGCACGGATGCGCAGGAATTCCCATGCACGGATGTGCAGAAATTCCGGATATGCAAGAATTTCCACGCGCGAATGTGCAGGAATTCCTATGCACGGATGTGCAGGAATTCCCATGCACGGATGTGCAAAAATTTCCACGTGAGGATGTGCAGGAATTTCCACGCGCGGATGTGCAGGAATTCCCATGCGCGGATGTGCAGGAATTTCCATGCACGGATGTGCAGAAATTTCGGATGTGCAGGAATTCACACGCACGGATATGCAGGAATCCCATGCGCCGGAATTGCTCTATTTTACTATTTTTGCCTGTTTAAGTTGTTTTGTAGCTAGAATCTTAAAAAACTCAAAACATGAAAGTTGTAGATCTTTTCCTTGGCTTCAAGAATATGCCACTGGTTATTTTATGCAAGTTTCTCTCATTCATGATAATGTAAGAATAGAATACGATAGTGGCCCGCTGTGGCGCACTCTTGACAAGTAAACTGACATGATATATCTCGACATGCTGTTATGACAGCTAGCCTGACATGAAAAGTATAAAAGACCTGGACACCGTGGGCGATTGTGTTTGTACAAATAAACTGGTACTATCTTGCATCATGTCTAGGATGGGGATCCCTGAGTACCACGGTCAGGGATACCTACTGAAATTGACTAAGGCTAATTAACTAGAATGATTCAGTAGTCATAAAGAGATTTTTCCAGCTACAGACAATCCCGTTATCTGGGCGCACTAAGTGGACTTGTAGCCTACCGACGAGTAGGGCACATTTCCAGCACACCGTCAAGTGTTGTACCCTTCTTAAATGGATATTCGACCTGGATAACCTGGATGGATTGCAGGACTTGTGGCTGTGGGATGATCACATTGCATCTTGCTAGTAATTAGACTTGTGATAACCCTAGTTAGTTGAAGTATCAAGCCGTACTCCTTGCTTGGCCATGATTGATTGAATGAAGTCTAGCCCAGCTTCGACTTGTCCTGATCCTGTACAAGATTGTGACAGGACATGACTTATTATGCTTGCCTTAACAATAACGATCGGAGGACCAGTTCTGTTCAGGCGAAGGGTTACAACCCCGGTCCTTGTTTGGTTTAAGGGTTGTAACCTGGCTCCCGGAGCAGTTCTGTGTCTTCTCTTCATTTATTGTCTTATTGCACCCCATGCCATGCTCGTCATGTTTTACCTTACTTCAATGGCATGATTATCTATACTGGCCTTAACAATAAAGATCAGGGGACCAGTTTTGTTCAGGCGAAGGGTTACAACCCCGGTCCTTGTTTGGTTTAAGGGTTTTAACTTGGCTCCCGGAGCAGTTCTGTGTCTTTTCTTCGTTTATTGTCTTATTGTACCCCATGCCATGCTCGTCATGTTTTACCTTACTTCAATGGCATGATTATCTATACTGGCCTTAACAATAAAGATCAGGGGACCAGTTCTGTTCAGGCGAAGGATTACAACCCCGGTCCTTATTTGGTTTAAGGGTTGTAACCTGGTTTCCGGAGCAGTTCTGTGTTTTCTCTTCGTTTATTATCTTATTACCCAATCAGCAGTATTTGAGACGGGATCCTATTCAGGTGAAGGACTGCAACCCCGGTCCTTATTTGGTTTAAGGGTTGCAATCTGGCTACTTGAATGGTTTCCTCGTACTCAATTTATTATTGTTGTACTTGTTATTACCAGTTCTTATTTACTATCTTTAATATTCATTATGATATGCTGGTTTTAGTTCCTAAATGAAGCCTTCTTTGTGGTACTTGCTCTTTCTGGGGTCTGACCCAGCTGGTTTTGTATGGCCAGATATCGGAGCAGCTCCAGAGGATCTACCTACCTTCCAGCCAGATGGTGACCACCAGGCGTAACCCTGACAACGAGTGGATTTCTTTTTGTCCTCCCACTTTATTGTAAAATTATTCTTTTGAGGCGTTTAGCCGACGAGCACGTGTTAGCTCGATTGTACCTTTACTTACTGTCTGCCTACGGGCAGTAACATGATTGGCAAATCCTAGGGTTGATCATGTATTGACTAAAACTCTTGCTAGTCCTGACATTTTGTACGATTAGCTTCATGATCATCCAATATGTAATGTACGGGATGCCTTGCTATTGTATATTTGATGTTCTAATATCTTGTGACTGTTACTACTTGCTCGTGATTGAGACAATAGGCTTGTTCATGACGATAGGAGACTGATGGATTGTAGTTAAACCCTCATGTATCTAGACAGCCGTGACCGTATAGCGAGGTGGGTTGCACTTCAATATACGTAGCTGGCTATGTACGCTCCCGCTCTCCAGTATTCTGGTTCTGGGGCGTGACATCATTTTACTTCTGCTTTTACTTTACTTTTGGGTTCGGCCTGAGTTGGTTTATTTCCCAGGCTTGGGTGGTTCAACATGAACCCACCTACCCCCTCTTCATTTAAAGACCCCAAACCCTTTCTCTTTCTTCATTACTTCTTCTGCTCATTAACTCTTCTTCTTCATCCTCCATAACTCTTCCCCACCTACCTAGCCGCATAGGCAAGTGCCAACTTGCTTCATGATGGAACCTCAGTATTATTGTTCCATCATCTTTCTTACTTGATCTTAAGTCTCTTTAGTATTTAGTATTTTCAATTTCCATGGCTCATTTTGTGTAGATCTAAATTTGTTGTATTTTTGAATTATTGGGTTTTGATCTAGCTAACCTTGTTATTTCCAAGTTTGGATGGTTCCATGTTATAGCGAATTTCGTTCTACCCCATTTTGACCTATGGAAGTCCAGATTTGGGCTTGGAATGAAGGATTTAGAGAACTTGGAAGCAATGGCTTCCATGGTTCTCTTCTCAGGAAGTTTGGAGAAGAAGAACAGGATTCAGCCGCATAGACTTAGCCGCATGGCTCCTCATGTGGCAAGTTTCCTTCTGGCCGCATGAGCATCCCGAGCCGCATGAGCGCATGGATCTTGCAACCGCATGAACTTCTTACAACCACATGGAACTATTTCGTTCCGGCCGCATGGGATCATTTAGCACTCAGCCGCATAAGGCTTGTCATTTTCTGGCCGCATAAGGCCCGGTTCAACGCAAGCCGCATGAGACTTGATCTGTCCAGCCGCATGAGACTTTCCATATTCAGCCGCATATCGCATAAAGCTTCCTGGCCGTATGGCACTTTTTCAGCCGCATAGGCTTATCCGCTTTCAGCCGCATGAAACTTTATTCTTTTCAGCCGCATGAGACTTTCCATATTCAGCCGCATATCGCATAAAGCTTCCTAGCCGCATGGAACTTTTTCAGCCGCATAGGCTTATCCGCTTTCAGCCGCATGAGACATTATTCTTTCCAGCCGCATGAGACTTTCCATATTCAGCCGCATATTGCATAAAGCTTCCTGGCCGCATGGCACTTTTTCAGCCGCATAGGCTTATCCGCTTTCAGCCGCATGAGACTTTATTCTTTTCAGCCGTATAGGCTTATCCGCTTTCAGCCGCATGAGACTTTATAGCTTGCAGCCGCATGAGACTTTATTCTTTTTGAGCCGCATAGGTTTTTCCATTTTCAGTCGCATAGGATTCTCTATTTTCAGCCGCATAGACTTGTTATTTCCTAGCCGCATGGCGTAGAGCCGCATGAGATTTGACTTATTGAGCCGCATAAGATTTGATCATCCTGAGCCGCATGAGACCCTATTTTTTCGGCCGTATGAACTCTAGCCAATAATGCCTTTTTGGCTGATTTTTGTCCCGAATTGATATTGATTGATATTGATTGTGACCTTGACTAATAATTGATCATGCGTTCTTAGTTGGAACTAAGAGACTTGCTAGTCGTCTTATTGAATTGAATGAATGAGACACGTTCATATTAACTATAAAATATTGCAATCGATATTCGATCCCGAATATTGGCATACAGGCACATGCAGGCTTCAATTTATTTATTTACTTTACAAAAGCAGCATGTGTACTTTATAGTCAAGGCATGATTATTTCGTGGCTAGTTTTGATTGTTGTATTACGCTATGTAAAACCTACAACCTAACCGCACGGGTATCGTTATAGAGTTGTGCATATCGTACCTAGTACGAAAGTACTCATCCTGAAGGACCATGATCCACGGCATGGAATTTCACTTAACATAGAGGCTACTAAGTTAAATAAAATAATGATTGTATGGAGAGAATGGATTCTCGAGTTCTTACATGGCAGCCCTCTTTGGGACTATTAGTGCCCGACAGGCCGGCTGGTTCCCACAGATACTGCAAATCTGTCACACGGGCAGGGAGCGGTATCTGCTTATATTATTTATTGTATATTGATGACGGGTGTCCCGTTGGAACTCTTCTAATTCATGATTGGTGTAATTGATTGATTGGGTAGATTAGCCTTGCTTGTACATAGTAAGAATTGAGGAATCCTTATTGCATATTTCTAAGGTAACTTGGGACTCACAGTAGCAAGCCGTAGGATTTGAATGGCCGTTTAAATTGATTTGTTTATGTAGATAATCGGAATGTCAGGGCATGACGGGCCAACTTCTGTCCTTGTTTGGTTGGGAAGTTGATTCGAAGTGTCATGATGTTATGAGAATCTCAGTAGCTAGCAGAGATCTATTTATCATATTTTTCTTATTACTAGTTCTTATTCCTCATATCGTGCTTCCTTGCGGTACTTGCTATTAGAGGTCTAACCTCTCTGGTTTTGCATGGCCAGATTTAGAGCCGGTCCCCGAGGACTCAGCTTACTTCTGCCTCCAAGATGGTCAATACTAGAGGAATGATCGCAGGAGGACTCAAGTGGGTTCCTTACTTCCTCGCTCGTTTTGTTATTTACTTTATACTTTGTCGTTTGGCACCGACATGTTAGTCGGATCGTCTTGTGCTTACTTTTACATAATTATAACTAAGTCAGACTGCAGCAGATAATAATTGTGTATACTTTGCTACATCATCTAGCTATGTTTTGTAAAGTCAGATATCAAGAACATTTTGACTGAGCGTTTGGGACGCCTTACTGCTTTATCTTACATGTTCTCTATTACTGTTTCTTGTTTGAATGATTGAGACAATAGATGTTGAGTGACCATAGCGAGACTTTCATGTAGTATGTACCCCCTTGTCTTTTTTAGACAACATTGATCGTATTATACGATATTCTCCCGTAATACGTAGCTGGCTGAGTCATCCCCCCGCTGTCCAGTATTCTGGTTCTGGGGCGTGACAAAACGTCTCGTCGGCGAATGGTCATTCGGTATAGCACGACATATATTTATTGCCGAACGACGTAGTCACAGCCACCGTGGGTCATTTCGAAAGTTTCGAAACTTCTTGTTGAGGGTCTTCCAAGTCTGAGCCGATCAAATAAACAAGTCAGCTGTGTTGTATAATTTGAGAAAAAACCAACTTCCTTCTTCCTCACTTCAATTTCATTTTATTTTCTATTCAATACTTTCAACCTTTTTTGTGTTGTTTAAATTTTGACCGTTTCAATATTTATTTTATATTCATTGGTATTTTATGGGCTTAATGATCAAATGACTACATAACTAGCCATAAAATCCTATTAAAATCTATTAAATTTGTAGGAAAGGGGTTGCCTATATATGTATCCATATTGTTAGTATTGAGAATATACTTGAGAAGAAAAAAAAATGGCAACCATGTGATTCCTCCTCCTCCTCCTTCACAAACATGTATTCTTCCTTTCCTTTCCATTCCAATCTTTTCTGCTCTGGGCAAGAGCTAAGTCAGGGTCAATCCCCCTGAGTTGTGTGCGACGACGGGATACTGGTAGAGCGGAGGTTTTACCGCTAGGAGAATTCGAAACAAGTCTGCACATAGACCCGAATCAACTTTTAGGGCAGTGCTTTGTGCGCGACTTCCCCGGAGACCGGTAACTTTAATTTGATTTGTTTTGTTTATAGGTTTTTTTTAAGAAGCAATATTTCTAACAATCTAAGAGTTGATTTATATGATTTGTTTAATTGATCTTCAAAATTAGCATTCGGCTAGTGACAGAAAAAATTATGTAAGTTGCTCAATTGATCTCCACAATTTGCATAATTAAACTAGTGTATCCAAGAATTTAAGATATAAAATTGTTCTGACATGTTACTAAGAAAGCGCTAGCATATATGTGTTAGTATGTATTCTTCTTGTCAAAGTTGTGATTTTCAGTTCACTGGAATTATCGAATAGTTCTCATATGTTGTATATCTCGTTGTCCACATGAATGATTATTTGTCTTTTCATTAAATATTGTTGCATTTTACTTGCGAGTCGTGGATCTACTCTAGCTAAGTATACTAAATTTTATGTGTTGATAACAAATACTCTATATCTCTCCACCTTGGTCCTTAAATTTTATTTCGTTGAAATGTGATAATTTATAGAAAGAAATGCTTATAAACATGCATACTTGTGCATGTATGTTTGGATTATGTTATGTTGATGTGCAATATATATTTGTTTTATAAATTATCTAATTGTATTTAGATGATATTTAATCTAGGATTGTAATTACTGACATGATACTATAATATGTTCACAAAATTGTAGACTCAGCATGTGATCTCGCTAGAATTTTTTTCTTGGTAATTGATCATATATTTTTTGCAAACTTCATCAATCCTATAAATTTTGCAAACTTGTTCTAATGAATTGATTTTTGAACTAGTGAATTCGTTTTGAATGCATGATTTATGTTATATTATAATTGATCATTTAAACTTTTGAAAGAGCAATTAATAATAAAGTTGTAAAATAGATGTTTGTAATGATGGCAATGCTATGGGGGTTGTGGTCTTATTATAAGTTTATGCTTTAGCATAATCTACTATTGTTGGAGACACTATAATTCTATACATGTTGAAATTATTCGGCACAAAATTTTGATTTTGTAATGTTCATAAAGTTCTTTTAATGATATGTAAATATTTTCTTTTATTGACATGTAATGTTCATGATTAGAATTTTTTTTCTTTTTTCTTTTGTCATTAAAACCAAATTTATTTGTCAGGACCAAGTGTACCTAATTATATCTCATGCATCATATAAAATGGAAATGCACGCGGCATAGAATTAAGTTTTTTTTCTCCTATGTAAAATTCCTTGGTATCAGCTTGAAGAATTTTGATAATTGTTTTATTTAGACTAATATAACTATTTTCTGAATGGTGGAGTCATTCTCATGGTTAGAATATATATATATATATATATATATATATATATATATATATATATATATATATATATATATATATATATATATATATATAAATTGTTGCCAAGATGCAACTCATGGTTTGAAGTGTATACTACTTGCTTATTGTATACTGAAAATTATAGAAATGTATCCTTTTGATTTGAAAAGATATTGCCAATCATTGATAGTTATTAGTATAAACTTCATAAAGGATATAAATATTGTCAACTATCCATATATTCTTCTAGTACTATTCTTTATGACATTTGTGGTAATTTAATATTGTAATTAACTTGTATCATATGCATAAAGGCTGATAATGAGAAGATAAATGTTGCAATTAAAGTGTGTGCATGGCTAGAGTTATTTATATTTGGTTTTATTGCCTCTTATGAAATTAATTGATATATTATATTTATTTTTAAATTTTTTGGTTGACACTAACTATTAGTAATGATCTAAATGATATAAATCAGTTTTTTTTTAACTACTACCTACTTTTTAGTAGATAATATTTTTTTGCATTCAAAGACCCATATAGAAACACAACATGTTGGTGTTTTTGCCTTTGGACTAGAAAAGATAGTCCCACATCGGCTACACCAAATGGTGAGTATCTCAATATAATGCATTGCTTGTGTTGAGGTGTGCACATGAGGTGTAGTGGGGCACAAGTTTGTGCCATGTGGAAGTATTTTCCTAGAAGGAAAAAGGATTAAATCCAACAAGGATGCAAGTTAATTTTTGTTGTGCGGACTCGGACTCGGACGCGGACTCCAAGATGTCTCGTGCATGCACGGGAGGGTTCGGGGGGTAGGCGTGGACTGGCACACTTCTATGCTGATTGTGGGATGATCTAAAATATCAAACTCTATTTTTGAGTATTGGTATTTTAGTCCCACATCGGATAGAAGAAGAGGTGAAGTCTCAACTCCACTCTATAAATAGAGCCCCTTGGCCTCCTTTGAAAGATGCACCAAGAAGAGAGTTGAGGGAGTCTGTTAAGTCCAGGAAGCCCGTTCAAGTCTCAAATATTGACTTACGAGCGTTCCAGAAGTTCTCCTGAACTTGCTGGTTCCTGGGAGCTTATCCGTACTGCGGGTATAGCTTTGAGCGCCGGTGTTCAACACCCCAGCGAGATCCGCACTTCTTCTTCCTTTCTCTTTCTGTTGCCTTCGAGAATCTGAGACTCAACTGTTGTTGATCATCTCTTGTTGCCTTCGAGAAACCGCTATTGCAAACGCGATTCGATTTTTTTTTTTAATCGTTTAGGCTACGCAATCAGCATTATTTGCATCTCTTTTTTAGGGATTGCAACTGCATTCTTTGCATCTCTTCTTAGGGATTGCAACTGAGTTTTTCCATCGATTGTTTGCAAATAGACTAACAATCTCAAAGCTATACGATTCGATGGAAAACACTCGTGCTTCGCTTGTCGATACCGGCTTTAACAAGTTGGAGAAATTCGACGGCGAACACTTCCAGATCTGGAAGCGAAAGGTGACTCTGAACCTTCAACTCGTGGATGTTGATCACGTGTTGGATGAGGAAGAACCAATCGTTCCAGCAACAGGATCTGCTGCTGTTCTGGCCGCTGCTACGAGCAAGCAGACGAAGTGGAAAAAGGATAACAGCATATGCAGGCTGCTGATCCTGAATTCCATGGAAGACTCTCTGGCCGAGTCCTACACAAAGAGGACTTCTGCCAAAGAGATCTGGGAGTCCGTGGGGAAGCTGTATGACGACGACGAGGCCCGGTCGAAGATGTTCATGGTTGAAAAATACCACAAATGGGTCTTTGAAGACGAGAAGACCATGCTGCCCCAAGTGAAAGAGTTCCTGAAGCTGCGCCAGAAACTGGAGGACGATAGCATGCCCCTCGTCGACAAGTTCGTCGTTGGAGGGATCGTGGCAAAACTTCCTCCAGGATGGAGCAACATCTATGCAAGGATGCATAGGAAGAAGATGGAGATTAGCCTGGATAATCTCCTCAGCGAGATTCATGTTGAGGACGAGATGCGCTCTCAACAGAAGTTGGACACCCTGTCCAAGCAACTAGCAACGGCGAATCTGGTTCAAGCCACCAGAGAGAACAAAGGGAAGCAGGCGGCTTCTCACCACAAGAAGAAGGACTTCTCGAATCTGAAAGTGAAGGGTCCAGGATTCAAGCAACAGAAGTCCAAGTCCCATGTGACTTGCTTCAACTGTGGCAAGAAGGGTCACTATAAAAGTGAATGCAAGTCCAAGCCCAAAGAGCAAGGTGAGCCTAACAAGGTTTCTTTGGTTACTAATCAGGTTGCCATGATAGCACAGGTTGCAACTGTGGGGGCAGACTTGGACTGGTGGATAGACACTGGCGCGACATGTCATGTCTGTTCAGACAAGGACTGGTTCGTCTCCTATGAGCCTACTTCCGAGAAAGTCATGATGGCGAACCAGGCACAAGCTGAAGTACTGGGGATCGGGATGGTGGAGCTGAAGCTTACATCGGGGAACATTCTGACGCTTCAAGGTGTGAAGCATGTTCCTGCAATCGCAAAGAACCTGATCTCTGGGAGCCTGCTCTGCAACGCAGCCTTGAGGATGGACATCAATGCTGGCCAAATGGTGATGTCCAAGAAGGGTACTTTCTTCGGGAAAGTTTTTCAGACTGAAGGAATGTACAAAATTCAGCTTGTTGTAACCCAGCATAATAATGTCAATGCTATCACTAGTTTGAATTACTCTCTTGAGTTGTGGCATAATAGACTAGGACATGTTCATTGTAAGCGAATAAACAAAATGTCTAGTCTAGGACTTATCTCCAAGTGTGGGGGTAAGGTAGAGAAATGTGAGATATGTGCTCAGACGAAGATCACTAGGAAACCCTTCCACAGGGTCCATCGAAGCACAGATCTTCTGGAGTTGGTTCACTCAGATATCTGTGACTTCAAACAATTCTCTACAAAGGCCGGGATGAAGTATTTCATTACTTTCATCGATGACTTCTCCAAGTATGCCTTCGTCTATTTACTCAAATCTAAAGACGAAGCATTCGAAAAGTTCAAGGAGTTCAGGACCGAGGCTGAACGGCAAACTGGACAACAACTCAAGAGGCTGAGGAGTGATCGAGGTGGGGAATATAGGTCTCATGAATTCTCATCATTCTGCAAAGAACATGGAATCATCAACGAGACGACGGCTCCGTATTCTCCACAATCCAACGGAGTAGCAGAAAGAAAGAACAGAACGTTGACAGAGATGATGAATTCTATGCTGTTGACTGCGGGTCTCCCAAAGTGTTATTGGGGAGAAGCTGCATTAACGGCCACTTTCATTCTGAACAGAGTGTCGTATGCAACTTCCGACATAACTCCTCATGAACTCTGGTTCAAAGTCAGACCCAACCTGAATGTCATTCGAGTGTGGGGGTGCCTGGCTTATGTGAAGCTCCCGGATCTAAAGATTCAGAAGCTGGGGACAAGGACTACTAAGGCGATCTTCCTGGGGTATGCCGAGAAGAGTGATGCTCGGAGATTCCTTGATATCGAGTCAAATCATATCATCGAATCTCGCGATGTTGAATATTTTGAAGAAAAGTTTGCAAGGCACAAGAACATTGTTCTCGCGGACATTCCGGAGAATAATGAGGGTGCGGAGCAGACAGAGATCTTTATCGAACCAGTAGTCCAAGATGGAGTTGTTGTCGAGGAGACACCAGCTGAACCAGAACTCGCTGAGCCGTCAACTAAGCGAGCGAGGAGGCCGAAAGACTTCGGAGATGACTTCGTCACCTATCATGTGGAAGCAGATCCGCTTACCTATGATGAGGCGATGAAGACCAGAGATGCTATATTCTGGAAGGAGGCGATTGACAACGAGATTGACTCAATCACCTCCAATAACACATGGGTATTGGTCGACCTACCAGAAGGAGCAAGACCCATCGGATGCAAATGGATCTTCAAGAAGAAGATGAAAGCAGATGGAACCATTGACAAGTTCAAGGCCAGGCTAGTGGCCAAGGGGTTTGCTCAGAAGCAGGGGATCGACTACTTTGACACTTATGCTCCAGTAGCTCGGATGACAACTATCAGATTGTTAATTGCTTTAGCAGCAATACACAAGCTGGTGATACATCAGATGGATGTGAAAACGGCATTCCTTAATGGCGAGCTGACCGAAGAGATCTACATGCAACAACCAGAAGGTTTTGTCGTCAGAGGTCTGGAAGACAAAGTCTGCAAGTTGATGAAGTCTCTGTATGGTTTGAAGCAAGCTCCCAAAATGTGGCATGAGAAGTTTGACAAGGTGATAAGGTCAAATGGCTACAGGGTCAGTGAAACAGACAAGTGTGTCTATACGAAGTTTGCTGACGGAAGAGGAGTAATCGTTTGTCTATACGTGGACGACATGCTAATCCTAGGTACGGATTTAAGCTGCGTCACAGAGACAAAGAAACTCCTCTCGACCAAGTTCAGTATGAAGGACTTGGGGGATGCCGACGTAATCTTGGGGCTCAAGATCATCCGGACAGGCACTGGAATAGCGCTGTCACAGTCTCATTACATTGAGAAGATGCTCTCTCACTACGGGTATCAAGATCTTCCTATTATTGATACACCGTACAGGAGTGATCTGAAACTGGAGCCAAATTCGAAGGAGAGCGTCAGGCAGAAGGAGTACGCTAGCGTCATCGGAAGTTTGATGTACGCTACTACTGCCACAAGGCCTGACATAGCCTTTGCAGTGGGAATGTTGAGTCGATTTACGAGCAATCCAGGCGTAAACCATTGGAAAGCTGTGAAGCGTGTTATGAGATATCTCAAGAAGACTCAGACATATGCACTATACTACAGCGGAGATCCGTCAGTAGTGGAAGGCTTCAGTGATGCTAGCTGGTGTTCAGAGGTGGAGAGCGAATATTCCACAGGTGGATATGTGTTCGCCATGGGTGGAGCTGCTATATCGTGGAAGTCGAAGAAGCAGACTATGTTATCTCGCTCCTCCATGGAATCTGAATTCTTTGCATTGGACGCTGCAGCAGATGAAGCAGAGTGGCTTCGGGAGCTCATGTATGACCTTCCAATGGTTGGGGCTCAGATACCGGCGATTCCGATATACTGTGACAACCAGGCGGCAGCAGCAGTGGCATCAAATGAACTCTTCAACGGGAAGAAGAGGACTGTGCGGTTGAAGCACAGAGCAGTGAACGATCTCATAAAAAGGGGCGTCATTGCAGTGATCGATGTTCGGAGTCAGGAAAACCTGGCGGATCCGTTCACGAAGGGTCTCAAGCGTCAGCTGGTCGAGGACACAGCAAGGAAGATGGGCTTGAAGGCATTCTAATATTGTGTCATTATAATCCTATCAATAAATTTTATGTTATTGGTTCAAAGAGAAATCTACCAGATATCTAATTTTTTGATTCAAGGGAGGACTATTGACTGGAAAAATATTAGTTAACAGTGGGCACTTGTTCTGCGGAACATGTAAGGGTTTCGGACCCAGAACCACTGTTGTCTACTATGAATTTTCTACGAAAAATTGATCCTGTGAGAAGGATGGCATAATGCCTTAATGAGTTCTCAGACTGAGTGAAGGTCTGTTATGCTTTACAGGAAGCATGGTGGCGCAACAACCACAAAGGAGTGTTACAACTCCATGCTACAGTGGGGTGACTCCACCATGAGGTTCCCAGGTAGGGGTAATGCCTCGGCTTTGTTAGCCAAGTTACAGGCGGCGTAGCACCGCATATAGGCAGGTAGCCTAATGTTGCATAATCGTAATAAAGAGATGTAGACAGCACTACAAAGAGGCCGGTGTCCTCATGTTACAGTGGCATGACACCACGATGAGGTACCCAGGTAGGGGTAAAGCCTCGGCTTTGCAAGCCATGTCATAGTGGCGTAACACCACAAGGGAGCGCAAGGCTTCATGCTGGGTAGTTTGGCACTACAAAGAGGCTTGAGACCTCATGCTACAGTAGTATGACACTACGATGAGGTTCCCAGGTAGGGGTAATGCCTTGGCTTTGTCAGCCATATCATAGCGGCGTAGCACCGCAAAGAAGCGCAATGCTTCATGCCAATGACTCTTTATATAGAACTCACCTATAGTGTATGGACAGAGATATCAGGCCGTCTCTTGAGGGTAAACTTGTAGACGCCCAAAAATTATACACTGAAACCAGGCTGGCACAAGGCCTTCAATGTGCAGCCAGAAGCACAGTTGATGTCACTATGTGAGTAGGAAGAATTGCAGTTATGGTACAGAATTCAAGGCTTAGTCCATTCTTGTATCATGCTGTTATTTAACCTATGCGGGAAGATTCAAGTCGTAGCGACATCTCTCCTAATGCATGATGGACAATCACTGTGGGGAACGCTCAACCCATATATTGAGATATGTGGGGGATTGTAGGTGTTTTTGCCTTTGGACTAGAAAAGATAGTCCCACATCGGCTACACCAAATGGTGAGTATCTCAATATAATGCATTGCTTGTGTTGAGGTGTGCACATGAGGTGTAGTGGGGCACAAGTTTGTGCCATGTGGAAGTATTTTCCTAGAAGGAAAAAGGATTAAATCCAACAAGGATGCAAGTTAATTTTTGTTGTGCGGACTCGGACTCGGACGCGGACTCCAAGATGTCTCGTGCATGCACGGGAGGGTTCGGGGGGTAGGCGTGGACTGGCACACTTCTATGCTGATTGTGGGATGATCTAAAATATCAAACTCTATTTTTGAGTATTGGTATTTTAGTCCCACATCGGATAGGAGAAGAGGTGAAGTCTCAACTCCACTCTATAAATAGAGCCCCTTGGCCTCCTTTGAAAGATGCACCAAGAAGAGAGTTGAGGGAGTCTGTTAAGTCCAGGAAGCCCGTTCAAGTCTCAAATATTGACTTACGAGCGTTCCAGAAGTTCTCCTGAACTTGCTGGTTCCTGGGAGCTTATCCGTACTGCGGGTATAGCTTTGAGCGCCGGTGTTCAACACCCCAGCGAGATCCGCTCTTCTTCTTCCTTTCTCTTTCTGTTGCCTTCGAGAATCTGAGACTCAACTGTTGTTGATCATCTCTTGTTGCCTTCGAGAAACCGCTATTGCAAACGCGATTCGATTTTTTTTTTTAATCGTTTAGGCTACGCAATCAGCATTATTTGCATCTCTTTTTTAGGGATTGCAACTGCATTCTTTGCATCTCTTCTTAGGGATTGCAACTGAGTTTTTCCATCGATTGTTTGCAAATAGACTAACACAACATACATATACATGCTTATATGAAATGTTGGGAGCTATCATTCTTATATTCTCCCTCTTTTGTGAATGGTTAAATAATCATTCCCCATACTAATGGCTTACATGATACATATAAATATGTAGTCTATTATAGTTTTCATATTATTTTAACATAATATTTTACATGTTGTCCTGACTTAGAAAATAAATGTTAATATGTTTACAAAACATTAGACACATCAATAATGAATGACATATCAGTTATTCTTGTATCTTTCATCTTCCCTACTAATGGAGAACTCTTAAATGTCACTATTCAGCTTTAAAGTTTGGTCAAAGAATATTTTTCACTAAAGGATTCTTGCAATTTCAATTGTTATGAAATATTATTGTCATTTCTTGACTTGGAATACATAATATGTTTAAACCGGTCTGAATGACATAATATGATATGTTCCCTTATAGAATCTCTGGAGTAATATTAGTTCAAATTTTATTTTTATATCTATTAGTTTTATTTATTATTTCTTGTCTAACAAGAAATATTATTTTTATACTATTGTCTTGACATTGTTATAGTTAATATTAGCAACAATAAACATATTCTTCTTTTACTGGTTATACCTTGTGACTGTCATTGGCTAGAATACAACATTAACTTAACATCATAACCCTTGGTGGATATTTGGTTGGACTTTTACTGTTAGGTAGAACACTTTGCACAAACAGAAAAATTCTTCCTTTCTTAGTCCACTAGTTTAACACAATATATCATTGACATTTTGTCAAATATAAAAATATATGTTATTTTTCAAATCTTGCATATTAAAACTTTGTAAAATTATTGTTGAAAAAGTTTGTGCATAGTTTCAAGTATAAATTTCTTGTTAATATGCAAACTAACCCCTATTCTCTTGAAGGTAGAATCCTTAGAGATATTTTTAATTTTAGAAAAGAGCAACATATTATTGGTGACGGTACTAAAAATTTGTTTGTACTCACTCATTCTTAACATGATCTTTGTAAAGTTATATTTCCAAATCAGAAGCATTAGAGATTGTGACTTGTTAGTCCATCTCTAACATGTCAAGGGTGAAGTGAGAATAATGGAAATATCTAAAATGATGGGGAAAAATGACATCTTCTGAAGTGTTATTGGTAAGCCAAAATCAAGAGGTACAAAATTGTTCTGATCACGTGGAAAGGTAATTTTTCATATTTATAATTCACGTATTCTATTCATTTTGATTACTAAATTTAATTGGAGAAATATATTATTGAAATCTATGAGCCAATTATCTTGGTTTATACATATGGTTTTGTATATTGTTGTATAAAAGCGATATTCTTCGCATGTTAGTTTTATAGATTTGAACCTTAAATGAATATATTATCACAATATTAGAATTTCTAGTCAGAAAGAAATCACAATATTGTTCTATCACAATAGTTAGACAAACTTTGTTTTTGCTTATATTTCGTGACGCTATATAAATTTTTTTGATTCATTCAAACAATTTTGTCACAAGAAAATAATTAGTGAAATTGCAAATTCTTTTAAATCTAAAGTTTTAAAAGTTAAGATCAGTTTGGGTACAAGCCGAAAGGGTTCTTCTGTCAACCGGGCGTAAATAGCTCTAAGCGACACGGTATTTAATCGTCCCCCTGTGGACCTCCGCTAGCTGGGAACCGACCCCTACAGCTATAACCCAAGTTGATCAAAACTTGATAAACTAAAGATTTGATAAGGCCAATTAGCAAAATTCACTTAAACTATTATTCTAATACTTTAGACAGTCATTATTGTAAAAATGGCTTGTAAAGATAAATATTTAGAGCCAAGACTGAAAGTTACTGTATCTTACTTTAAGAGATGATAGAATCAGCTGAGTTTTTGCTCACTGTCCTAATGTTTATATCAGCAATTAGTGAAATCACATACTTGCTAAATAGTTGTGATGTCACCAAATCTGATTTAGAAAATAACTAAATCAGTCAAACCAGTTTTAGAATATATTTTTAAGGAAATTCTAGATTGTAAAATTGTATCGTATTAGATAATCTTATGACATCTAATCCATTTATGGATATATATTTTTTTCTACCCTATGCGGAGTTGTCATCTCTTGAGTTTATATAAGAATCATAGCTAAGAGTACTATGTACTCAAAAATGTTATCTTCAGTTACATCTTGTACTGAAGATGTATGGCTTAGACATTTTATACTTTATGTGATCAACATATTTTTTACCTATCATTTATTTTAAAATTAAGCTAAAAGCATGATCTTGTGAATTCTAAGATGGACAGGTACCTGCAGCTGCGTTTCAAGACATTAAAAGATCTTAAAAAGCAAAAATGTAGTTCTTGACTATAAGTCATAAAGAACTTTACAGATCTCTTGACGAAGAGTCTGTTTACTCTTGACGAAGAGTTTGTCTAGGAAATTAATCCTAGAATCATCGAGGGGGATGGGGTTAAGCCCATAAGTAAGTCACCAGCAGTGGCAACCCAATCGAGTCTGACTGGAGATCCCAAGAAGCCGGTTCAATGGGTAGAAACAAGCTGGACTTAGATGACTTTATGGAACACTGACCCGAGATTAAAATCTCATTAAAATAATGCCCAAGTGGCTGTACATGTGTACAATGATTCCCCATCCCTATGATGACAGTGTTCCGGTGTGATTTGGTTAGGATGAGTTTTAAACTCTTAATAGGTCCAAGCATGATTATGCAGGGTTGACTTCGATCACCAACCCTTTGAGGACTTACCTATGTAAGAGGTCGTGAAGGCCGCGACTATGGGACAGGGCGATCCCAGACAACTCTCATGAATATGAAAAAAGTGCGCATGGCCATTCTAACGTACCACCCGATAGACCCAAGTACCTCTAGCGTACTATGTGTGCTATTTTTTGAATCTGGTTCAAGAAGTCTAATTCAAGGCGTAGTCCATCAAGTACTTCTTCAGATAAAGACAATAGTCACTAAGTGAGATTCAAGGCTGTAGTCCATCTCATCTATGCAGAGTATATAATTGCCCAGAGTTCTCTTTTTTTTTCCCCTCCTTTCTGCTGTTCGGAACTTGGTTTTTTGGGTGGGGATTGTTGTATAATTTGAGAAAAAACCAACTTCCTTCTTCCTCACTTCAATGTCATTTTATTTTCTATTCAATACTTTCAACCTTTTTTTGTGTTGTTTAAATTTTGACCGTTTCAATATTTATTTTATATTCATTGGTATTTTATGGGCTTAATGATCAAATGACTACATAACTAGCCATAAAATTCTATTAAAATCTATTAAATTTGTAGGAAAAGGGGTTGCCTATATATGTATCCATATTGTTAGTATTGAGAATATACTTAAGAAGAAAAAAAATGGCAACCATGTGATTGATTCCTCCTCCTCCTCCTTCACAAACATGTATTCTTTCTTTCCTTTCCATTCCAATCTTTTCTGCTCTGGACAAGAGCTAAGTCAGGGTCAATCTCCCTGAGTTGTGTGCGACGACGGGATACCGGTAGAGCGAAAATTTTACCACTAGGAGAATTCGGAACAAGTCTGCACATAGACCCGAATTAACTCTTAGGACAGTGCTTCGTGCGCGACTTCCCCGGAGGCCGGTAACTTTAATTTGATTTGTTTTGTTTATAGGTTTTTTTTTTAAAGAAGCAATATTTCTAACAAGCTGTATATCTAGAAGGGAAAAAAAGTATAGCAGAAAATGCAAAGATTCCAAAAGATATTTCTTTCATATTATCTGAGTAAATCTTTCCCCCTAAGCATAGTGTCATTGATCAAAACCATAACTAAGAAGCTGATATAGCCAAATTGAACCTACTCCTAACTGTGGCTGATTAGGCCTGGACTCAGGTTATTCAGGCTTATACTGATGTTGCTCAGTTGGGTCAATCTAAACTTCTCGGCCGGGCTACCTAGGTACTTGTGGATGATCAGCTGGCAAATTTGATTCCTTGAGAACAGTAATTACTTTCGTGCCTCCATAAAAAGGAAGCAGCTTGTTCACACATCACAAAGAATGATAATTTTTCTAAACATCCATAGCATAATGAAATTTTTTTTGGAACGCTACATAAAACTTGTGCAGTAACCCCTACATGTGAGTTAATAGCTTCAAAATATACAATAGCAAGCAATTAACCAAGGTCACTGGATTGCCAGATGGATAAGAAACTGTACAAACAAGTTGACTTAACAAAAGAACACTACTGCTTAAGTGTACAGGAGTAATAGATTTCATGAACAATATTTTGGGTTTCTCAACCGAATTTTTTTTGGAAATCAGACCAACAGAACAGAAAAAGGCAATAGAACAAAATGATAGCCCTTCCCGCAACTAAGCTGTGCCATACAATGTTGGTGTACAACAATCTTCATGGAATCAAAATTCAAATTTTCCATGAAAGCTGAAGCAGCTCCATACTGTCAACAAAATTTCCTGTCAATAGGCATGCTGATTGAAGAAAGGTCAATCGAAGAGGACCTCGAGTGGTAGCTTTGGAGCTAAACGAAATCTGTCACTTGAATACGGTAATTTATCGTCTACCAGACCTGCCTTTCCTTGGACGTCCACGACCAGAACTTTTCGCCTCTGACGCCACCTTTTTTGCACCCCTGCCTCGGCCCCTGTTAGAAGCCTTTCCTCCGTGCCTACCTTTCGTCTCCATATCTTCATTTTCATCTTCTTCCTCATCCTCACTGCTTTCACACCCTTCATCTTCAGACACTGATGAATCCTTCTTCCTTTTTTGGGAACTATTAGCAGCACCCTTCTTTTCTTCGTTCTTGGTAGGTTTGGCAGTTACATTCACCTTTGCATCTGTTCCTGCTGCTGTGCATCGGAAAAAAAAAAAATGGTGATGACTCAATTTACAAATGTAATTAAAATCCAAAAAGAAATCAACATAGATTTGAAAATGCAGGGAATTGAAAGAATTTACAGAAACCATTAAGATAGAGAATACTTTTCACAGTGCTGACTTTGTTATGAAGGATAAATGATAACGAGAAAGTCTCCAGATGCTGAATTTGGTATCAAGAAAACTTAAAAAGGTCCACTTTTCTGACAACTTTCACCTTTATTCTATTCTATGTATTACGTACTAAATATGCAGTACAAATATTGAAAATGCTTTAATGAACTGTCAAATCAACTCAATATAAAGCCCATTAATACAACTCCACAAAATGAAAATGACAGGTTGATTTCATAAGTAAATGGTAATCTTGATTACGACTTGGAATGACAAGCACGCTGCAGGCTACCCCCATACTTGGAACCCTTTTTCATAAACAGCACTTCTCCACGTAATGTGGCCAACATCTGTTCACCAGATATACGAAGAAACCAAAATCATACCCAACAAAGAGTCTTGCAATACGTTCTATCCAAAACGTATTTGACACCATACTTCGCTCGTCTCCAAGGAACCCAAACATAGTTTTAAATTGACTTTGGCATGTTTCTCAGTGTTTTAAAAAACACGAGGGGCGTGCCTGGGGCCCAAGTCTCACCATTGTGCCTCCTTTCTTATGAGAAGGCGAGGCTGATTCACCTAGGCACACCTCAAGCGTGTGCCCTGTGCACCTCATACCTACTTTTGAGGTGCACACCTCGTCTGCCTGCTTCACACCTGGTTTTGAGCAAGGTTCGCGGTATCAAATGATACATGTGGGTCATATTGTATCATTTTTGGCATGTCCTATCTGATACTCACCCCCACCCATACCGACCGACGCCAAAATTTTCGCACTCTTTCCCTGTCATTTTAGCAAGAAAAAAATTGTGATTTCTAGCTATACTAGAAATCCTGTCGAATGCTCTTTCATAGTAACAGGTACATCTCTGTAAATCCGTGGACAGCAAAAATATGTGCTAAGCCTTGCCAGACGGGTAAGGACCCCATTGGTAGTTATTTTGTGTACCAATGAGTATTATGTGGCTCATGCAGAGATGTCCATATGAGATAAGTGACCTATAGGAGATGTATGTGGAATTATGTGGAGATGCTCATGGAATTGTGGACACATGGGATTTTGTAGACCCAAATAGGTGGATCCATCATCTGATAGTCATACTATTTGAAGCATGGACCATCCCTTCAATATGTTTGTTCATCTTTGTTGTCTAAACTGGGCATCCTTTTGTATGGTTCGTGTTATATCTACTTTAGTTAAATAAAGTATTCCGCTTCATGATATATTTGTTACAACATCGATGATCGAAGCTTTATTTCCTTTTCAGAATACCTTCCATAACTTTGGATAGCTTGATTCCTTTTTATGTTCTCTATCTCATAACAATCTGTAGCTAATTTCAATTAGCTTGTCCCAAAATTTCTGTAAGTCTGTTTGATCGAACGCTTGCAACCCTTATAAGAATATAACTTTTGGAAAGAGAGTTCTAGCTTAAGATCCTAGGTTGTGATTTGTTACTGATGGAGCTAGGAGCTCACCAAATACTCACAGAATGAGGGATGTTGGACCAAAGCTTTGTGGCTAGTTTGAAGCTGACAGTAACCATCTAGATAAAATTACTGGCTTGGGTATGTATGTCTTGCTTTTATCGTGTAATATAAGGGAAGTTATACACAGTATGAATAGTTGGATAGTATATAATATATAAGACAAGATTGCAGTCCCCAAACATTTGGGATGAAGGCTTTGTTGTTGTGGGACTGGACTTGAACTGGATAAATGTAGTTTGGAAGTGGAACATATTTTGGTTTGAATATTAATGTACTAGATGAGCACCTTATGATAAATCCTACCAAAGGTAATATGTGGACGTTTTGGATCTATACTGCCAATTGGGATACTTTGACAAGTTTAGTAGATTGAAAGAAATGTTGCATTATTATGTTTACGCTCTGTTTATGTTCCAGTAAGTTGGGACATTTTATTATTCCTTTGACCATCGACCATATTTGTAATCTTGTCCCCCGTCAGGTCATGATAACTTATCAGCATCCAAGATAACTGAAATTTAGTAGAACTCCAATAGTCTGGAGCAAGCTATGTTCTTTGAATCACAAATATAAAAAACTGCCTCACAAGAAAATTCCTTCGCCCATTTCTACATTCTTCTTTATCTATTAGTAGCTAATATCTTTCGGTCTAATGTAAAATACAGAACACTGCCTCACGATCCGTCACAATCATCCAGACACTTCCATAGCCTGATTCAGCAGACGCCAGCTATTTGAAGCCCCTCAATAAGCCAAGAGTGTGCATAAATAAGGACAAGATGACTAGTCTTTTGCTTTATGATCGGAAATCTTCCAGTGGAAACAAAATAGACTGATGATATAACTAGGGGTGCATTCAGAGTGGAACAAGATCGGATATGGTTATTACCGGATATGGATATTTGTTCGGAAATCTTCCTATTTGTTTTCTAATAACGAACGCGGATATGGATATTGTTCGGAAACAAAAATCGATAGCCAAATCCTGGAAAAGAAAAGAATCCAGATCGGATACAGTAAGAAATGAATAAAGAGTATGGAATACGTATTGGATATAGTAGGGTTTTGGAGAAATTGAAAATAATAATAATAATAATTGTAGTTACTTATTAATTTTGAGTATTAATATATACTTCAAATTATAATAGGTTGAGTCACGAATAAAGAGCTCCCCAGTGTTAGAAGTATGGATATATTAATACCATTTATACATTTATACAAGTATCCGGATATCCAGACCCGGAAAATAGTGGAATGCATATCCATATTTGGATTCGACTAGATATGAAAATAATAGATCCATATCCTGATATGAATCGGCATGGGCCACCACAAAAACTATGTCACCAATCCCAAAATACGTAGGAACTAGGATACGTGACAATGGCCAACTACGTATCAAGCGGACTTCAGTCCAACTCGAATACGTATACGATGTCCAGGTCATAACAACAATACATATAAATATTCAAATACATCCACAATACTATGTATGAAATATGAACCATCTATAACAAGACGGAAGACATGAAGAAGGCAACAAGTATACACAAAACTGAATAAAGTAACACACACACAATCCTATGCAGAAGCTCAGCAATAACCTAGAAGAAACCAGGTACTCAGAGAGGCGTAACAAGATAAATAATATGCATGTCATATATGATAAACAATAAATACCAACAAGAAAACCACAAGTAACTCATTGAAACACGACACAACTAAGCTATGTGAATAAGCACTTTTGATGACAACGTTCACACATATGAGAATCTTTGAACAAATAATAATGCACGCATCACGTAGCGCTTATCTGAGTCACTAGTGGCTAACTAGAGGAAAGTAAATAAATAGTTGTCCTTCCGTCTAGTAACCGTCCTCACCCAATAATATTGTTGAGTCGCATCCAGTATATACTCTAGTAATCAACAAAACCAGTCCAATCTTATACACAAGCAAATACGATTATACAAGTCACCTAGCATGCAATGCAACAAAAGATCTATGTCTTATACCTATCAAGTGTCAACAAGAATACTCAAGTAACAAGTCATGGGAACAACAATAATAGTATAGCAAGATCTGATGAAATATACGAAATATGTAAATACTGAGAATCAAATACTTTCCTGGTATCCGTCCAAGCATGCTGAGTTGCTAGACCAAAGTCTAGCCAGATTTATCCCCGAACCAACGAACTATGACCATCATGAGTATCTACCAATTCCAAATCACAAACAATCATATACTACACACAAAATACAAATACGACTAACAACTCCTAACTAGGTAACTTGAATAATTCCAAGTCGCCTATCACCTATGTCATCTAAGTCGTTTATTAGTCATACCATCTAGAATTAAGTCACACTAAGCTCTATAATCATATTTAATTTTTTATAACCTGATTTGTAAGTATTATATTAAATATATCAAATTTGTCGTAATACGAATATCAAAGTCTTACGGCACACAAATGGAGACAAAATGGTCAACCGCAAGGTTAACGATCTTGGCGATCCGTACGGTCACTTTATCAATTTTAGCAATATGAGTTCATTGGAATCGATGGATCTCAATTTTGTCGCACGGATTTCAAAATACGAACTAATTACAAAAACAAAGGTGTGATGGTTTGATCTATCAGACGATATTATTTTGCTATGGAACTTGATATTCTAGAGTAAAAAGTCGCTACGGTCGCAATGGAATCAACAGAACGAAAATCCAGCGGTTAGATATTCCAAAAAGTCATATTCTTTAATTCTGGACAACAAGCAAATTTCGGGGTTGCACACAATGCATGGTCAGAATCTGGACGATCCAACTGCACAGATTAAAGATAAGATAGAGGGGAAGATATAATTGAAATCGGATCGAGAAACGGAGGTCGAGGTAGGAAGATATGGCTCCTGGAAGATGGGTACGCTGCTGGACACGATGCAGACATGTCGCGCTAATACGATCAATTTTGGTCGACCAAACATCGTCGTGACAATGCCAAGCTCGGCAGGTTTGAAGAGGAACACGTCATGAGCGCAATGGCGAAGTCGGATCGTGAAATCGACCGCGGGATCTTGCACGGCGAGCCTCCATTGCTCTCAAAAACCTCTTGTGTGCCCTGGAAAAGCTGGATACATCGGGCTATAACACGGTGTAGGAGTGACTTGGAGGGCTGGGATTGGGTTCAGATTGTGTAGGGGGAGTTACAAGTAGGATGGTGGTGGTTTCGACGAATTTTGAGGTCGGAAAGTGACCGAAGACGAATAGGACACAAATGGTTGCACATAAGACAAGATAGAAGAGGGGAGTTAGGGCCAACTGCCTCTGTGTTGTGCTATTTATATAGCACACTAAGTGTTTCGGGGTCCACACGGGTCGGGGCCGCGCTGCTTCGGGTATAGATCCGTTACGCTGCTGCACACTAAAAGGACGAGGATACGCTTCTCTTCCCACTTAGAATTAGTGCCAATGGCAGTGAAAAATTAATATATAAAAAAATAACAAAGGTGGACCCACATTCCTTTCACTTCCTGAAAGGAAGTGTAGTCAATTTAATATATATTAAAAAAAAGTGGGACCCACACACTCCTTTCACTAGTGAACCAACATAAGGAATTCACTTTCACTAAATAACAAACATAATTAATTATTAGTTAATTACTTCTAATAAATTTTAAATAAAAAATGATTAACTAATCATTAACAAAGTCAAGGATTGAGAAGTTATTAATCATTAAACTCGATAATCAACCTAATGATTCACATACTTATTTTCTAGTAATAATTTTCTAATCATCATTACCTAATAATAAACAAAACACTAATTGATGATTATAATTATCATTTAGTAAATCATTATTAGAAAATACGTAAGTTAATCATTTGGTAATGATTATTTAGTTTAATGATTGTTATCATTTAGTACCGATGATTATAATTATCATTTAGTAAATCATTATTAGAAAATAAATATGTTATCTTAAGGTAATGATTATTGAGTTTAATAATTAACTAATATCTTCTCCATTATTGACTTTGTTAATAATTAGTTAATCATTTTAATCATTCAAGACTTATTACGCATAATTAACTAATGATCGATTATGTTTGTTATTTAGTGAAAGTGAATTCCCTAAGTTGGTTTACGAAGTGAAAGAAGTGTGTGGGTCCCACTTTTTTTAATATATATTAAACTGACCGCTGCTCCGCTCAGGAAGTGAAAGGAATGTTGGTCTACTTATATGTTGCTATTTCTTTTAATATAATAACTTCTTACCGCTGGCAGACTGGCACTCATACTGAGTGGAAAGAGTGGGTACCTCGTCCTTTTAGTGTGCAGCAGCACTAACGGGTTTGTACCCAAACCCGTGCTGCCCCGACCCGCGTGGACCCCAAAACCTTTATTGTGCAATATAAATAGCACAACACAGAGGCAGCCGACCCTAACTCCTCCCTTCTCTCTCGTGTCATGTGTGCAACCATTCGTGTCCTAGCCGTGTCAGGTCACTTCCTGACCTCCAAGTCCGTCGAAACCACCACCATCCAACTCGTAACTTTCCCCTCTACCGTTCGAACCCAATCCTAGCCCTCCAAGTTGCTCTGACACCGAATTATAACCCGATGTGTCCAGCTTTTCTAGGACACAAAGGAGATTTTTTAGAGCATAACTTTGGAGTTCGTCACGCAAGATCCAACGGTTGATTTCACGATCCGACTTCGCCAATGCCCCCGTGACGTGTTCCTCTTCAAACTTGTTGAGTTTGGCATAATCATGACGATGTTTAGTCGACCAAAATCGATCGTATTAGTGCAACGTGTCTGCGTCGTGTCCAACAACGTATCCATCTTCCAGGAGCCGTATCTTCCTACCGCGACCTTCGTTTCTCGATCAAATTTCATGTATGTCTTTCCCTCTATCTTGTCTTTAATATGTGCAGTTAGATCGCCCAGATTCTGACTGTGCATTGCGTGCAATTCCAAACTTTATCCGATGTTCAAAATTAAAGATTGGAACATTTTGGAAGATCCAACTGTTGGATTTCCAATCCGTTGATTTCATTGCGACCATAGCAATTTTTTGCCCTAGAATATCAAGTTTCATAACAAAACAATATCGTTTGATAGATCAAACTACCCCACCTTTATTTTATAATTACTTTGTACCATGTTCGTATTTCGAAATTCGTGCGATGGAATTGAGATCCGTCAATTCTAGTGAACTAGTACCATTGAAATTGACAAAGTGACCGTGCGAATCGCCAAGATAAGATCGTTAACCTTGCGGTTGACCATCTTCTCTCGATTTGTATGTCGTAGGCTTGCTCAAATTACGAAATACAAACTTGATATATTTAATATAATACTTGCAAACCATAATATAAATCATTAAATATTAATTATAGAGATTAGTATAACTTAATTCTAGATGATATGACTAATAAACGACTTAGGTGACATAGTTGATAGACGACTTGGAACTATTCAATTTACCTAGTTAGGAATTGATAGTCATATTTGTATTTTGTGTGTAATACATGGTTGTTTGTTATTTGGGATTGGTAGATATTCATGATGGTCATAGCTCGTTGGTTCGTGGATAGATCTGGCTAGACTTTTGGTCTCGCTATTGCGTATGCTTAGACGAACACAGGTAAATATACATTGCCTATTTGATTCTTAGTATTTACATATTTCATATATTTTATCAGTTATGTTCTTGCTATACTGTTACTGGTGTTCCCACGACTTGTTACTTGAGTATTACTGTTGACACTTGATAGGTATGTGAAATGGATTTTTTTGTTGCATTGCATGCTAGGTGACTCGTATTTACTTGTGTATATGATTGGACTAGTCTTGTTGATTACTAGAGTATATAGTGGACGCGTCGTGGATGCGACTCGACAGTATCATTGGATGGGGATGACAATTACTAGACGGGGGGTTACTATTTATTTACTTTCCTGTAGTTAGCCATTAGTTACTCGAATGGGCACTACGTGATGCGTGCATTATTATTTGTTCGGAGAGTCGCATATGTACGAACGTTGTCATCAAAAGTGCATATTCACGTAGCTTAATTGTGTGTCGTGTATCAATGAGTTCTTGTTGGTATTTATTGTTTATCATATATGACATGCATATTATGTATCTTGTTACGTCCCTCTAAGGACCTGGTTTCCTTCTAGGTTATTGCTGAGCTTCTGCATAGGATTGTGTGCGGGTTACTTTATTCATATTTTAGGTATATTTAGTTGTCTTCTTCACGTCTTCCGTTTTTATCTTTTGTTATAGATAGTTCATATTTCATAGATAGTACTGTGGATGTATTTAGATATTTATATGTATAGTTGTTATGACCTGGATAGCGTATATGTATTTAAGTTGGATTTGAGTCTGCTTGATACGTAGCTGGTCATTGCCACGTATCCTAGTTCCTACGCATTTTGGGATTGTGACGTGACATAATTTTTGAATTGAGCTTTGAGTGCACCCTAATTATAACGCAATGATAATAAATTTTAAATGACAAAACAAATAGAAATTATAGAATCATCTATAATGGAATTATAGTGTAGACAGAATTGTACAAGAACCTTCGACAAGAGGCTCACCATCGTACACTTCCAACTGCAAAAAGAATAAAGCATTAGATTTTTTTTTTAACATAAAGACCGTAGTGGAGCCTTACTCACCATCTTACACTTCCCGCTGCAAAAAGAATAAAGCATTAGATATTTTTTTACATAAAGACCGTAGTGGCGCCTTACATCAGAAAGAAAGAAAAAAACGTGTGGTTTACATTATAAGAGAATAAACATGTGATTTTAGATATATACTAGTCATATAGAGGTTGTCCCTGTCTAATTTTTTTATTTTGATTCGAAGGATTTAGCTACTTTGACGCGATAGAATTTGGATGACCAAATAAGTAATTATTCATTGGTTGCTTGTATCATCAACCATCTTTTTAGTACGAGGAACTTATCATGATTCCACGATCTCTCTTGATTTGTATTAGTGCTACATAGAAATGGTAACTACATCGATTTTTTGTCCTGGATGCCTACTATTTCCAGGAATTAGATATCAATGATCTTTGATGGTTATACGGGTATTCAAGGTGACCTAGTGGCTCTCTATTGGGAAAAGAGGAAGCTCCAATTTCCATAGATTATTGAAATACCAACACATTTAATGTGAACTCATGGGTCCAATTCATGAAATTGACAGGAGTTTAGCTGGTTTCCCTCTCATATTTCATGATGCAATGAGATATTCTATGAGCAACTCTTTCTTCTTCAGTTTCTTCTTAAGTCTATTGCTGATTTGCAACTATTTCTCCATTGGGTAGTAAGCTGAAACCCTTAATATTATTGCTGCTGCTATTGTTAAAGGGTTAATGTCGTGTCAACATCCAGTCATAAAAACTTCCTCAAATCTTTTATAGAGCTTTCTTTTGCTCCATATACGAGACCCCATTTAGATGGGAGAAGGCTTGTATTATTATTGTTGTTGTTGTTGTTTTGATCCAGAGGCTTATATTATAAAAAATTGAATTCTTTCCTCGTGGTGTGGAACAAGAAGGGTGATCACTATTTTGAAGGAAGGATGGATAGGCCGTAGCAGTCATTACCTTGTTTTGAAAAAGGGAACCAATTGTCTTAAACCATGTGGTCCCCCTTTTTTTTTCCATGCAACATGGTAAGACCAGAATTCTAACTCATCCTTAACATCTGAATTTTCATAGGAATCACGCAATAAGAATAATTCTAGGCTGAGACATAAGACTAAATAAATTATATACAAAACTAGTTTTCAACTTCAAACTTTCATACCTTATATTTTTATAAAAGTTGAGCAGCGTTCAAATTCTCCAAAGTGCCTAGAGTTGAAATTCTGATTCTCCAATTTGCAACCAATACTCTGTTTCTAAGTTTGGTTCATATTTCAATAGTTTAGGTGGTTCTGCTTTGAGGGATTGCTTTTAGCTTTTTCATAAAGTTGACAATTTTAAGTAGGTTGCATTCTTCTGTCATTTGCTAGTCTGACCAAGAGTGAACTTTTGTACTATGCATCGAATCGTCACCAGATGGTCGTCCTTGAAATTGTCCATGTTATATATGATTCCAACAGCAGTTCATCCTATTCATGTTTTCTTCTCCAAAATCAGAACATAAATTAAAGCCTTTTGGTGGTAGAACCGATGTAAGTTCATTTGCCTCAGGGAAAGTTGACCTCCTGAAATTCATTTCATCCCTCTTTTTGCTAGTCTTCTCAATGTTCCACGCCACAATCCATCATCAAGACAACCTTAATCATCCCGCTCGTGGAAACTGTGATCAAGTTTTATTGTAAAACAAAGATTGATAATAAAAAACCGGAAATGATATTTTGACCGCCCGCAGGGGGGGTGGCGGCCAGCCATTGACCCCCCCCCCCCCCCCCCCCCAACCACCCGCTAACAAGGGCCCACCCCGGGCTAGTGTGCCAATGACAACATGCCACGTGGCCGCGGACACCCCCCGCGGGCGGTCAAAATAGCAGTTCCCATATCCAAAAGAACCCCAAAAGAAGTGATTGATTAAATTCAGATTACATATCAAATTTACCAAAGGATCACGACCAAAGGACCATAAAGTTGCACGACACAATCCCAAAGGATCATAATTCGTTCCAAGAAGAAGATGCATCTATGTCAAAGATTTTTGTCCCGGGGTCGAAAGATTAACATTGATGCAATGTAAAGGAAACTTGACTTTGAGGTGAAGGGTAATGGGACTTGAGGTTAGGGTTATGTAAGATGAATAAATAAAGAGAAGAAATAAATACTTTATGCAAGGCATTAAAACTAGAACTAAAACAAATCTATAATCTTTTCAATGTACCAAAATTAGAGAACACATGGGATTACATAGCAATAGAAATCTTGGCCTCCAAGAAAATATAACGGCTAATTAGAGTTTAGACCCTGAATTTTATACCATCTTAGACTTTAGGCCCTAACATGTCCAATTAGAAAGTTTAGGTCCTGAATTTTTCAATCTTTCCCATTATACTCTTCCTCCCAATGCATGAGATTATTTTTTTAAATATAAAATGGAGGGTATAATGGAAAAGATTGAAAAATCCAGGGCCTAAACTTTCTAATTGGACATGTTAGGGCCTAAAGTCTAAGCTGGTATAAAATCCAGGGTCTAAACTCTAATTAGCCCAAAATATAATCCTAAAAGCTAACTAACATGGATCCAAATTTAATATATCCTAATAAAATAACCACTAAATAAAACTTATCCTAAAAATCAACCATGTCCACCCATGTGCTTGTTAAAACCATGTGCATAACTATCCCATATGCATATGCAATAAAAATACGCCCAAATAAGTTCACCCAAAAATAAACCTAGAGTCCAAATGAGTCCAAATTCTCAAAATCTCAAAATTGGACTCTGTGTTGTTTGGCTGGTCCACCACTAAGTTCTATAGGTGTCAACAACGTTCAGTTCCACAACCATCCCTGGTGATGTCATCATTATTGAGTTACTGCCTCATCATGCCTACAAGGATCATTTTCTATGAGTTAGTCTATCTTAGTAGCTTCACTTTACTTTGGAAAAGTCATTGGCTTCCGAAGTGCAACCTCCACTGCAGGTTGTTCAGTATGGCATCTTCTCATATGTCTTACTGTTAGACTCCAAACCTTATAGGAGATCCACAAATAGCAAAAGATAAATACCTGGGCAGTGAAAGTTATCATGTGAACATAGTATTCAATGCCATTTTTACTGTTCTTAGAAGTCTGTGGTCAACTAAGGGCTTATTATCTTACTTTTTATATACTTTTAGTCTTCAAGGATTCAATTTCTTCTTTAATTTGTAATTCTTATAGGGTGTGGATGGTTGTTTCCTTACATGTGCCTGAGAACTTAATCCTATTCAAGAAACAAGAATATATTATGGTTATCAGAAACATCAGATCCAAAAGAAATGAAGCTTTTGAGTTATCTACAACATTACCTCGTCTAATCGATCAATGGCGTTTGTTCTGTCCACCACAACTAGAGAAAAACCAAGTCCACATGCCACACTGTTAAAAATATTTGAATATCTGAGCCCAAACAATAAAGAGCCAAATATGCAAAATCGAGAAGGAGGTTTCTCGATATGCACCTCATAACATGCATTCCGTCTAGAATATCGACCTTCTTGGGAGTTGCAGAAGACCTATAATGAATATCCATGGAAAACTTTTCATGACAAAAATCATTGGTTGTAATGCTAATCTCCTGTCACAAACACATACGTTTGGCCCATCGGTCCATAACCAAGCTCCCCATATTGGGCTTGACCCCAGCTTATACAAGAATCATCAGCACCAACAAAATGATGCATATTACCAGAATCCATGCAATGAATATTCCAACCACTGACAAAAAGAGGCAAACATGTAATGTATGAAGTAACAATGTACTAAAATGGAAAAATAGTGAATTAAATAATAATAAATCACATGAAGTAGATAAATTTGTGGGCATGACAGCAAGCAGTTATCAGTATACATGTTTGTATGTCTTGTGTTATGTTCAATCATGAATGTCATAAACACGTCAGAGATATTCTCAGTGACACTCAAATAACTAAATATATTTTTTTCCAAACTCTGGAAAGGGAAAATTTGAAGCAACTAAAAAAGCATAAAGGAGATGAGGTTGTCACATTATAGGGCTGCAACTAAATGTTCTTGCAACTAAATGTTCTGAAGGAAATGACAGAAAGATGTTGATAGTATTAGAAAGAAAAATGTAGACGGAACTTGCAGGTTAAATGGCTGTAGCAGAGGCTATCTTTAATATTAAAATTGCTACGAAGCAAATTCATATTTTTTATCAGCAGTCAAACTGATCCAGGAGGATCTACTATTTAGGATAGGATTGTTTTTAGGATTTGGTATCCTATTCCAATATCTAGGATTAGGATTATTTTAAGGATTAGGATTCTTTTTTTCCCCTTACATGGGAAGTGTGGGATAGGTTAGGATTTCAAACTTAAACCTTTATGAACTTATTGTTCATGATCCTAGTAGAAACTAAGAAATATTGGAAGTTACCTATGGACATAAAAGAAGAGGCTAAGCCTCTATTGCAATCACTTCTTCAAAGTTAATTTTTTTGTACTATTGCTCTCAAACCCAAGAGACAAAAGTTTGATAGTTAATAAAATTGTCTTGGTGGTGTTTTTTCATCGCTATTGTTAGTAATTCTTTTGTCCTACGGATATAACGATGATTCACTGACTCCAGGAAGATCGTCAGGTCTGGACTTGGCTCGCCAACTCCATGGAGGTAGTCTGGCACCTGACTGCAATGTTCCGTGGTTATCTCGAGTTGAACCACTATCAGCTTTTCTCACATGATGTGGATTTCAAGTGCAACTACAGGAGGCACTTCCTTCTCACCTGATATGGACGTTTAGTGCAACTATGGCAGGAACTTATTCAAGCTCTCTACTTGTTCGTTTCCCACCAAACCTTGATAGTTCCAGTACCATCTCCTCTCTCGAGATGTCAGTTCCTCTTAACGACATCTTCACAAGGACCTTCCAAGTCCCTCCACCAGCTTCACCAAACTCTATTCATCATTTGCGCTTCTCACATGCAAGGACGTCGACCTTCAACACTCGGAGGTTACAGTCGACGACCTCCACATATAGGACGTGCTCCTCTAGGTGGGTGCAGCCGTGGCTGTGGCTCTCTGTATGTTACTACAGACTACAGTAACACTAACTATCTTGAGGCCATGTGTTAACAGAAGCACGGGTACCTGGACTTGGTGCCTACAGCCTGCTAAACCTCTATTCAAGCATCTAATGGTGCTTCTTGTTCCTCTCTTCCTCCGAGCTCTGCGTCTCTTACAGCCCAGGAAATTCGAATTCTGCAACGTCTCCTCCCTTTCCTCCACTAATCTCACATCCAACTCCGGATCTTGTGACAGATAGTATGGTGGGGGGCATGAGACAACCTGTCCACAACTCTCAGTCTCACTCGTGCACGTTCCTAAACACCACAGCACACGAAAGAACACAACTTTCTGCCTCTCTCATCATAACGAAGGCTGCAACTTTCTTTCACTGCCAATAAGGCTACAACTCACTCTCTCTAGACACCTAGAAGGCCGCAACTCAACTCACTTTCATGCTTCCAAGAAGGTCGCAACTCTCTCCATTGTTTCTACAAATTTTCTCCATGTTAGATAAGCTCAAGCTTACGAGGGGATGTGGAAGAGTGTTCTATGAATGATTAATGTTTTTCCATTATTGGTTATTATCTGTGTCATTTATTAGCTAATATCTAGCTGTCACTTGCTAACAATTGCACAGCAATTCAATATATGTCCAGTTTTATAGCTGCTATTTGTTGCTTGGCCCTAATTAAGTATCCACTTATGCCAATCTAGTCTAGTTTTTCACAAGACTCTATTATTCCAATGTAGTCTAGATTTCCACAAAGGTCAAAGGTAGAATTCTTTTATGCACGATATGACTATACTAAGGCCTCGTTTGGTTGGCGGAATCATGGGGTTGGGAAAGGAAAGTCATTACTTTCATGTGTTTGGGTACCAAAGGAATTGAGGAAGAAAGGAAAGTGATTCCCAATGGAAAGAAAATTAGGGTAAAAAATGATTCCATCCATCCAAGCAAGGATTCACTTTGCCACCTTGAAGTATTCACTCCCTTCCAATTTCCTTGGCATTTTCAAACACCGGAAAGGAAAATCGATGGGAATTGTAATTTCCTAAAGGAAAGGAAATACCAAGGAATTGATTTCCTTTCCTTTCCGCGAACCAAACGAGGCCTAATATTAACAGAACTTTTTCCACACTCCATTAATAGAAGTCGAAACATACAGCTTTCTCCCTCAAGAGTTAGGATTTACAGGTCAAGCCCTCGCTGCCACAAAAAGTACCAAACATTCAAGAATGTGATATCCATGCCTCGATTATGAAGAAAATCAAATATAAAGCAATTAAATAGTAAAGTAAACAGATATTAATATAGGTGTATCTGGAACTTGAAAATAACATCAAACTCGTAGATATTTCAACTATAAAGTATAAACACAGTAAAGCAAAATGTTGCAATGCATATGAACAAGCAGCATGCCAAATAAGTTGCCGAAAATGGTGGCAATTACTAAGCCATAATCTTTCACTATAAAAAAATTATATGTGAATAAGAAAGAGACCTTAAATCCATAACTGGCTTAGGATACATCGAGTCATCACCTGACCTCTTCGTTTTTCCCCACATGTACAACAGGCCTCCTCCTGAAAAAGTTATAGCACAATCATAGAAAAGCTAAATATATGACTAGTTGCAGCTCACCTTTTCCACTTATAAATCAAATTGCTGAAACTAAAACTATTTTGTACATCATCTTTCATTTTTCATACCACAGAACCACAGGAAAGCGAGAAACTATGTGCTCAAGCAATAATCACAGACTTTTGAACTATCAAAGAAAAAAAGATGCAGGAAGAAAAGGCATCAGGTTTGTTTGGTCTATTTGGGTTTATAGTATAGTGAATATGTGTTATTTGAATATGTGTTATTTGAGTCCAAGACAAATAGACTTGTTTATGTCCATATAGGAACTCCAGCATAGATATGATTCTAATTAGATCACATATCATATTAAAAAAAGATACCATATAAAAATATTAGTAAAACAATTACTCATGAAGTAAATTCCAATTTTGCAAATTGAAATGAGCATTCTAATCAGATTCATCAGTTAAGAATCAAAACATACCAGCAGTGCAAGCAGAACATAACGAACTAGCTGAAACTATGGCATTCGGAGGTAAAACATTATCCCTTTGGAAGACTTCAACAAGACGGGGAGCCCATTCATCCTTCTGCTCCCTATGGCCCAACCTATTTGGCGGTAATAAGACAGTAAAACACTTGGCATGAAAAACATCGTTGAAAGGAAGTAAACATATAGGAAAGCATGGTCATTACTTCTAGCACCCATCAAATGCCATGGATCTATAGCTGAGGAACTAAATTGAGAAGTACAAGCAGGAAATGTATAATATTTAAAAGATATGTCTGTGAGCTTACCTTCCGTATCCACCATACCCCCACCTAGAGACATACCATCAAAGGAATCAAATGGAAAGAAGGAAAGAAAAAGAATCGTCAGCACAGAATGAATAAGTAGAACATATAATCAAGTTTCTGCAATAAATAAATATGTAACAAATATACAGATAGGAATATCAAAAAACAAAGATTAGTCACATAAAGCATAATTTTACTGTATTAAAAACTATCTAGTATCAGTTCACAGCACATACGTGTAAACAAAGCCGCTTGAATCCACAGCAACTGAATGTGCATGAAAATTTTGTAAGAATAAGCACATTAGTTTCTATAAAAGTATGCATAGCAATCTCAATATGGTGACCAAAAGTAAGCTAACCTGTATGGTTTGTTCCACAGGCAACTTTCACAATCTTTTTCTCTGAAAATGTAGCTATTGCTTGTGGGTGAGGCTGTGCCTCGTATTCCAGCTTAACTGAGACTTCCTTAGCATTATACTGAAAGTTTTACAAATTTATCTCAAAGCAGTCATAACTTACAAAATAATAGTCACACAAAAAATATTCAACCTCATTGTCTGTTCCATGTCCAAGTTGTCCATACTGTGGATGACCAGCAGTTCTGCAGATAATATCAATTAGTAAATCAATAACTGACCTTGAACTTCTCGCATTTCACAATTTTCACAATATAGAAAAAAAAAAGTTGCCGAAGAAACTGAGACCTCTACTTGCAAGTATAAATGATTTTAAGATACTTACAGTATGGAAGAACCTTCAACAGATGACAGCCATACAGTAAACATGGCTCCACAAACAGCATTTGTGACTTGAGAAACCAAACAGGGGACAGGAGAGGGCTCAATTTCTACAGAAAGTACAGCAAAGAGATGCTATTAGACAACAAAGAAAAGGGAACTTTAACTGAATGGAAAAGAGTTATTCGGAGTTCAGTTTTGCAATCTCCCACTTTCGCAATTAAGTGATGTACGTGGAGATACACTTGGATTGAAAAATAAAGAGAGAACTGTGAGGAAGTTAAAGTCTATTTTTTGCTTAATAAATACCAATAAGCTTTAATACTACAGTTAAAAGGGGTAGAGATGTAGAAAGAATAATGTGAACATCTAAAACTACATATTCAACATAAACTGCTGACACTACCAAGAGAGAAAAGACTAATGCAGCAAAGGATCATATGTGTATCCAAATAAGATCTATGAAGCTATCAAATCAAATTATGTAGGATTCAAGTGGACTACTATTGTTTTCCAGCCTGACCGGCTACATTCACATATATACAATATAGTGGGCAAATGTAGTTCTTTTAGTTACTTTTCATGAAAACTTTCAGAGAGTATGATTTGTTACCTTTCTAGAAAGACTTTACTCCGAAAATGTTTTGCAAATTATGAATCTTGTTTTAGTTTTGAATTCTTTATGACGACATATTATGGTAATTGATTAATTTTGAATCTTAAATATACATTATATAATATCTTAAGACCTATGAAGCTATCAAATCAAACTATGTAGGATTCAAGTGGACTACTATTGTTTTCCAGCCTGATCGGCTACATTCACATATATACAATATAGTGGGCAAATGTAGTTCTTTTAGTTACTTTCCATGAAAAGTTTCAGAGAGTATGACTTGTTACTTTTCTAGAAAGACATTACTCTGAAAATGTTTTGCAAATTATGAATCTTGTTTTAGTTTTGAATTCTTTATGACGAAATATTATGGTAATTGATTAACTTTGAATCTTAAATATACATTATATAATATATTACATATTTGTTCCTTAAAAACGTTCCACACTCCAAATAATGAATTGTCTACAAAACAAGCATTCAGAAGAAGCCTACCCCTAATGTACCACATACCGGGACCCCTGGTGTACAACGTTTCCATTTGAATTCAGATTCTGCTCTACATTCCAGTGGGTTTCACCTTGCAAGTAACCTTGCTCTACTAATGAGGCTTTAAGTTTATAATGACTGATTCCTACAAAAAATTACTTTTGACTCCCCGGATGTAATTACTCAATTTCAATAAAGTCATTCTATTTTCTAGTCGTTATCAACTGTTGGCTAAATTCTAGATGCCCATGGGGGTGGAATAAGGTACCAGAGCTCCCAAGCCATCATAAACAATGAAAAAAGCAGAAATTGGAACCATAATTCATGGATGTCAAATTGGCACCTAGGTTGTGTTCGGTAAAATTGAGCTGCTTGGACTCACGATTAAGATGCAATAAGAACCACTGAATACTAAACTTAAAATGAATGCGGATTCTAAATGGTCTTGTTGTTGGAAAATGAAATGTTTGGTACTTATGAATATGTGTGCTTTACTATTATAACCCTATGAATTGTCTGACAATTCTGTCTAATAGAGGGGACTTTCATTATGAACATTTCTTTTTCATGATTTAGCATAATTACAAATAATCTAATCTTTTAAAAACCAATTTATACATGAAAGTATATTCCATAACCCATAACCATGAATTCGTTCTCTCATTTTCAAAACTTATATTTTACATTACAAGTAAAAAATTGGAATAACATTTTTTTGCTTTTTTATTTCAAGTAGAAAATGAATTTAACAAATATGTCCAATTTCCAATATTTATTATTTCCTTTCTGTTTTTTTTCCTATTCAAAAACTTTAATGACTCTACAAACAGAGCTATAGAAACATAAGGTGTCCATAAAAAATATATAATTCGAAAATTAAAGTTAAATATTTAAGTATATTGTCCTCTCTCTTTTCTCTTTCTTCTTCCTCCTCTCTAGTATCTTCCCTCCCTCTAGCCCAAAACTCACAACCCCACAATACTATGTTGTCATCCCCTCCAATCACATGGCCATGATCCACCCATGTCGCCGTTGTTGATCAAAAGGGAAATAGATCAGATTTCATAACCTCGTATCCATCTGGTAATCTGTAAAGGTATTGATTGGTTATTCAGACTTTCACCCAAACAAGACACTAAATGCTTAATATACTCCGACAAGCTGTGCACTAAGAGCCAATTAAGCCCTACCAAATATGATCTTAATTTCCTCCAGGAAATCAGCTAATTAGTAATTATTCAACTCCGCATCCAAAAGGTGTCAACGAATCACGTATAGTGCCAACTACAAGTGAATATATTTGAAGTTTATTATGTTAATAAAGGAATGGTTATCTGAGGCTTTACATGGGAAATTCCACACTAACAACATAAAACATACCACAATAAAGCCAATATCCAAATATTTTGGGTTTAACCATTTTCTTACATTTAGCTTTGTCAAGGATCCTGCCAACTGTAACATTAGCAGATGCAATATCCTTCTTCACAATCTCGATCCAAGTTCATTTAGGCCTTCCACTTGTTCTAGTCACTCTACTATCTAAACTTGTATCATTCCTAGTATATCCATCCATTGGTCATTATTGCATATGTTCAAACTACCTCGGACGATTTTCTTAGGAGAAAATCCTCAACTGGAAGCATATCCCTACTTCCGTTTTCAACGAATAAACTCATTTCTTATCTCTATCTTCCGCATTTCCACTAATACATCATAATATCTCAAACACGCACTTGGGTTCTCCCCAATCCTCCCTTTAGATCCACACAACCCTGGCACAAATCCAGTAACTCCGACAGAACTACTCTAGCAACAAAAGGTGCATTATCTTTCTCCTTTTTGATGTTTCAATTTTCTTAGCCTTTTACAATGGTGTCTCAAATCTTTTCTTATAACATTTTTGCCAGTTACATGCTATTGATGATAGTGACAAAGAACTTGACCGAGAAGCAAACAGGAATTAAAACTTATGGTTTAAACTCGAACCAATTTGTATGTGAAAGCTTTGTATTGGTCACACCTAAAACCAGTCCGCAATTGCTGAAACCCTAAACCATGCTCAGCTCCTTCCCCGTCATTCCTTTCTCTATGTCACCCCTCCTCTCCCTCACCTTCCCCTTTCGCATAAACCAAACTGGCTAGCAAAGTTTCATGTTTGCTAGTCTCTCGGTTGAATCTGAGGAGAGTGTGGTATCAAGAAAGTTTATGCGATGACAGGAATAAGACGGAGAGGGCTAAAAATATTATAATGATTTCAAGCATGGGCAAAATTGTCTTTTTCATTTCAATGTGAAAATCATATTTCCTTCACTGAATGTGAGGATACCATATCTATTGTATATACATCTAGAGAGAATCATGTTGACTGGACAGTCTAGACTTAATGGTATTATACTTGGTCAAAGGGACAGGCAACAAACTGAGAGTCCAGTAAAGGATCTGTAAAAAGTTTCCAGTGTTGCCACTGCACGAGATACTTGTTGTGGTCGAGGCGCGAGGCATATCATATGGTGCATCGTTGAAGCGACGCCACCTTTTTGAACGTTTTATAAATTATAGGACAAAATAATAACAACTATGTACAACAATATGTTGATACCATACCAAAAACTAACCTAACATCATACATAATCTACAAAAATATCATAACACAGATTAATAAAATAAATCTGAAGGACCAGCCAAAGGTTTAACCTAGTAAACTTGGACCAATTTCCAACAGCATTAACACAATAAGCAAGATATAGATAGTCACTTAATATAAGTTTGTATTAAGCCAACATTTCTAGTCCTTGGTTGGTGAAAAATACTAGCCAAGACATTCATCCCTGTTGGAACTTTTGGTTTTTAGTTCCACTTTATAGATATTTCAAATACACCATAGACAAAAGGGAAGAGACTTTTGTTTAGTCCCACATCGCTTAAAACCCACACTTGATAGTGGGTATATATATGTTTACACCTTCTACATTGTTGTGATGAGTGGGTAGTAAGAGGGGTGCTCGCGCGCCCGAGAGGCATTGGGCTAGAATGCACCCGGGTTGGAGGGGAGCTCCAGAAAACCTTAATGCGCATGTGCGGGCACGTCGCACGCGCAGGGGGGGTGCAAATCCGGGCCATTTAGCCTCGCGCGTAGGCGGGACACGACCCTACTTTTTGCATTTTCTCTTGGGAGTGAGCCCGCTATTTATGCGTAACCGCTACTACTCATTCAACACGTCTCATACCCGTTCCTGATTCTCCTCCTGAGATTTGGTTCACGATCTAACAGTATTAGAGTTTTGCAACTCTATTTATTCATTCGTTCTTCACAGAGAGAACACACCGCTGAGATCCAAAACCACCAAATAGAGAGAGATCAGAAACGCAGTCGTTCCTCTTCTTCCCTGTTCGATTGTAGGTTGCAGATAGGTACTGCTATCTGTAACTCGTTGTTGTATCCTGGAGAAAAGTCGCCGTTCGAGCCTTACAGTTACGATAAGGGGCGAATCTTTTCTTGAGGACAGTGCTTCACACGCCACAACGATTCCGAGTTCTGTTCCACGAAGCTTCTACACCATCAATCTCAAGAAAAGATGGCTTCTCAGAACAATGATCTCGCTGCTGCTGGATCCGCTCAATCTCGCTCAAGGCTACCTGACGTATCGAAGATCGAAGTTTTCAACGGTACCCACTTCAAACGCTGGAGGGAGAGGATCTATGTTTGCCTGGACGTACTGAACTATGCGAAGTACCTGACTGAACCTGAACCTGAAAAGCCGGCGGCTATGGAGTTCGATTCGGCTAACATAGAAGATGCTGCCAACGCTTTCGATGATTTCCAAAAGCTGCACGATGAGTGGCAGCAAGGAAACAAGGTATGCCGATACACTATTCTAAACACCTTGTCGAATGAGATCTTCGATATATACTATTCATATAAATCAGCTTACGAAATCTGGGAAAATATGAATAAGAAGTATATAATCGAAGATGCTGGTACTCAAAAGTACGCTATTGGGAATTATCTCAAATTCCAGTTTGTTGACTCTAGAGATATCTCTTCTCAAGTCATTGAATTTCAAGTTCTTTTAAATGATTTGAAAACTGAGGATATTGAACTCCCTGATGCTTTCGTCTCTGGTTGTTTGGTTGAGAAACTACCTGAATCCTGGAAAGACTACAAGGACAAGGTGAAGCACAAAAGGAGGCAGATGAGTCTGGAAGACGTGATTATTCATGTCCGGATTGAAGAGAAAAACAGGAAACTTGACGCAAGATTAGCTACGGAGTTTGACTCTAAGGCTAATATTGTGGAAGGGAATCCCAGTTCTGCTTCTAATCGGTTTAGGAGAAATCCTAAGAAAACCGATAAGAAATCTTCTATTCCGAAGACTAACAATTCCCGTCCTTTTAAGAAAAATAAAGGAAATTGTTATGTTTGTGGAAAACCCGGACATCATGCTTTTCAGTGCAGACACAAGAAGGATGGAGACAACAAAGACGTCACTCCGAAAGCTAATATAGTGAAGGATGATATCTTTGCTGCTGTTGTCTCTGTTGTGAACATGGTGGCTGAGAAAAAAGACTGGGTTATTGATTCTGGAGCAACCCGTCACATCTGTGATGACTTAAAGTCTTTCTCAGAGTACACCCAAGTGAAAGATGGAGAAGAACGAGTCTATATGGGTGACTCTAGGCCTGTACCCGTCCTGGAAAAAGGCACAGTTCTTCTCAACTTGACTTCTAGGAAAACCCTTTCACTGGGTAATGTACTGCATGTTCCTGACATTCGCTGCAATCTGATCTCTGTGTCACTTTTGGTTCAAGCTGGAATCAAAGTGAACATGGAATGCAACAAGGTAGTGCTTTCTAAGAATGAGACATTCATAGGAAAAGGGTATTGTAACCAGGGTTTATTTATTCTGAATGTACTCAAAACTGTTATTAATGAAAATTCTGCTTCTGCTTACATGGTTGACTCTTTTGATTTGAGGCATGGTAGACTAGGACATGTTTCTGCACCTTATATTAAGGAAATGAGAAAAACTGGTTTATTGCCTAACATCACTAAACCAACGAATGATAAGTGCGAAGTATGTGCTGAAGTTAAAGCCATCAAAAAGGGTTGTTTACCTGTTGTTTCTAGAGATAATACTGATTTGCTTTCTTTAGTTCACACCGATCTTGCTGAATTTAGAAGCTGAATGTCTAGAGGGAAATATTATTATATTACCTTTATAGATGATTACTCTAGATACACGAAGGTATATCTCCTTAGAAACAAGCATGAAGCAGGTGAGATGTTTCTGAAATATAAAGCTGAAGTTGAGAATCAACTAGATAGGAAAATTAAAAGGCTTAGGTCAGATAGGGGAGGTGAATATGAGTCTAATCCCTTTGCTGACCATTGTGAACAACTTGGCATAATTCATGAGACTACCCCTCCATATTCACCAGAATCGAATGGGGTAGCTGAAAGAAAGAATAGAACCTTGAAAGAGATGATGAATGCTATGCTGGTTAGTTCAGGTGCACCCCTGAACTTGTGGGGGGAAGCCATCCTATCTGCTTGTTTTGTTCAGAATAGAATACCTTATAAAGCAACTGGCAAGACACCCTATGAGTTATGGAAAGGCTATACGCCTAACCTAAAATATCTCAAAATGTGGGGGTGCCTCGCCAAAGTTCTGTTAGTAGGACCTAAAAAGACAAAATTAGGTTCTAGAACTGTTGATTGTGCGTTCATTGGTTATGCTAATTACAGTGCTGCGTATAGATTTTTGGTGGTTAAGAGTGACTCTGACCAGGTTGCTGTCAATACTACTCTGGAAACCAAAAATGCTGATTTCTTCGAAACTATTTTTCCTTGGAAATCCGGTCTCGAAAGAACTGTTAACCATACCGAACGTATCTCTGAGACTCCTGAAAATTCAGAATTTGAATTGAGGAGTAAAAGAGCGAGGATATCCACCAATTTTGGTGATGATTTTCACATGTTTCTTGTGGATGATGATCCGATAACCTATGATAATGCTATGCATTCTAGAGACGCACCTTTCTGGATAGAAGCAATCAACAGTGAGTTAACCTCAATTATGTCTAATCATACTTGGGAAGTTGTTGATTTACCTCCTGGTGCTAGAGCTATAGGTTGCAAATGGATCTTTAAGAAGAAACTAAGAGCAGATGGCTCTATTGAGAAATACAAGGCTAGGTTGGTTGCGAAGGAATTCTCCCAGAAGAAAGACATAGACTATTTTGACACTTTCGCCCCTGTGACACGAATCTCTTCTATTAGGATTTTAATTGCATTGGCTGCAGTTCATAAGTTAATTATCCATCAAATGGATGTGAAAACTGCTTTCTTAAATGGTGATTTAGAGGAGGAGATTTATATGTCACAGCCAGAAGGTACTATTGTACCGGATAGTGAGAAGAAAGTATGCAAACTAGTTAAGTCTTTATATGGGTTGAAACAGGCACCTAAACAATGGCATGAGAAATTTGATTCTGTGATGGTGTCTAATGGATACCTGATCAATGATGCAGACAAATGCGTATACTATAAGTCTTTTAATAACTCTTATATTATGCTTTGTCTCTATGTGGATGACATGCTTATTTTGGGACCTAACCTTGATATTATAAATGAGACCAAAAGATTTTTAGCTTCAAATTTTGATATGAAAGACCTTGGTGAAGCTGATGTAATCTTAGGTATTAAAGTTGTAAAGACAAAAGATGGTCTTACATTGTGTCAAGAACACTATGTCAAGAAGTTTCTAAAAAGATTTGGATATTATGACTGTAAGAGGGTGTCGACGCCATATGATGCTAATATCCATCTTAAGAAAAATAAAGGACATAGTGTATCTCAGAAAGAATATGCCCAAATTATTGGTAGCTTAATGTACTTGATGAACTGTACGAGGCCTGACATAGCTTATGCTGTTGGCAGACTGAGCAGATATACTCAGAGTCCTAGTAAGGAACACTGGGTTGCCATTGAGAGATTAGCCAAGTACTTAAAAGGTACCATTAATCATGGGATATCTTTCAAAGGGTCCCCACCTGTGTTAGAGGGTTATTGTGATGCTAACTGGATCTCAGATTCAGATGAGATCAAATCCACTAGTGGTTATGTGTTTACCCTTGGTGGGGGTGCAGTGTCTTGGAAATCTACCAAGCAAACATGTATAGCTCGTTCAACCATGGAGTCCGAGCTAATCGCCTTAGAGAAGGCATGTTCTGAGGCTGAGTGGCTTAGAAACCTCTTAGCGGATCTTCCTATTAGTGTAAATGCTCCTCCTGTGCCTATGCATTGTGATTGTCAAGCTGCTATCGCAAAGGCAAAGAGCATGATTTACAATCGGAAAAGTAGACATATACGTCTAAGACATACAGTGGTAAAACAGCTGTTAAAATCCGGAGTTATATCCTTGGATTATGTGAGGTCAGAGTTGAATTTGGCCGATCCTCTGACCAAACCACTTAATATGAGGCAAGTGGAAGATACGTCGAGGGGAATGGAACTTATGCCTAAAACAGAAAACAAGAGTGATGGTAACCCCACCTATTTGATTGGTGATCCCATGACTTAGGTTCATAGGGGTAAGAACAAGTCACTGGTTGTTTTTGTGTACTATCGACTATTGTATTTGAGATGTTCCATTCCTATGACGAGATAGTACTGTATTTATGAATACAACTACTGCAGTGAGAAGGTTGAGCTTTGCTCTTAATAGAATCTATATCCCAAATCTTGAGGTGGTGTGTCTAAACTGCAGTATACACTTGATGGAAATCTACCTATACGAGTGAGGAACTGGGTCGGTTCCTATGAAAGCCTTTGGCAGACTTTCTAGAGCACTCATGAAAAACCAGGAATCAGCGCAGGGCCAAAAAGCGCAAAACCGCAGAACAGTGAAGTACTAAGAATTACAATGTGGATGCGAGTCCTCTGTTCACATTTAAGGTTGTTGGTTCATAGAAACTTATTTCACCAACCTCCTGTGAACAAGATTTGCTATCCTAATGGCTGGTTCATAGCTGAAAGGCACCAGTACTTAGGCATTGTGTTCGAGCTACGGCTAGCAGATGAGACAACCACATATTTCAAAATATGTGGGAGAGGTGTAGTCGGTATAGACATAGCATGTGTGGTGTATTTTGAAATAGTGGGGGATTGTTGGAACTTTTGGTTTTTAGTTCCACTTTATAGATATTTCAAATACACCATAGACAAAAGGGAAGAGACTTTTGTTCAGTCCCACATCGCTTAAAACCCACACTTGAGAGTGGCATATGTTTACACCTTCTACATGGTTGTGATGAGTGGGTAGTAAGAGGGGTGCTCGCGTGCCCGGGAGGCATTGGGCTAGAATGCACCCGGGTTGGAGGGGAGCTCCAGAAAACCTTAATGCGCATGTGCGGGCACGTCGCACGCGCAGGGGGGGTGCAAATCCGGGCCATTTAGCCTCGCGCGTAGGCGGGACACGACCCTACTTTTTGCATTTTCTCTTGGGAGTGAGCCCGCTATTTATGCGTAACCGCTACTACTCATTCAACACGTCTCATACCCGTTCCTGATTCTCCTCCTGAGATTTGGTTCACGATCTAACAGTATTAGAGTTTTGCAACTCTATTTATTCATTCGTTCTTCACAGAGAGAACACACCGCTGAGATCCAAAACCACCAAATAGAGGGAGATCAGAAACGCAGTCGTTCCTCTTCTTCCCTGTTCGATTGTAGGTTGCAGATAGGTACTGCTATATGTAACTCGTTGTTGTATCCTGGAGGAAAGTCGCCGTTCGAGCCTTACAGTTACGATAAGGGGCGAATCTATTTATCTTTCTCCTTTTTGATGTTTCAATTTTCTTAGCCTTTTACAATGGTGTCTCAAATCTTTTCTTATAACATTTTTGCCAGTTACATGCTATTGATGATAGTGACAAAGAACTTGACCGAGAAGCAAACAGGAATTAAAACTTATGGTTTAAACTCGAACCAATTTGTATGTGAAAGCTTTGTATTGGTCACACCTAAAACCAGTCCGCAATTGCTGAAACCCTAAACCATGCTCAGCTCCTTCCCCGTCATTCCTTTCTCTATGTCACCCCTCCTCTCCCTCACCTTCCCCTTTCGCATAAACCAAACTGGCTAGCAAAGTTTCATGTTTGCTAGTCTCTCGGTTGAATCTGAGGAGAGTGTGGTATCAAGAAAGTTTATGCGATGACAGGAATAAGACGGAGAGGGCTAAAAATATTATAATGATTTCAAGCATGGGCAAAATTGTCTTTTTCATTTCAATGTGAAAATCATATTTCCTTCACTGAATGTGAGGATACCATATCTATTGTATATACATCTAGAGAGAATCATGTTGACTGGACAGTCTAGACTTAATGGTATTATACTTGGTCAAAGGGACAGGCAACAAACTGAGAGTCCAGTAAAGGATCTGTAAAAAGTTTCCAGTGTTGCCACTGCACGAGATATTTGTTGTGGTCGAGGCGCGAGGCATATCATATGGTGCATCGTTGAAGCGACGCCACCTTTTTGAACGTTTTATAAATTATAGGACAAAATAATAACAACTATGTACAACAATATGTTGATACCATACCAAAAACTAACCTAACATCATACATAATCTACAAAAATATCATAACACAGATTAATAAAATAAATCTGAAGGACCAGCCAAAGGTTTAACCTAGTAAACTTGGACCAATTTCCAACAGCATTAACACAATAAGCAAGATATAGATAGTCACTTAATATAAGTTTGTATTAAGCCAACATTTCTAGTCCTTGGTTGGTGAAAAATACTAGCCAAGACATTCATCCCAATGTATAGTAATCTAGCATACCAAAATTGTATACAAAAAAAGGCAAATTTTCATAAAATCCAAGGCTTAAGGCTACAATTTACCTAGTAAACTTAGAAAAGTACATTAGCGGAAAGGATCCCTTGTCGCACTTTGACATGGACCCGAGGTGTCTAAAATCTCCAAAATATAAAAACCCCAAGCGGCTATATATTTGTACCTTTGTAAATGCACATACCCTTAACATGATTATTTTATTTGTGGTTGAGTTCAAATTCTTGTATTATGTAACTTAACAAGTGCAAAAATGGATAAATATGATGTTATTTTGTAGTATCTAGTAAATAGGCACAGCGCTACCCATCTTATGAACTTTCTGTGATTGGTAGAAGTGGATATGTTCTTTGTTATCAACACAGGTGTTGGTCACGGATGGACAGTTGTATCATGTCGTACACGGATGGATGCATAAATGTTTTGTAGGGAGAATTATCCTACACATATCATAGCAATTCACCTTTACAATGCAAATAGTAAAAGAAGTTGAGAGTTGCACGGTTGCACCCATCAGTTACGAAAGGGAACAGTTGAGTTGACCGCCAGAAATCAATAAAGATACATAGATATGAGGCTATGTGAGTTATTAGCATCCAAAGGTCCAATATTAAGCTTGATTTGGAGAGAAGTGTGCCACTTCTACAAGAAAACTGAAACCAACAAGAGATGGTTGGGTGAACATGTATGTCTGCTTGCTTGCGTATGTGCGTGAGGAGAGAGAGAGAGAGAGAGAGAGAGAGAGAGAGAGCACGGAGACATCCATGGGTTGTCCTGTCAGTATCCAGTACAAATAGGGTACACATTAGGCCCGATCTAGGAAACATCAGCAAACCTTCAAGTAGCTCATGCTAGTCGTACAAGGATCACAAGAACAGGGGATAAGGAAGATCTAACTTAAGGCTAAGGTTGCAGGCTGGTTAGAGCACTGGACAATGACTGTATATGGGCTGCTTTCCTTCTTCTTCATACTATGTGCTTAGCTTAAAAGATGATTTCTACTTGTTGAGATATTGTTTAGTAATAGAGTAAATATCCCACACCAAAAGTATAATTGGACTTGGCAGTGGTGTTTTAAAAGATGTCATCAAAAATGGATGGCTGCTGATCACAACTAATAGTTTCTCTAGACCTAAGTTATATAAGTGGATTCATTAAGTGTCAGTCCAAACTTGATTATCCATTAATTAGATTACCCAGAGCCCGTTAATCACAATTATGTGATCAATTGGAAAGTCTGCTTAATCAGTCACCCGATTCCTCTGATTAACCACTGATTCCTCTGATTAACCAGCCGACTACTTCGGTAACTTCTCAGTGCTTAATCAGATTTTAGAACACTGGTCTGCAGCTCTAGAAATGCAGAGTGGTTTACAAGATAAACTCATCAAATTTGTAATATTGTTGATTCTTATACGGCAGCAGGTATTAGACAGGTTGAAAATTGGAAAAGATAAAGTTCTAATAGGACCTATTAAAGCTTTGGTTAACAATATTGTCACCCTCATTTCTCGTATTTCCCGTATTTCGTATTTATACTCGTATCTGGATTTTGGCATGTATTTTTATTTTTCTCAACTTGTGGAATTTCGGTATTTCTCGTATTTTGGGTTTCGTCATGGCTCGGTTTTAATTGGTTTGGGTTGGTTTGGTTTGGTTTAATGTGTATTGGAACACCTTAGCCTATGCTCCACCCTCAACACACCACATCCCACCCCCTTTAAAAACTCTACCAACACTCTCTCTCTTCATTACTTCCTCCATTAAATTTCTTCTTCTTCTTCCTCGACCCAACTCTCCACACCCATAGGCAAGTTGCATCTTGCTATCACTTGAGGGCTACATTTTATTTGTCTAATAGCTTTATTAGCTCATTTCAAGCAACATTAGAACTTGTCATTTTCCATTTTGAGGCTTTAAATCTTGTAGATCTAGAAATTAGTTATTTTCGGATTTGGTGGTTTTGATCTATCAAACTTCTTTGTTTTCAAGTTTTGATGGTTCCATGTTGTAGGAAATTTTCTTCTACCCAATTTTGACCTTTGAAAAGTTGGATTTGGACTTGTTTTGACCAAGTTATGAATTTTGAAGCTATGGGTTTAACCATGGAGTTCTTGCTGGTTTGGAGAAGACAGTGAGCAGTGTGCCGAGCTTTTTAGCTTACGCCACTGAACTGCGCGCGCTCTTTAACGCAGCGTACGCAGACTTGGGTACGCTTCCTGTTGGAAGCGTGTCTCTTGCGTACGCAGACTTGGGTACGCTTTCTGTTGGAAGCGTATGTCTTGCGTACGCAGACTTGAGCGTGCCCTGGCCTTGTGCGTACGCAGCTCCCTTGCGTGCGTGCTCTTGTGCGTACGCAGCTCCCCTGCGTGCGTGCTCTTGTGCGTACGCAGCTCCCTTGCGTGCGTGCTCTTGCGCGTACGCTGCCCCCTGCGAGCGCGCTCTTGCGCATACGCTTCCCCCTGCGCGCGCCCTTGCGCGTACGCTGCGTGACCCATGCACCCTGACCCCTTGCTTAACCCATTGGTTCTTGGAGTATTGGTTTTATTTCTCGACTTGGTTTCTCTTTTGTGGATTTGGTTTTCCTGAGATATGTTCAACACAACACGACTATCTTGACCCGACACGGTCTAACACGGTTTTCAAGTGATTGTTTATGACTAGTACGGTTCTCGGGACTTTCTGTGGATTATGATCCTGGTATTCTCTGATCTCCTTGCTAGTGACCCAGTGGGGTGCACACCTAACTTGTAACTTGTAATTAATCCTTGTGACTTGATAACTTGATAGTGGCCCGTGGCGGCGCACTCCTGACTTGTAGCATGACTTGATAACTTAACGCTGTTGCGACGGCTAACTTGACATGCTAAGTGAATTCTTGACACCGTGGGTGATTGTATTGAATGTGCTTGTGTAAGCAACCAGTCTTGTCTCGCATCATGTCTAGGACAGGAATCCCTGGTTTCCCACGGTCAGGGATTCATACTGAATCTGGCTAGGTTAATGACTAGATGGATCAAATAGTTCATGGAGAATTTCCCAGTTACCTGTTGCCCCTTTGGTCCCGGCCTTATATATATATATATGGGATTTGTTGCTATCCGTCGAGATGAGCGCACTTCCAGCCCGCCGTCGAGTGTGGTACCTTAGGACACATGTATCTTACTACAGTGTGTCTGCTATATCCTGCTATCTTTTCCTTTTCTTGCTGGGATCACTCAGGTAGTAACAAACAGGTAACCGGACTTGGAATTCTCATTGCATCTTGCTAGTAACTAGGCCTGTGATAACCCTAGTTAGTTAAAGTAGCAAGCCGTACTTATTGCTTGGCCGTGATTGATCGTATGAGAATAACCTGTCTAGTCTTGTCTTGATTCCTGCACAAGAATTGCTACTTGTCATGATTTTCTTATATTTTGCCAATAAATGGTGGAAGAATCCAAGTTCCGTTCAGACGAAGGGTTACAACCCCGGTCCTTGTTTGGTTTACGGGTTGTAACCTGGTTATCTGAATAGTCCCATGGTTATCTCATCGTATATCACCTGTTATGCTTTTCCTTAATTCCTGTCTTTATTACCTTATTATTATTGTGCTAATTGCTGGTTTTGGTTCCTAAGTGAAGCCTCCTTTGTGGCACTTGCTCTTTCTGGGGTCTGACCCAGCTGGTTTTGTATGGCCAGATACCGGAGCAGCAGCAAAGGATCTACCTGCTTTCCAGCCAGATGGTGACCACTAGAGGAAATCCTGGCAACGAGTGGGTTTCTTTTGTTCTCCCACTGTAATTATACATTATTCTTTTGAGGCATTTAGCCGACGAGCACCTGTTAGCTCGATGCACTTTACTTTCTGTCTGCCTACGGGCTGTAAACATGATTGGCAACTCGAGGTTGATCATGTATGACTTAACTCTTGCTAGTCCTTACATTTTGTACGACTAGCTTCATGATCATCTGGATATGTAATGTTTGGGACGCCTTACAATTGTATATTTGGTGATCTGATATCTTGTTATTATCATTACTTGTTGAGATTGGGACATTAGGCTTGTTATTGACCCTAAGAGACTGATGGTTTGTAGATAAACCCTCATATTTCTAGACAGCCGTGACCGTATAGTGAGATGGATTCCATTTCATTATACGTAGCTGGCTATGTCCGCCCCCGCTCTCCAGTATTTTGGTTCTGGGGCGTGACACGGTTTAAGTGGTGGCCCATGCAGGTCTTGTCAATCAAGAAATGTGAGGGTTTACCGGATAGATGTCTCAATCTGTACTCGCCTTTGATCTCCACTCGTATCTTCTTATCTCCTTGGATCCCTGACTTGATAACATGCTTGCATTATTGTTCTATCCTGGTCCTTCCTTAATATTCCTGACGTCATTGCTTCAGTGGCATCATTCCTGTTGATCAGCCAGAAGAAGTTCGGCCGGCAAACCAGCAACAACAAGAAGATCAAGATCAGTCCTCCGCAGCCGCCTCCCGAGCCATGCCTTCTGGAGAACCAATGCCCCCAGTCCAGCCAGTTCAGCCAGCAGGGTCAGAGGATGGGGTCTTGATAGGGCTCATCCGTGAGTTGCTTGCATCTCAGGACCGTCGAGGTGATGCCTTGCAGCAAGCAGTACAAGATGCTATGAGCGGAATTGGTCCTCGAGGGAACAGTGCGGTCAACAATTTCAAGCGCCTGAACCCTCCCTTCTTCGATGGCAGCGAGGATGCTATTGCTGCAGATGCCTGGCTACAGGACATTGAAGTTATCTTAGAGGCAGCCAGGACTCCTGAAGCAGAGAAGGTGGCTGTGGTGCGCCTGCAGTTACTAGATCTAGCCCGCAGCTGGTGGGCTATGCAAGCAGCGAGTTTAGGTACGCCTGTCATGTGGGCGGTATTCAGTGATATGTTTCAGACCAAGTACTTTGACGCAGTGGCTAGATATGACCTACAGACCAGGTTTAGTAATCTCAGGCAGATGAACAGGACGGTCGACGGATATGCGGCCGAGTTTTCAAGGTTGAGTCGGTTTGCTCCCACCTTGGTGGCTACCGAGCTAGACAGAGCACAGCGATTTCAGCAGGGGCTCCACTTGGAGATCATATTGGCAGTAGAGCAGTTCGAGCACAGAACTTTTGATGCCGTCTTGCGAGCAGCGAGGAGGCATGAGTACACTTCCCGAAGGATAGCGGACCGGACCGGAGATCGAAAACGGTCTCACGACCAGATGAACCAATCCTCAGCACCAGCCCCGGCAGCTAGGGCCCTGACCATTGGAGCTACGAGGACAGATTTGGTTACCTCCTTACAGCATTCTGCCCCGACCTATCCCCAGCAGCAGAAGCAGAAGCGGCCTTTCGCAACGGGTTGTTCTCATTGCGGAAAGCCGGGGAATGTTGTTACTGAGTGCCGCAGAGCACAGGGATTGTGCTTGGTTTGTGGTTCGCCGGACCACGTGATGGGATCTTGTCCATTCAGAAACAGATCATCGTCGACAGTAACTAGTCCCTCGGTTATGGGACCAGCACCAGCACCAGAATCAGCTCCAGTTCACCAACCACAGCAGCTCCCGTTCCCGGGTCCATTGCCGCCTCAGGCCCAGGCCTTCCAGCAACAGAGGCCACAACAGTTCGCCCTGGCCCAGGCCCAGATCCAGAATCGGCAGAGAGGTAAATGTGTCCTATTGTCTTGCTTTCCACCGTCGTTATGCGGGACACATGTCATGTTTCATGTATCCTAATTACAACGGTATATCCCAGCCCGAGCCATGTCCTAGATCATTCGAAAATGGTTATTGGTACCAACTTTTTCGTATGAGGAGAGGCCCGTGTCCCTGTTTGACCAAAGAGAGAGACCTTAAGCGCAAGACTATCAGTTTAGTTCGTGTTGCTTGAGTTCATCGCTCCTTGGGAGAGTCAAACGTGGGAGTGTGAGGATGATATCCGATCACGTTATCCCAATCGGTTTGGCTCGTGAGGTGTAATATCTTCCTTATGCCTTGCACTTCGATTCCTTGTTTGCATGTATGATTGTATGATTGATTGGTAGCATAGATTGCTTGCAAAATTATAGCTGTCCCGACATCTCTAACCTCTTGATTAAATTCCGAGGACGAAATTCTTTTAAGGTGGGTAGAGTTGTCACCCTCATTTCTCGTATTTCCCGTATTTCGTATTCATACTCGTATCTGGATTTTGGCATGTATTTTTATTTTTCTCAACTTGTAGAATTTCGGTATTTCTCGTATTTTGGGTTTTGTCATGGCTCGGTTTTAATTGGTTTGGGTTGGTTTGGTTTGGTTTAATGTGTATTGGAACACTTAGCCTATGCTCCACCCTCAACACACCACATCCCACCCTCTTTAAAAACTCTACCAACACTCTCTCTTCATTACTTCCTCCATTAAATTTCTTCTTCTTCTTCCTCCACCCAACTCCCCACACCCATAGGCAAGTTGCATCTTGCTATCACTTGAGGGCTACATTTTATTTGTCTAATAGCTTTATTAGCTCATTTCAAGCAACATTAGAACTTGTCATTTTCCATTTTGAGGCTTTAAATCTTGTAGATCTAGAAATTAGTTATTTTCGGATTTGGTGGTTTTGATCTATCAAACTTCTTTGTTTTCAAGTTTTGATGGTTCCATGTTGTAGGAAATTTTCTTCTACCCAATTTTGACCTTTGAAAAGTTGGATTTGGACTTGTTTTGACCAAGTTATGAATTTTGAAGCTTTGGGTTTAACCATGGAGTTCTTGCTGGTTTGGAGAAGACAGTGAGCAGTGTGCCGAGCTTTTTAGCTTACGCCACTGAGCTGCGCGCGCTCTTTAGCGCAGCGTACGCAGACTTGGGTACGCTTCCTGTTGGAAGCGTGTCTCTTGCGTACGCAGACTTGGGTACGCTTCCTGTTGGAAGCGTGTCTCTTGCGTACGCAGACTTGGGTACGCTTCCTGTTGGAAGCGTATGTCTTGCGTACGCAGACTTGAGCGTGCCCTGGCCTTGTGCGTACGCAGCTCCCTTGCGTGCGTGCTCTTGTGCGTACGCAGCTCCCTTGCGTGTGTGCTCTTGTGCGTACGCAGCTCCCCTGCGTGCTCTTGTGCGTACGCAGCTCCCTTGTGTGCGTGCTCTTGCGCGTACGCTGCCCTCTGCGAGCGCGCTCTTGAGCGTACGCTTCCCCCTGCGCGCGCGCCCTTGCGCGTACGCTGCGTGACCCATGCACCCTGACCCCTTGCTTAACCCATTGGTTCTTGGAGTATTGGTTTTATTTCTCGACTTGGTTTCTCTTTTGTGGATTTGGTTTTCCTGAGATCTGTTCAACACAACACGACTATCTTGACCCGACACGGTCTAACACGGTTTTCAAGTGATTGTTTATGACTAGTACGGTTCTCGGGACTTTCTGTGGATTATGATCCTGGTATTCTCTGATCTCCTTGCTAGTGACCCAGTGGGGTGCACACCTAACTTGTAACTTGTAATTAATCCTTGTGACTTGATAACTTGATAGTGGCCCGTGGCGGCGCACTCCTGACTTGTAGCATGACTTGATAACTTAACGCTGTTGCGACGGCTAACTTGACATGCTAAGTGAATTCTTGACACCGTGGGTGATTGTATTGAATGTGCTTGTGTAAGCAACCAGTCTTGTCTCGCATCATGTCTAGGACAGGAATCCCTGGTTTCCCACGGTCAGGGATTCATACTGAATCTGGCTAGGTTAATGACTAGATGGATCAAATAGTTCATGGAGAATTTCCCAGTTACCTGTTGTCCCTTTGGTCCCGGCCTTATATATATATATATACATGGGATTTGTTGCTATCCGTCGAGATGAGCGCACTTCCAGCCCGCCGTCGAGTGTGGTACCTTAGGACACATGTATCTTACTACAGTGTGTCTGCTATATCCTGCTATCTTTTCCTTTTCTTGCTGGGATCACTCAGGTAGTAACAAACAGGTAACCGGACTTGGAATTCTCATTGCATCTTGCTAGTAACTAGGCCTGTGATAACCCTAGTTAGTTAAAGTAGCAAGCCGTACTTATTGCTTGGCCGTGATTGATCGTATGAGAATAACCTGTCTAGTCTTGTCTTGATTCCTGCACAAGAATTGCTACCTGTCATGATTTTCTTATATTTTGCCGATAAATGGTGGGAGAATCCAAGTTCCGTTCAGACGAAGGGTTACAACCCCGGTCCTTGTTTGGTTTACGGGTTGTAACCTGGTTATCTGAATAGTCCCATGGTTATCTCATCGTATATCACCTGTTATGCTTTTCCTTAATTCCTGTCTTTATTACCTTATTATTATTGTGCTAATTGCTGGTTTTGGTTCCTAAGTGAAGCCTCCTTTGTGGCACTTGCTCTTTCTGGGGTCTGACCCAGCTGGTTTTGTATGGCCAGATACCGGAACAGCAGCAAAGGATCTACCTGCTTTCCAGCCAGATGGTGACCACTAGAGGGAATCCTGGCAACGAGTGGGTTTCTTTTGTTCTCCCACTGTAATTGTACATTATTCTTTTGAGGCATTTAGCCGACGAGCACCTGTTAGCTCGATGCACTTTACTTTCTGTCTGCCTACGGGCTGTAAACATGATTGGCAACTCGAGGTTGATCATGTATGACTTAACTCTTGCTAGTCCTTACATTTTGTACGACTAGCTTCATGATCATTTGGATATGTAATGTTTGGGACGCCTTACAATTGTATATTTGGTGATCTGATATCTTGTTACTATCATTACTTGTTGAGATTGGGACATTAGGCTTGTTATTGACCCTAAGAGACTGATGGCTTGTAGATAAACCCTCATATTTCTAGACAGCCGTGACCGTATAGTGAGATGGATTCCATTTCATTATACGTAGCTGGCTATGTCCGCCCCCGCTCTCCAGTATTTTGGTTCTGGGGCGTGACAAATATTCAAACTAATTTGCATATGTGCCTTCAGTCAACAACAGTGAAAAAAAAATGTAATCATTATTTCCATAAGTTATAAGAATTGAATTTGCTTAACTTGTGTTAGACATTCAGATGTCAGCGAGTAAAATAAATACATGACAGAATAATCAGTGACAAAATCACATCACATATGCATTAATTAATGCTTTAGATAAGAAAACTATGGAGTGAAGCAACGTGCAATCTTAACTTTTGTGATTCCAACAGCAGTTCTGTCATGCCTTTGGTGGCTTTCTTACTTACTATTGCCTAGCATGTTTGAAATTACTCTACCATGTTCTGCACTAGTTTGGTTCGCAGAATCATGGAGTTGGGAAAGTCATTACTTTCCTATGTTTGGGTGCCAAAGAAATTGAGGAAAGGAAAGTGATTCCCAGTGGAAGGGAAGTTAGGGGGAAATGATTTCACCCATCCAAGCAAGGAATCACTTTCCCACCTTGAAGTATTCAATATCCTTTCCAATTTTCTTGGCATTTCCAAACATCGGAAAGGAAAATTAATGGGAATTGTAATTTCACAATGGAAAGGAAATACCAAGGAATTGATTTCCTTTCCATTCCTTTCCACAAACCAAACGAGAGAGTGAATACTACAAAAAAAAAAATGCTAACATGCAACAAAGGTAGCAATATTATTCCAGGACAATACAATTTATATTGGTCAAAAGTCTACACAATTTAATGTTTGAACTCTATAACTGGAAACAGCATATGTATCCAAGATCATATGACAAATGATAACTTGAAAAATATAGAGAATAACATATACAAATTCCTGAGATGAAATATCCTAATAAACAAGCTTCATGTAGAACAAAGTCCAATCGTACAATATGAAGCTAAGCATGTTTTGTTGTCATTGCAGTGTTCTAAAAATCGGGCTAGGCGGCCGCCCGCTGCACCGGAAACCCCCAATTCGGCCCTCCTAGGCGCCTATTCGGACATGTTCGGCCTTGTTCGGCGCCTAGGCGGGCCTGTTCCACCAAGGCGGCAAATGAAAAAAATTAAAATTTTCAAATTTAAAATTTCAGAAATTTAAAATTGAAATATCAGATTTGAAATTTCAGAAAAAAAAAATTAAAAAAATCAAAAGAAATCTCAAAAAAAAATCAAAGAAATTTCAAAAAAAAAAAAAACCAAAAAATTTGAAGAAAATTCAAAATATCAACAACAAAAATTTCTGTGCAGCCGCCTAGGCGCTATGATAAAGCTTTTAGTTGCATACAATGACATTATGTTGTTTTATGCAACTAAAAGCTTTATGATATTAATATTAGAATTGCTTGATAGAAGCACCTCATGTGCTTACTTTATGATAATTTTGGGTAAAAGTAAAACAAATCGTACTCTGAAAACGAACCTACAAGTATGATAACAAGGTGGAGAAATAGTAAATGCACACTGAGATGCAATTGAGTAGCCAGTGCAGGTTTGGATAGCCATTACTTGTTGACCCCCATTCCTAAGTGTGCATGTTTATTAATAGAAAAAACGAAGGATCTAAAAAGAAAATGTAGAAGATATGAGAAGGAGGTGCAAACATCAGGATGAAAGTTGACATGCAATCTACCAGCCGGTGCAAATTTGACTAACCATTTCTTGTTGACCCCGTTCCTAACTGCCCTTGTTTATTCAAACCAAAAGACAATGATCTCCCATCTTCAGTTACCACAACTGTATGGTTCTTCCCAGCACCAGCTTTAACAATTTTGTATCTGTACATACAAGGAACACTCTCAAAACACAAATACAGCTGTCGGATTACAAAAGATCTATCTTGATGATCTAACAAGATTGAAACAGATTTAAGTAAACATAAAATGATATACTTTCTTGGGGCAATATATTATACAATGAAATAGTATAAATATTTTTCTTGGGTTACCACATCTTTTCTAATTCCATGTTTGATCATCTTCATCTCCTCTTCACATTTTGTCATAAAATAATATTCAAACAGATAATGCCAAAACTTTTCACGCCCCAATAAACACAACTGACATTCGTACTTCACTAAAAATTCATTATCAGAACTAAAAGTGTAATATTTGTCGAAACATTGCTCTACAGATTAAACAACAACAATCAAACTTCAGTTTTAAACTGAGCTCCTACGTTACACAAATACGGATATGACACGACATGGTAAGGCCACGGCAACACAACAACAAATTTGGTGTGTTCTAGTGTATTGTGGAGCATCCGGGAAGTGCCCTATATGTGTCCGACACAACGCAGACCACAATTTTGGAGTCCCTAGGTGCTCACATAGTAGTTCATAAATAAAAAAAGTCCAACAGTGCTGGCAAAGTGAAGTTGACAGGACTTTTTTTCACACTAAATTGGGTGATCAATACGGATGCTCCTCTTGGATACAGGTAGATTGAAGCTCGTAACATAATTGTAAATTTTATATATTGCTACATATACTGTTGTTTAAGTTGATGAAGTCTTTAAACAGGATATGAATCAAATGCCATTTTGAATGAACTTCCGAACAAGTACTTACAAGTATCATCACAGCATAGAATTAGAAATATCTAGAGGATATGAGACGACTTACTCCGACAATGCAGACACAACGGTTGGCATATTGCGCTGAAGAGTATCCCCATGCCCCAGCTGCCCCTTCTGAGAACATACGACTTCTTGAGTATATAATACCATACAAAGTAAAAGAAGAACCCTTTGTAGTATCTCTGCTCATACCTCATTTCTGCCCCATGTATAGCAACGGCCTTCCACATCCAAAGCCACACAATGGCAAGAACCTATAGAAGGACTATTAATGATTTCTGAAGTAAAATAATGGTCCATCCCAATTCTCAAACAGATTAAAGGAATAAAGGAGAAGAGCTTCAAAACTACTACCAGTTGACATATTTTTGCACATATGAAGTTATAAACAAGACTTAGCCATGCCCAAGAACAGGAAGTTTTGCAAGGATAACACCATTGCAGCAATAAACAAGAAGAATGACAGCAATTCTTCGCAAAAGTTGCAAGAGATGAATCGCTATCAAATGTAAAACAATGAAATCATAAAAATTTACATACAGTAGTAGAAAAGAAAAGGCGGAGAAGAAGAAGAAGAAGTGCAGTAAGAACCACCGGTGTTTCACTACTCCATATCATCATCAAAGTGACTCCAGTTCATCTTGCTTAAAAATTGCCATTTGTCAATAAACAAGTAACTGAGAAAAGAAGACTATTTTTTTGATCTCATATGATCTTACCTTGAATCCTTAATTGAAGTGTTAATCTCATGAGACAGTTTCAGTAACATCCATCACCATTATTTTCTAGCTGGCACCCTCACCCCCAAATTTCCGTCCATAAAGAAACTTGTGAAGGAGTATAAATAGTGGTAATTGTGAGATTATCAAAAGGGAAATTCTAAGAAGATGCATACTTTCCTGACCGCTAAATAATCAATCAGTTAGAACCCTTCTTTGCAAAGAAATCATAATAATGCAGTTTTTACACCTATTGGAGTTCCAAATCCAATATTTTAGGGGACAAAGCTATCACGTCCCGATTCCGTAGAATCGATAGTCGTCCCCCGGGCGTAATGCCGTGCGAACGTAAGTTGCAATCGCACAAGGCATAGTCATAAGGCTATCCGAAACACAACAACAAGAGCGTGCGCAGAGTAAATTGAACATATTATATAGAAGAAACTTGAGCTTTATTGATAATGAATATCATATTACAGACTCGATACAAGGTGCCGCGCAGGCTACAAACTGACTCCATTACAAAATGAACGTCGATGAGATAGTCGTTCCATACATCGCACCCCTTTATACAACCACAGTATGCAGACATCTGGGATAGGGGAGAGTCGAGACATCTCAGCTTGGACAGTTGCGGAGTCTTCAAAAGAGATTGAGTCAAAGCTTCGCACGCAAGGACGAAGCTTCAAAACACACGAGCGCTGCTTTCAGTCACGCGACGCGCTCCTCCTGATTTATAGCACATGTAGAGAGCGAGGATCAGTACAATCAACGTGTACTGGCGAGTAGCTAATTATTTTCCATGCTCTCATTTGGTTCAAGAATTTAGATAAAACATGCAACTTGTTTTAGTGATCTTTCTAACCATCCTAGTCAGTTTCAAGCAAGCAGATTAATGAAACATAAATAAGGAAAATTTACGCTAGAACTTACCCACGGCAGAGCGTGCCGTACAACATAAAGCTTACCATGTTCTTCCCTGTCATATTGCATAACATAAGTTTAACTAGTGCATATTTGCGGAGGTCATTAGCATGAAAATCATTCTGGACATAACTTGGTTTAGACGGTGCACGTTCAACGCGGGTAGCGAGCCCCGTTGAAGGAGCACCGAATATCCGCGGTACAATCCAGCATAGCTATCATGTTTCTTCCTAGGTTGGATCGGTCCCGTGGTCCCGGAATACCGTCCGAAGAAACAATCGTCCTTGTATACAAGTTGTCCATGACCGTGCTACGTTAACAAGTGATTTAAGACACGTTTTATGGTATCGTTGCGACAACTTTATAATCGATTCATTTCTTAGTTTTGCAGATCATGAAATAATGCTCTTTTCTAGAACCTTATCTTTTCTCTTTTTGAGCGTGAAACTTGTATTTTTCGAGTAAATCGTTCTAATTTGATACAGTTGTCCCGAGTTCTTGTTTTTGAGATAGAGGGTTGAGGTGAAAGAGGTCAGACACACCTTGATTTCTATCTGAGGCGAGAGACTTGTTGGTCGCACAAGACGTCGCCTACGCGATTACCTGAAATCGCACAAGCAACTGATTAGAACATTGTATTATTCAAGAAGTTCGATATATAAATGCGAGTTCGAAACGCAAGCCATGAAAACATTCACAAAAACATGCACGAAAACGCATTCAGAAAACCAAAGCCAAAACCACCGCAAGTGCGGCGTGAAAAACAGAGCAACGGGAGGTCTCTTCCGACTCAGCCGCAGAGTCTATCCTCGAGGCGCAACCCGCTAAATATGAAACTTGATTCCGAAAGAGCCTTTCCATAACGAGAAAATGATCTTAATTCAATCGTTCCCGTTCGACCGATTCGATCGATCCCGACCTATCGGTCACGATCAAATCGATAGCGACAATGTTCTTTTCTCGTGCACCCCGTGGACGGAGAACGGGGCACGATGAAGGGACGGGACGCTATACCATAACCAACTAAGAAAAAATTTTGATCTCGAAACTTAAGAAAAGAACCTACCGCTAGGAAAAATAGAGAAGGAAACTTTTTCCTCATCTCTAACTCCAGTTTCCAGGTCGACTCTTCGACCGCATGGTTCTTCCAAAGCACTCGAACGAGAGGGATGACACGGTTTCGAAGCAGTTTATCCTTGCGCTCCAAGATTTGCATAGGCTCTTCAACATACGATAAGTCTGCATGTAGATTCAGCTGACCAAAATCTACCATATGGCTCGGATCGTGCACGTACTTCCGCAACTGAGAGACGTGGAAGACATTGTGCACATCCGACAGTGCTGGCGGCAATGCAATCTGGTAAGCTACTAGGACGACTCACTTCAATATCTCGAAAGGACCGACAAATCTTGGACTCAACTTTCCTTTAGCTCCAAATCTCGTGACTCCACGCATAGGCGTGACTTTCAGAAACACGTGATCGCCCTCCAGGAATTCAAGGGATCGTCGGTGAGTGTCGACATAGCTCTTCTGCCGACTTTATACTATCTTTAATCTCTCCCGTATCAACTTAACTTTTTGTATAGTCGGCTCCACCAGTTCCGGACCGAGTATCTGCTGTTCCCCGACTTCATCCCAGCAAATAGGTGATCTGCACTTCCGGCCGTACAAAGCTTCATACGGAGTCATTTGGATGCTGGACTGATAGTTGTTGTTATATGCAAATTCGGCCAACGGTAGATGAACGTCCCAGCTTGACTTCAAGTCGATTGCACAGATGCATAACATGTCTTCGAGAATCTGATTCACCCGCTCTGTTTGGCCATTGGTCTGAGGATGATATGCTGAGCTAAACTTCAACTTGGTCTCCATTGCTGACTGAAGACTGCACCAGAAGCGTGACACGAATCGTCCATCCCGATATGAGACAATTGATATTGGAATCCCGTGCAGCCAAACTATTTCATCAAGATAGATCTGAGCAAGGCAATCGACGCTCCAAGTGACTTTAATGGCAATAAAGTGCACTGACTTGGTTAATCGATCGACGATGACCCAGACGACATCGTTCCCCCGCGACGTCTTCGGCAGGCTGACAACAAAGTCCATAGTGATGTAATCTCATTTCCATTCTGGAATGGCAAGGTTCTACATCTTCCCGCCCAGTCGCTGGTGCTCAGCTTTTACCTGCTTACAGGCCATACATTGTGACACGAAGAGTGCAACATCTCTCTTCATGTCGTGCCACCAAAAGATAATGCGGAGGTCCTTATACATCTTGGTGCTGCCAGGATGCAAGGAATATTTTGCATAATGCGCTTCCGACATTATCCCCTTTCTGAGTTCTGGGTTATCCGGTACACATAGCCTGCCCTTCACTCGCAATATTCTCGACTCGCCCTCTGCAAAGTCAGACGCCTTCCCTGTTGATATCAGCTTCCGCATCTTCTCCAGGTATGGATCATCCTTCTGAGCAGACTTGATCTTTCCAATAGGCTTGGTTCTAGCCGCAGTTGCGCCAGCTGCGTGCCCACAAATCGAACTCGGAGTTCTAAGGTCATTCCTTCCAAGTCGCGCAGCAGTCGACTGTTGATGGATAGTGAAACTATGTACCTCCGACTCAGTGCATCTGCCATAACATTCCCCTTGCTCGACGTATAGTCGATCGACAAGTCGTAGTCTTTCATCAGTTCCAGCCATCGCCTCTGCCGCAAATCCAGTTCTTTCTGGGTGAAGAGATACTTGAAGCTCTTATGGTTCGTATAAATTATGCACGCCATGCCATAAAGATAGTAGCGCCACAGCTTCAACGCAAACACAATTGTCGCTAATTCTAGGTCATGAGTGGGATAGTTCTTCTTATGCGGCTTGAGCTGTCTGGAAGCAAAAGATATCACCTTGTCCTGCTGCATAAGCACACACCCCAAACCCTGGCCAGAAGCACCGTTGAAGATTTGAAATCCCTCGGTCCCTTCAGGAAGAGCGAGTATCGGGACCAAAATGAGCCGTTGTTTTAGCTCTTCGAATGAAGCTTCACAATCGTCTGACCACACGAACGTGACTCCCTTTTGGGTGAGGCGAGTCAAGGACGATGCGATCTTTGCGAAATCTTTCACGAAGCGTCTATAGTATCCCGCCAAACCGAGGAAGCTTCGAATTTCACTGACAGACGCGGGCTGTTTCCAATCAACAACTGCCTCAACTTTCTTCGGATCAACTTAAATGCCTTCAGCGGAGATGATGTGCCTAAGAAAAGATACGATGTTCAGCCAGAACTCATATTTGCTCCTCTTTGCAAACAACTGATTATCTCGGAGGGTCTGGAGTACGGTCCGCAGATGTTCTACGTGTTGCGCTCAATCCTTCGAGTAGACGAGAATATCGTCTATGAAGACTACTACGAATTTATCGAGGAACGGACGAAACACCTGATTCATTAGATCCATGAAGGCGGCAGGAGCATTTGTTAGGCCGAATGGCATCACCAAGAACTCGTAGTGGCCATAACGAGCGTGCTAGGCAGACTTCGGCACGTCCTCTGGCTTGACCTTGAGCTGGTGATAACCCGATCGAAGATCAATCTTCGAAAACACCGTAGCATCGATGCGGGACAAAGGGTATTTGTTCCGGACGGTAGCTTTATTCAATTCCCGGTAGTCGATGCAGAGCTGCATCGACCCGTCTTTCTTCTTGACAAACAGCACAGGTGCACCCCATGGCGAGATGCTAGGACGAATGAACTCTTTGTCGAGCAATTCATATAGTTGTACTTTCTTTAAGTTCTTTTTATTCTGCAGGGGCCATTCTGTACGGGGCCTTAGAAATCGGTCGAGTGTTGGGAAAGGTGTCAATAGTGAACTCGATTTCTCGATCGGGTGGCATGCCGGGTAGCTCGTCCGGGAACACGTCTGGGAATTCTGCCACAACGTCGGTTTGATCCGCGTTTGCACCATCCTGTCGCGTGTCTCGAACGGACGCCAAGTAGCCTTCGCATCCAGAATGCAGCATTCGTCGAGCAGAGATCGCCGAGATCACCATGCAGGTTATCGACGCTTCGCCACACGAATAGCAGAATTCAAGCTCCTCCGGTAGACGAAAGGTGACCTTCTTTTCTGCACAGTCAATAGTGGCCGAGCAAGCGTCGAGCCAATCCATCCCCCGAATGATGTTGTAGTCCTTAAGGTCCATAACTATCGCATCTAGAGTCAATTTCCTCCCTCCTATACATATGCAGCCATCTCTACAGATAGTGTTTACAGAAACTTGTGTGCCCGACGGGGTGCTAACGCTAAGGTTAATGCCTTACGGTGCCATGAAAAATTTGTGTTCATCAATAAAATATGTCGCTATAAAACTATGGGTAGCACCCGAATCGAACAGTACACGAACAGGTTTATTATTGAAGAGTAGTGTACCTGTCACAACTGTATCAAAGGCAAACGCCTCATCTCGAGTCATGGCATAGACGCGGCCTGAGCATTGAGGCGACGATCCTGAACATTTTGCGTTGCGGGTTGTTGGGCTCGAGGCGCTGGTCCCTGGTTCCCTGGACGATGTTGCTGCTGCTGAGGCGCCATTGGGTTCGGTCTCTTGGCCGAGCAATTTGAACTGAAGTGTCTCCTTTTACCACAGTTCCAGCATCCTCCTTCAAGAACTTCGCAATCGACGGCTAGGTGTCCGAATCGGCGACATCTGTTACAGCGAGGTCCCATGTTCCGCCCTTGGTATCCACCTTGGTACCCATTGTTCGGACGCTTGGTCACATTGTTTCTTCCTGCATGGCTAGGACGCTTATGATTGTATGTATGCATAGTGCCGACAGCAGCTGGGAGATATTGGCGCTCAAGGCGGAGAGCGTGATTCAGGGACTCGTCCATTGTCTTGTATTCCGGAACTGACACATGAGCAGAGATAGAGGGCCGAAGACCCACTTCAAACCGCCGAGCGCGACTCTCCATTGTAGGCAAGAAAGATCCAGCAAATTTGGCCAGTTTATTGAACTCTGTTGCGTATTGCCGCACCATCATATTCCCTTGCTTCAGCTGCATAAATTTATTCTCCTTTTCTTGTCGAACGGCTGCAGGGAGGTACTCGATTTCGAACGCCTGTCAGAAGGTGGCCCAAGAGATTGTCGCTGTTTCGTCGTCACGTCGGATCGCTCGCTTTTGCACGGCCCACCAGTCATGCACGTTCAATCGGAGTAGAAGCTGAGCACACGCAACTTTCTTGGACTCATTAACGCCTAGAAGCTCGAACCGGTCTTCCAACTCCTCTAACCAATCGATCATCAAAGAAGGGTCTTCAGTACCGCAGAAGGACGTTCGGCAATTTTTCGTAAATTTTGACACCTCAAAGTGAAACTCCTTGGTGTTGCAGGTAGTCGCTCGGGTACCTCCGGCTCGATATCGATCGGTCGGACCGCAGGCTCGGTTTCGGCACGAGTCGTTGCAGAGTTGTCGTTGGCCACAACTGTCTGGACGATTTGCTGAAGAGTATCAAGCTGCTTCTGTTGCAACTTGAATTGCGCATCGAATCGGGCCTCAAACCGAGTCTGTCGTGCCTCAGCTTGTCTCCGTTGGCCTTCAACATGCAGTTGATGTTGTTCGTACAGGTGCTGATTTGCCTCGGCCTGACGTTGTTGCGCTTCCAGCATGCGCATCATCCGTTTCATGGGTTCCATAGGGTTGTTTGAGGATCCCTCCCCCGAGCTGCTCGAGCCGCTCGAAGCACTTCATTCCCGCCCGCAGCTTCTCGGACTTCTGGGATAGGAGGCAACTCATATTAGTCTCAAGAAATATTACGGACTCACTGTATGCAACAACTCATCTCATCGACACGAGGTCAAAGGTTCGAGACTCGAACAGAAGGCTTGTTGATACCATTATGTCACGTCCCGATTCCGTAGATTCGATAGTCGTCCTCCGGGCGTAATGCCGTGCGAACCTAAGTTGCGATCGCACAAGGCATAGTCATAAGGTTATCCGAAACACAACGACAGAGTAAACTGAACACATTATATAGAAGAAACTTGAGCTTTATTGATAATGAACATCATATTACAGACTCGATACAAGGTGTCGCGCGGGCTACAAACTGACTTCATTACAAAATAAACGTCGATGAGATATTCGTTCCATACATTGCACCCCTTTATACAACCAAAGTATGCAGACACCTAGGATAGGGGAGAGTCAAGACATCTCAGCTTGGACAGTTGTGGAGTCTTCAAAAGAGATTGAGTCAAGGCTTCGCACGCACGGACGAAGCTTCAAAACACATGAGCGCTGCCTTCAGTCACGCAGCACGCTCCTCCTGATTTATAGCACCTGTAGAGAGCGAAGATCAGTACAATCAACGTGTACTGGCGAGTGCTAATTATTTTCCATGCTCTCATTTGGTTCAAGAATTTAGATAAAACATGCAACTTGTTTTAGTGATCTTTCTAGCCATCCTAATCAGTTTCATGCAAGCAGTTTGATGAAACATAAATAAAAAAAATTTACGCTAGAACTTATCCACGACAGAGCGTGTCGTGCAACATAAAGCTTACCATGTTCTTCCCTGTCATATTGCATAACATAAGTTTAACTAGTGCATATTTGCGGAGGTCATTGGCATGAAAACCATTCTGGACATAGCTTGGCTTAGACGGTGCACATTCAACGCGGGTAGCAAGCCCCGTTGAAGGAGCACCGAATACCCGCGGTACAATCCAGCATAGCTATCATGTTTCTTCCTAGGTTGGATCGGTCCCGTGGTCCCGGAATACCGTCCGAAGAAACAATCGCCCTTGTATACAAGTTGTCCACGACCGTGCTACGTTAACAAGTGATTTAAGGCATGTTTTATGGTATCGTTGCGACCACTTTATAATCGATTCATTTCTTGGTTTTGCAGATCATGAAATAATGCTCTCTTTTCTATAACCTTATATTTTTTCTTTTTGAACGTGAAACTTGTATTTTTCGAGTAAATCGTTCTAATTTGATACAGTTGTCCCGAGTTCTTGTTTTTGAGATAGAGGGTTGAGGTGAAAGAGGTCAGCCACTCACCTTGATTTCTATTCGAGGCGAGAGACTTGTTGGTCGCGCTAGACGTCGCCTATGCGATTACCTGAAATCGCACAAACAACTGATTAGAACACTTTATTATTCAAGGAGTTCGATATGTAAATGCGAGTTCGAAACGCAAGCCATGAAAACATTCACAAAAACATTCACGAAAACGCATTCAGAAAACCCACGCAAGTGCGACGTGAAAAACGGAGGAACGGGAGGTCTCTCCCGACTCAGCCGCAGAGACTATCCTCGAGGCGCAACCCGCTGAATATGGGACTTGATTCCGAAGAAGCCTTTTCATAACGAGAAAATGATCTTAATTCAATTGTTCCCGTTCGACCGATTCGATCGATCCTGACCTATCGGTCCCGACCGAATCGATAGCGACAGTGTTCATTTCTCGCGCACCCCGTGGACGAAGAACGGGGCACGATGTAGGGACGGAACACTACAAAAGCTAAGGATGAGAGAATCCGAAGGCACATATCTAAATGAAGCATGCAGTCTCTAAATTTTACGGGGATTTCACTATGGAGTTCTATGTGGTTATATTGGTCAATAACACAAAATCAATGTGATGTATGAACTGTTGCATGCTCTGGAAGCTGCTCGAAGCTTTACTGGTTGATAAGGCACCTTGAGGGCAAGGTGAAGGCAGAGTATCTTGTGCGTTAGAGGAATTAAATTTTGAAAACAGCTCCGCCACTTTATTTTGGTTTGATGATCCCCGACGAATGTGGAAGACATCTATTGTCGGCTAGGATTTGTTAGTTTTGAGAGAAGGCGCTGATTGGAAGGTTGGGAGATTTGTACAGAATCAAATTGGGGTTGATCCCCTATACCAGGAATGCACTTCACTTGGGACAGAATGAGGAGAAAAAAAATACTTGTAACCAAGATCTACATGCAAGGTTGTAAAAGGAGCTAGGTGGTAGGCGGGCGGCCACCTACCGCCTAGCGCCTAGGCGGCCTTCTAATACTAGGCGGTCACCGCAAAAAACATAAGAATTAAAATATGCTAAAGTGAAAATTATACTCCAAATTTAAAGTTTCTCATAATAAGTAAACAAAGCCAAATTCATAGTTCAAGACAACATAGACAAGACTACAAATTTAAAATTATACTCTCATTCTTTTCCATGTGTGTGTGCAGCAGGCTACTGTGGAGGGAAAAAAAAAAAGGAACTGTGTGCAGCCGGCTTCAAAGTTCAAAACAGAGAAAGAGAAAGAAAGAAAGAAAAAGGAAAAGAAAAAAAAAATGGCCGGCTACAAGTTCAAAACAGAGAAAGAGAAAGAAAGAAAAAAAAAAGAGCCGGCGAACCCTAATCGGCTCTGGAGCCTGGAGAAGAAAAAGGAAAAGATGAAGAGTGAGAAGAAGAAGAGAAGATGAAGATTGAGAAGGTGAGAACCCTAACCTGCTCGCTCCTTCTTCCTCCTGCTGCTTCTCCTTCTTCCTCTGCTTCTTCTTCTTCCTCTCTTTCTTTGGCTGCTGCTGCTGATTTTTCTTCTTCCTTCTCGTGTTTTTTGGTATTAACCACTATCGGGTTTCGGGCGGGTCCTGCACTTAAAAAAAAAAATTCAAAAAAAATTTGAAACCGCCTAGGCGGCCGCCCCCCTGCCACGAGGACGTCCGCCCCACCGCCTCGAGCGCCTAGGCGGCCGCCTAGGCCCACCTTTCTTCCTGGCCCGCCTGGGGACCGATTCCGGCCCAGAGTTGGGCGCCACCGCGCCGCCCAGCGCCGCCTAATCCCGCCTTTTAGAACACTGTCTACATGCATGGTAATGAACTTCCAATCATGAGAAAAATTGCCTCAGCTTCTGCTTGGGATAGTAGTAGAATTCATCACCCTAAATTGCATGAGATAAGGAAGCTGGTATGGCTCATCTTCCTCAAAGAGTCAAAGTTCTCTGTAGTGTTACTCTAGATGGACTACAACAGGCTAAATCGATATGGTTCAGACTTTAGAGCTACTAACCATGCAAAGCAGAGATTAAAGATAGGAATCATTTGTTCGTCCACTATTCATACAGCATATCTCTGGACTTGAGACTGCTCGAGATGAATTAAGCAATAGGAGGTGCAGTTAAATGCTGGAATGGTAACTAAAAGGAAATTTAAAGTGGAGTCAGTTAGATGATGTCAACAGGGTATTGCCAGGCTATGAGGAAATTTTAGTGTGCAAGCAATTGGCAAAATCTAGGAAGCATGGACACTCCAAAAATAGGTACATTTGACTCCATGTTGAGTCTTGTCCAACACGTATTAGACAAAACATGGACACTCCAAAATACATTAGGACATGCCAAAATCGATAGTGTGTCCGTCTTTGTGTCCCGTGCCCATATCGTGTCGTGTCTTATATGTGTCTGTGCAACATAGGCCACAATATTAGGCAGTAATTGTACACTTGAAATCAACGCACTTCGGCAAGGACTAGATGATCTACCACAAGTAAATGGAAGATTTGTCAAACTTCTTAATGACTAGGTTAGCTGAAATGGGTCATTGCTTTCAATGGTATGATATATCAAACAACTGGAGGATTAGGTTTGCCAATATGAAGCTTTAGGAGCAAGACAAGATTTAATGGATCATAGTTGGACGATTAAAGTTGGCATGTTAAAGATGTGAACCCTTTATACATAGGGATAAGATGAAAGGGAAACTAAAGGGAAAAGTACTCCATACATAGGGATAACCTTACATTCAACAATGTACACTGCAGAGATTTTTGTTGTTACAAGATGCATGAAGAAGTTTGACAAACTCAATGATCCAATACAATTTAAGAGGAGCCTATGTCTCAAACTATCGAGTTGTGTGTTTGGTTACATGCCAACGCTCATCGAGTATGCTCTCTCACACTGGCATTCATCAAAGTTGGAGCAACCCACAAACTCCACGTACCAATTGGTCGTGAAGTTGGAGCAATCCACAAGTATAATATTACACGTACCAATTGGTCGTGAAATTGGAGCAATCCACAAGTCTAATATTCCTAAGCCAAAAAAAACAGAAAAATTATTAGGAGTAAAAAAATTCAAATATTGTACAAAATAAGAAAAATGTATCCTCCAATACTTAGCTTTCTAACCAACATTCTTGTCAAGGTTGTGAAAAGCGCTAGGCGCTAGTCTGGCGGGCACCTGCCGCCTAGCCCCTAGTCCGCCTAGGCGGTCGCCTATATCTAGACGGTTCAAAAATAAATAAATAAATAAATCCAAAAAAATCTACTGAAAATTGCAGAAAAGACGATAAAATTACAAAATACGCATAGTCGAACGTTGGGAGGTCTAGGCGGGTGCCTAGGCGGACATCGGGCGGGCACCAGGGGCCTAGCGCATAGTTGCCGTCTAGACCGCCTTTTAGAACAGTAATTCTTGTTTCTTTTTAATATGCATGTTTTATACCATTATTACTATAGTGTCCCACTTCTCGCAGTGCATTGACAGGAGGCTAGACCGAGCCAGTCAATCAGAATAAATCATCTTGGAAAAAACCTTGCCGATATCGATTGATCAGGACTTACAGATTGAGACCATTCCAATTGATGGATTAGCTCTGACGAGTTAGTCCCAAGATACAGTGAATCGTGCTTGGCGAATGAACTCTGTATAAGAGCTTCTTTCCATACTTTTCGTTATTGTTTTGTTGGACGTTTTCGCTGCCTGATTTTGGTGAATGTGTTTTCGTGTTGTTTTCGATTATTGGCTTTTATTGTTCAATTTTATCGCATTTTGCATTCATTTCGAATCTTGAGAGAAAGAGATCGAAGTATATTAATCAAACGTTGGTGTAATTTTAGAACGCATATGCGAGACGTGATCGTTGCGTGAAGTTCCTCTTCTCTTGGATAGATTCATTTTGGTGAGTTGCTTTGACCGGACGATCATTTATCGTCACGTCCTAACAGAAGATTATCTTGTCTACTCTATTTATTGTGTCCCTATGATCAATGATACCATAACAAAAAGATAAAATAAAAGAGATGAATCACATGTTAAATCATAGAAGTATTTCTTTACTTATTGCTATAAGAATGATTATGTCCCTTATCAATTGTCAGATGATAGAATTGTATGGAAAAACACGGTATAACCATGCATATAAGAAAAGAAGAAGATAAAATGTTTACTTGTTGCTAAATTGTCGCATAGTAATATTTTATCTAATATAAGTTGCATTCACGCATTGATCTGGACAACTTGTGCACAAGGACGTAATCTCTCGACCGATTCCCGGGGCACTGGAAATCACTCGGCCTAGGAGGGAACAGCACACCCAGAGGCTAGAAGTCCTCGTGATTGGAGGGGTGTTAGTCTATTAGTGAGATGGGCTCGTACGTTACAACTGCTAATCATGAAAAATCACACATTGGCCACAATGTAGTTAGGTCGCATGCATATGATACGACTCTTGCAAGCCTAACAATAATTGCATAGACGGAACGTAAGTTTATATGTATATGCAAATTGTGCTAATTCTTGTTTGTTGCAGGGATGATCAGACGGCAGTGGGTAAGAATCACTATATAAGTGATATCTTTATTTCTTATGTTTCTTTTATGAATTGTTAAAAAAAATCTAGACAAGTAGAAAGTTTACTTAATAATAGTTGCTAGCTTCACATGATTACCTAGTGTTGATTTCGGTAAGTTCGGTCACGACCGCTCACCAGTACGTGTTGTGTCCTGACCCACATTGTAGGCATCTCCAGATATCGAGAAGCAAAAGAATGATTAGAGGCGCTAGAAGCTTGTCCAGTCTAGTGGAACCTTGTTCATCACCTCCAAGCTTTCCCATTCAAGTTTAGCAGTTCCGTTTAAGGTGTTTTATCTTTTGTTTTAGTAAGGAGATATGATGTATGGACATTGTTGTTGTTTTCAAAGTTTCAAAGAAAGATGTAAGTCAAGTATGGCATTTTGAGTTGGCTATCAAAAAGTACTTTGTAACCCAGTCAAGTTATCAATATAGAAGTTATTTTGTTTCCTATCTCTGTATTTAAATTTGGTTTCTGTATTAAAAGCTCCGTTGCGTTGTTGTTAGTTTAGTCTAGTTGTTACTGTGCATGTTCATGCCTTATACAAGAGCAACTTAGGCTTATACGGCATCACGTCCAGGGGCGACTTTACGGTTATCCGGGATCGAGATATGACAATTCCAAGGGCTATACATTTAAGAACTGGTACAAGCATGTACAAGGTTGTTGCATGGTTGAAAGAACAACTACCAAAGATAATCAATTTATCCATCTCTATGCACAAAATCTAGAATATGATTTCAAATACCTTTCCCTCTACCACTTACTTAATTTTTCATATGCACAAATCTAGAAGTTCATAAATCAAAATATTCAAAGACAAATCTTAAAAGAAATAGCAGGCAAGTTTTATTACAGAATTAGAATAAGTTATAATTCATAACTATTCAGTATTATTCTGACTGTTAATATAAAGGTTAAAAAAAAAATTGGGAGGGTGCACTACAACCACCACAAAATGAGGAAAAATAAGACATTAATGTAATGAGAGTGCTTGCAACAACAAAGCCTTTTATCCCAAACTTTTGGGCTCTTCTTCATTTCATTCGGCTCTGTTAAGGATCATTTTCTTTATAATGCTAACAAAAATCATATCATTCTTTAACACTTCAAACCATGTTCGTCTAGGTCTACCTCTAGTCCTACTGGCTCCAACTACTATATTATCGCTCCTCTTATTACAAGAGTATTTATTGGTATGTCTTGTACATGTCCAAACCACTTAATAAGACGATTTTCTCCCTTGTCGTCAATTGGTGCCACCTCTAATTCCCAGCGGATACACTCATTTATGAAATGAGTCCTTACAAAATGAGAGTGTCTATGTAATATAAAATCAGTTTTTACAGAAGTGCTAAATGACTTCTAATGCAGCAATTGTACTATTTGTTTCTTTTTTTTCCATGTAATCAATCCTTACATTTTAGTTTGAAAATAAAGACTAGTAATGAACTATATTTCTTATGAAGTACAAAATGGGGTTAAATTCAATTAGTTTAGAATACTTTGCAGGTTTTTTAGTGGCTCCTGTTTGGCAATGCTCGATAAAGATGTTATCTATGAGCCCAAACCAATACCAATATATATTTATTAATAAACCTAATTTAATAATAAAATTGAAACTAAAATTTTGTTGAATCAATTGTTTTACTATTTTCTGGAAATGAATTAGGCTCAAATGGATTCTGGTTATTACTGAATCAGCCCGATTGATCCAATTATTAAATAATTGTGTCCGACCAAACCCGATAGAAACTGTTTGTTTCTAATTATGATGTCTAAGTTTTGAAAACAAGGAAACTAAACCAGTAAACTAGGTTAAGTTCTCTCCTCACAACTTCACAATTTATTGATGATTTAGGAATGTGCATTAGTGTAAAATCTCTGTCAGTCCATTTAATATGAAGAAAACATCTAGAATTGCATGAAAGAACGGTCATATAAAGGTATTACCTAGAACACGTAATATGATAATAGCATTTAATTTTCAGAAAGGAGCTTGATATTGAAAAAGGCCCCGATTCCCAGCCTATGTTAAACAGGTCATCTTGGTCTAGACCGTGCCAATGTTAATGATTTATACAAGTCACATCAAGATAACCTACTTGTTTCGGGTCTAGATCATAACTTACAGTAATAGTTTAAAAATGAGAAGAGGAAGTGCACAGCAGGAAACTGAAGCAATAGTGGAAAAAACATATAAACGTGATTCAGGCCAGTATCAATGATGGTTATCTTGGACGTCGGGCATGAGGGAAAGGCCCTTAATGTAACTGAATAGAAGAAAAGGATTCAAACAGCCAACAGCCGACCCAAAAATTTGGGATAAAGACTCCCTTGTTGTAATAGTCAAATCTAACCCATCTCACTGGAGTGTAATAACCAAATTCTCAATTTGGGCCGAATGTTAGCTAAATTTGACCAAAACTCTGCTAACGTTTGAGCCAAAATCGTGCAGCACAACTCCCCCGCATTTCTATGCAGCATAGTTCGTTATATAAGGAGTTTTCTCTCTAAAGTTTGAGCCATTCGGTATTTGACTTCTCTAGAAGTTAGCAACCGACTTGCCAAGTGAATATTGCAGTCAATTTACGCATCACGCTGACACCAAAAAAGAAAAAAAAATGGATGTCCAGACCTCGAAACTTTAGCAGAACTCAACCAAATTCATACTAAATAGATAATCAAAATGTACCTAATCATGATGGAATGGCTTAATAAAAAGGACGTGCACAGACTACAAAAGATTGAAATGAAGCACTATCACCTGGCATTTCTTCAAACAGATATTGCACGTTTTATGCACATATATCCATCTCGATCGATCCATGTCATGTAAATACCAACAAGAATATAAGACAGCAAATCAAAGCTCTGTCAACACTCAGAAAACGAAGGAGAGGGTTTATCACTCACCCGGCCTATGTTAATCAGGTCATCCTGGCCTAGACCATACCATATGCATATTAAAGTAAACAAGTTGTGTGAAGCTAATGCTTATTTCGGATCTAGACCATAACATACATAAATGGCTTAAAAATCAGAAGAGGAAGTGCACAGCAAGGAATTGAAGAAAAAAGGGGGGGAAATGTAAACATGATTCAGGCCAGCATCAACAAAGGTTATCTTGGACGTCGGTCATAAAGGCAAATGCATCTTGCAAGACTATAATAACCAAATTCTAAACTGAGGCCGAATATAAATTCGACCAGAACTCGGCTAAAGTTTACGCCAAAATCGTATCCCACCGACATCTGGACCAAATCCATACTATAATACTACAGGATACAAGAAGACCCCCTCCCTGGCGTTTCTCTCCTAGCTCAAACTAAAGTTTGAGCCTTTCGGTACTCAGACTTCTCTAAATAGTTGCTAAGTGAATAAAGCAGTCATCTTTTGTACTAAGCTGACACCGAAAAAAAAATGTAGGATGCCGAGACCATGAAACTTATAACAGAACTCAAACAAACTCATACTAAATAGATAATTAAAATCCACCTAAGCGTACTGGAGTGGCTCGACAAAGGACCCCTACAATACCACAGCTCAACTAAGCCATAGAATACGAAGGATTCGAGTGAAGCACTATCGCCCAGCATTTCTTCAAACATATATTGCCCGCTCGGTCGAGCAATTTCACATAAATACCAACAAAATACTAAGACAGCAAATGAAAGCACAATCAACATCACAGAGAAATGAAGGGAGGGGAGAGGTTTCTCACCGCATCCGGCGGCGACGAAGCGGATGTCGACGCCGACGAGGGACCGGATCCTCGTCGGAGAGACGATGTTCCCGGCGGGGGAGGCCCTCCTCCTTCCCATGGCGTCCCAGCTGACGGATCCGCAGAAGAGGAGTTCGCCGGAGGTGATCTTCTCCGCCTCCTCCGCCTTCTTCTCGGTATCGGCGGCCGCCATTTCCAGGTTTTTTTTTTTACTCGATTGGGAATGATAGCTTTGAGGGCTTGCTTCCTGTTGAGGAGGAAATGAGGGATTTGAGGTTGCTCACTTCCTTGGGAGTTGTGCTGGGCGGTGTCCAGTGTGTCTTAGATTTTACGTATGCAGCACTGTTTATATGTCTTGAAAGAATCAGGGAATTTTTAAATTTCATCCCTGGAAATTGCTGAGAAACCCAATTTCGAGGTGGGCTTTTATGAAATGCCCACCCGCTGCATAAGTTTTATAAAATACTCAGAATTAAGTATTTTCACGTTAAATATTCCAAAATTTCCTTTTAGATGTCACCCGCTGGGAAATGCTATTTTTATAATACCGAAACTACCCTCCGCGCGAATTGGTCATCTATATGTATTTGAATTCAAAAAACTCAGATCTGGATTGCGATTTTCGTCTTCTTCTTCACGGGAAATCTGAATTCCATTGCTCTCATATTCAGCAGAGATTGCAAAAATCGTTCGTAGTTCGGTGTGTTTTTCTTCAGTCGAACTCAGATCATCGCTCGTCATCATCATCACCATCTTCATCGTGGAGACATTTGAAGTTTTTCGACGATTAGGTCAATTGTGGAGAGAAGATCTTTCTTCTTCTTTTCCATAAGAATTATCATCGTTTTGAAAGAAGAACGAAACTCTTTATTCATGAAAAAACTAAATTAACGTTTTAACACTGTAAATGACCATTCTCCGTGTAAACTAACACGGAGAATGTCATTCTCCGTTTTATTTAAAACGGAGAATACCGTTCTCCGTGTTTCTAACACGGAGAATGACCATTCTTCTGCGTTTTAACACTGGAATGACCATTCTCCGTCTTAATTAGGACGGAGAATGACCATTCTCCGTCTTAATTAAGACGGAGAATGCCATTCTCCGTTTTATTTAACACGGAGAATGACATTCTCCGTTTTATTTAACACGGAGAATGGCATTCTCCGTGTTTCTAACACGGAGAATGGTCATTCTCCTGCGTTTTAACACTGGTATGACCATTCCCCGTGATAAATTACACGGAGAATGGCATTCTCCGTGTAAATTAAGACGGAGAATGGTCATTCTCCGTTTAATTTAGCACGGAGAATGGCCATTCTCCGTCTTAATTAGGACGGAGAATGCCATTCTCCGTTTTATTTAACACGGAGAATGGCATTCTCCGTGTTTCTAACACGGAGAATGGTCATTCTCCTGCGTTTTAACACTGGAATGACCATTCTCCGTGTAAATTAAGACGGAGAATGTCATTCTCCGTGTTACTAACACGGAGAATGGTCATTCTCCGTGTAAATTAAGACGGAGAATGCCATTCTCCGTGTTACTAATACGGAGAAAGACCACCCTCATGCGAAAATTAACATTTTTCGTGTTCTAAACGGAGAATGGCCATTCTTCTGCATTTTATGGTCAGCTGAAACTTTGGAGGGCCATAACTTTTGACTGGGAGGTCGAAACGAGGTCCCGTTTGTCGCAAAATGAGCGTATCGTCGAGGAGACTGAAAGTAACAGCTTCATTGTTAGACGGCCTTCCGAAATTTTAGAATCGCAAAAAAGTAATGTTTGGACCTCCGTTTTAGCACTTTTGTCGTTCGTCCCGGTCTTTCCGAAATTTTTCGACGAGTTTTTAAAGATTTTTGAGGAGAAAACCTAGATTCGAAAGTGAGCAGCGTATGGAAGAAGATGGAGTATTGAAACATTTTTTTTAAGATCAGTTTTGTGGGTGTTTCCAATAAATTAAAAGGAAGGACAAAAGGGTCATTTGGAACCCGCTTTGGATAAGTTTCTCTAATTCTGGGCACGCGATGAAAGTTTTTTTAGCGGTGGGTTTTACATAAAACTTTTTTAGTTTTTGGGCATTTCATAAATCTTCCCATTTCATCCCACTTATTCTTACTTAGTAAATGCAGGTACTTTACATGTATAATAACGTATAATATAAATATTATTCAATTATAATTAAATATTTTTTTATTTTATGTGGTTAAGATGAAAGGGTTTTTTTTAGTTCGATTTTTCATATTAAATATGTATAACAAATTTAAATTTTTTCAATAATTTTTATATAATTTATTTTTTAAAATAAAATAGACCATGATATACATACGGCTTAGACGGCTCACTTTTGAGCCGTTTTGAAGCCTCATTATATAGTACTAGTAACCACTGCTGAGATCTTTAATCTTTCTGGCAAGATTCACTTGTTGCTTTGAGCCAATTTTAGTTAGTCTTTCATATACTTCTAAAAATTTCAAGAATTTCAACAACATAGATTATATCAAAAAAAAAATACTACAAAAGTCGGTATCTTCTTTTCCAACACCCAAGAAGAAGGATATATGTCTCAAGGAAACCTAAGTCCCATAATAACATGTCCAACTTGGAGTCCAATTGTAGATACTAATAAATGCACGTACTTTGCACGTATAATAATGTATAATAAGAGTATTATTCAATTATAGTCAAATATTTTTTTCAAACTCATATGGTTAAGGTGTGAGGTATTCTTTTTGTTTGGTTGAATTCGATTCCTCATGTTGAATATATATAACAATTTTAAACTTTTTACATTTGTTTACATAATTTATTTATTTTAAAATAAAATGGACCGTGATATGATGACGACTTAGACGGCTCAAAAGTGAACCGTTTTAAAGTCTCATTATATAGTGGAAGATAAGATGAATTTATACTTACATTCCGTTTTTTAATTTTATTATATTTATATTCTATTTTTTATCACAAAAAATATTATAAAAATATTCGTATAGTCAAAAAAATATTTTTTATGACAAAATATAGAATGTAAATTAATAATATTAAAACGTGTGATGTAAATACAAATTCATAATAATAAGTTGGATAAAAGTCAAAAAAATCCCAAAGAATTATTTAGGAAATTGTAATTGTCAAGTAAGATTTTATAATATTTTTAAAAAATTTAAGATCTGTTAAACTATCATCAAGTTACTATAATTTTTAAAAATATAATTTATAAATTTTCTTCTAAATTAAGAATAATTTTGATAGTTTATTTTAAAAATCTTTGGATATTATAAAAAAAAAAATTGACAATTAGAGGTCCCTTATTTAAATCTTCTTCTTTTTCTTCTCATTTTTATCACAAAAAAAGTCGCAACAAAAATTATGCGAACTTTCAGGAACTTTTTAAGTTCCAAATAAATTTGTGAATTATTAAAAAGTAGCTAAAACATTATTCTTTAAGTAGATGCATAGAACAATTGGTATTGTATTAAAAGATCGTGTTATAGGATATTATTTTTTTACGATCCTAAATATTGACAATCTTCAAAATTAATATCGAGATGATTAATTTTGAAGAATTCCCTTTTCCCTTTTCGTATATGAGAATATTTATATTCTACTTCACTTATGGAAATCTAAAATTAGGCAAATGTGGAACAATTAAGTAATGTTACATTTATAAGATCGAATTTTATATGATCGTGCTTATTAAAACAAGCTACTATATACTATGCATCTTTTATTAAATTAATAATAATTAAATTCAAGGAACAAGACGCATGTTCTAAATATCTAAATTTTCAATATTATGTCAAACATCACCATGTCCCTCTTAAACGGAAGGCAAGTTGACAACAAACAAACTCTTATTCCACAAAAAAATCCTACACAAATCAACATTTTTTTCTAACAAAATAAGCCAAAATTGTGATACATAAGCTTCCTATATAACTCAAGTATCAAAGCCTATTAAAAAAACATTAAAATATAAATTCTCCTACTTTGATTATATCAACAAACTATTTGGAGGTTACTAGATAATAAAGTGCAAAACTAGTTAATTATATTATAACTCAAATGGAAGCTCTTATCGTCCAAAATGAAAAATAAAATAAAGATAATCATTAAAAGACAGATAGATCTCGAGCAATACTACTAAATTACCTTGAAAATTTTAACATCTTTGAATTTGTTAGTGATTAATCTCCTAAATTCTCATTCATAGTTTGAATGAAGATTTAATAAAGTTTGAATGATTTATCATAATAGGGCATTACATTAAGTATTTCTATGTTTACTACTTGTTACACTAACCATTCCTACTTTAAAACAAATTGCACGGACCATTGCTGGAGATCAGGCCGTTGCTGGAGATCAGGGAGGCCTCTGCGCTCAAGCTGGCATGGAGATTCATTAGAGGGGGGTCTCTTTGGACGGACTGGATGCACAACAGATACGTGAAGCAGGGCAATTTTTGGACGTGTTCTCCTGATAACCACCATTCTGTCATGTTCAAGACTGTCCTGAGACACAGGGGTGTGCTCAAGTCTGCTATCCGGAGGGTCATGAAGGATGGGTCGGGTACAGACCTCTGGCGGGACCCTTGGATAGATCGGCGTTCGTTACTAGACATCAGGGGATCCCCGACTCACACGGAGGACAGGCGAGGTCTGACGTGTAGTCGGATCTTACGAGATGGAGAGTGGAGGCCGAAATCTTATCGGTACACTGAGGAGCTGGGAGGGTGATGGAACTGGGGATTCCCAGGACCCTTACTTTGGTGTGCGTATTGATCGATAGTAAACAGATCTAATACGTGTTCTAACCCTTCATAGGCGGAAACTAGGGTTCACGAATTATACCTGCACCGGAAAGGAGACAAGTAATTTCTGGCAATCTCGAGCGGACGACCCCAAGATCTTCTGCACGTATTCCTTCTTCGAGTTGGACGTCGTGTGGGCGATGATCTCCCAACCTTTTCTTCTCCTTGGCACCCCTCTCTTTCTCTCCTTACGTGAATCACGAATTTAGAGAAAGTTTCTGATTTTTTTGATCCGATAATGTGGCGGCCAGAGAATAGAGGATATATATAGGCTACGGCAGGGACCATGAGGAGAAATTAGGGTTAGGCCTCCTAACGGATCTGGATATCCCGTGTTCAGTCCGAACACACAATTCAGGCCCATTAACAATAGCTCGGTCCACTAATGAGCTATTGTTGCACTACCTCCCTAATCCCAAATTATGTTTGTGGGCTCCTTTTATTATATGCTCGTTTGGCTCCCCATGTTAAGATATCGTATATCCGTCGATCAAATTAAGTTACTGACAACTATATTGATTCGACATCTTTTATCCTTAAGTAGTACCGCTCAACTTTATTTGTCATGTCGGATATAATCCACCTGCAGGGTTTATATGACAATCCTTATGAGCTCCTTAAGGGGACATCATCAACCCGATGTATCGGGACATGGATTCCATTTATAATCAACAGCCCATCATACATACAATATTATTACCCAATTCATAGAGGTTGTTGATCCATAATGAATCTCACTCTTTTATGAGTCAAAGTAATGCACACTGCATATACATGTCCGTTATTATATCCGGATTAAGAGCACAAGCATCCATAATAACAGAGGTGTTTGTTCTTTTATGTAGTCAGTACAAAGAGAACAACCTCAAGTGGTCCTGTTCAATACACACAAAGTGTACTAGTGTAAACCTATAGTCAAGATAAACTAATACCAGATTACACTACAACCTTTCCAATAGATTGTCCAAGTCCATCTAGGTTGTGAACTATTTATATACTCCATAGGAAACTGATAATATGATCTTCTGTGTGACACCACACACCATATTATCTACAATATAGAATATCAGACATTTGCATTAACACTTGTAACAAATACAATATGCAAACATTTGCCCATATGATTCTCATTCAAAATTTAAGAAAATAAGGTTACTACAAAAGTGATGCTTTTAGTATATAACCCTAACAGAGGGTTTATTATGTCTACAGTCATTGATCCGGCTTTGCCTGCGGATCGGTGAATTTGGGAGCCGACTGGAGCATCTTCGGGCTCGAGGGAGTTCCAGTTCCGTAGTTGCTACAATCTTATCCTGCACACTTTTTCTCTGAGTTCTGATTACGAGTTCGTCTGGTGTAAGGGTCTGGCCAGGAAGATGCAGTTGTGTGTTTACAAGCTTCTTCTGGGTCGCCTATTGACGAGGGATCGCCTGAGTTCTTTTGGAGTGTGTCACGACCCGCACCCGGATATACGGATACGAATACGTGGGCCACGCCCAGCCTACACCGCAGTATCGGCAGTAGAACGCTGTCTAGTACCCAATAAATATACACTACATCTAGAAGGCCTACAACTATAAATATACTCTAGTCACATCACAACAGCTAGGGATGATAAGACAAGAAAGATAACTAAAGCACAAGAACAACTAGAAACTACTAGAGGGAATCATAAGACAGGAAAATAAAGAAGGAAAAACAAGACGAACTAAGGATAACTACCAGGCAACTCACATAGAAGAATAGTGAGATCCACCTCAGCTAGCAACATCATGAAGTCCACTAATGGTATAACAACTCCTAAAATATTATCAACAGTATCCTGTCAGGAAAAATGAGCAAGTACAAACACTAACAGCAGTTCCATGTGAATTGACAAATTCTATAAGAGACAGTATAATGAACTACAAGACAAAGATATATGAAGACTTGGGAACCATTCGAAAGCCGAGTTACAACCCTTAAACCAAACAAGGACCGGGGTTGTAACTCTTCTCCCGAGCAGAACTTAGTCTCCAATCAAGGTACAATGTAAAGGCATGTAGAGCATGTGAGTAAATGAAATCATAGCATGGTGAGAAGTACAGAAAGTAAAACTGAACTGGAATATAAGATACGACAATAAATGTAAAATATGTGATTTAAATTATTAGAGCGAAATGTGATCGGCTAGGGAGTCATGGTAGGGTTATCCACTTGGCCCGACAATCACAGAAAAATCTCTGGAAAGGGTCATGCCGGCCAACCTGGATAACCCGGTAAGGGGTGTCTGCTACACCCTACGTGAGGTGAGGGTGGCGCTAGCAAAATAGTGACAGGGAAGCTTTGATCACATAACCCCTAATAATTCCCCATCTTCGAATAGTAAAATGGACCTGGACATGTGTCACGACCCGCACCCTGAAGAGGGGCACGAGTACGTGGTTACGTCCAGCCTACGCCACAGTATCGGCGGTATAACGCTGTATATAGGGTCTGTAAATACTATGACTAAAACAGATAAATGTACCTGTACAGTATATATACTCCGAATGGAGGTGACATAGCAATACAGTCTCAATCACATATATCAAACTAAGGTAGATAGTACGAAAAAGGAAATATGATAGAATGAACAGGAAAATGAGTCTAAGATCCACAAGTCAGAGCTATACACAATATCCAGAGTCTCAGATAATATAAGTATAAAGATACTACAAACTGAAATGTACTAGCTGGCTCGCAGGCCAGACAAACCTAACTAAACTAGGCTACTCAGGGTGAGTAAAGTCCAGTGGCTCTACCAATAAGCCACGGTCTAAATCTAGTCTATCAAACTCAACCCTATAGTAGGTCGGGCAGTCAGTCTCAGAGTCATCTGTAAAATATCATAACGGTATCTTGTCAGGAAAATGAGCAAGTACAAACACTAACAGCAGTTCCATGTGAATTGACAAATTCTATAAGAGACAGTATAATGAACTACAAGACAAAGATATATGAAAACTTGGGAACCGTTCGGAAGCTGAGTTACAACCCTTAAACCAAACAAGGACCGGGGTTGTAACTCTTCTCCCGAGCAGAACTTAGTCTCCAATCAAGGTACAATGTAAAGGCAAGTAGAGCATGTGAGTAACTGTATATCATGGCATGATGAGAAAATACTGAATGTAGAACAGAGCAGGATATACGATAAGATAAAGTAAATATAAAATGTGATTTGAATTATTAGAGCATTATGTGATCGGCTTAGGAAACATGATCAGGCTTTCCATCCGACCGGCTATGAACAAAGTGTACAATAGAACGGTAAGGCCGGTCACCATGGAAAGCTATGAACGATGTAGGGTAAGGCTTTACCCGTCGTGAGGCGAGGGTATAGCTATGAACAATGTATACAGTAGAACAATGTGGGAATTTGATCACACAACCACTAATAACTCCCCATCCTCGAATAGTATAAAGGATCCGGACATAACACGTCATGACACGGGATCCAAAAGCAGGTGATCAGCCCACTCCCAAGTCCATGTCTATACAAGTACAAGTAACAAGTCGAGTCATGTACCAATATACCAAGTAACCCGGGAATAACATTTCATGACAGGATCTGACATATACTAGTCCGTGAACCATCGTGTTAGGAATCAAGTAAGACACTACAACTGAATCGGATATAGCAGATATCAAGACAATGAAAACTATCAGTGAATGTACTCGCCTGCTGTCCTGAGCTGTATGGTATATCAATGCTCAGAGCGGTATCAGAAGACCTAAATATGAGATACTGTAAGTTAATTTAGGTTTAAACAAGTTTAGGAATAATTTACAATGAATAATATACAATTTAGGTCAAACTAGGTCTCACTGAGTCACACTAAGTCATGTCAAGTCAATCTAGGTCAAATCAAGTTATATCAAGTCAATCTAAGCCTAACCAAGTCAATCTTAGGTCATACCAGTCATCACGGGTCAAAACAAGTCGAAGAAAGTCAAACGGGGTCAAGAGTTGGCCTACAGTTGACTTTTGGTCAACTGGTCAACCCTGGTCAACTCTGGTCAACTCTAGGTCAACCCTGGTCAACCCTAGGTCAATGGTGACTAGTAGTTGACTTTTGGTAAACTACACAAGTCTAATGGAAATTGGGACTAATTTGGGTAAAGCGTTGACCCATAGTTGACTTTCGGTCCAAAAAGTCAACAGTGGTCAACCGGGGCCAAGACTAGGTCTAGGCGACTATTTCTAACTATTACCAACCTCTACAACCCATATCCAAGTCCATCTTGGACTTCGAAACTCATATCTTGGCCGTAGGCCAATATCCTATTTTATCCTTAAAAAGGGTAAAATTCTAGCTTCGACAACTATCAAGTTAGCCTACCTACGCTTGGTATTTTGACCCGAGCTCCCTAGGGTAGTAAGGTACTAGCCTATACATATATTACCTACCAAGATACCTAAGTAAAATGGACATCTAGCCCATGTTACGGCCCATTGCCGGTATCTTGAATATTTCAAGATACGGAATGGTACGGCGCGATACCGGCGCCCTACAACCCCGATTTCCACCCGGAAGCCTACCCGCAAAATCTAAATCACGTATTCATGCCCCACGCCAAGTTTCAACTCAATCCGATACTCCGAGCTCCGTTTCGCCCTCTAACTCGGTTTTCCCCTATTTCTATTCTAGCATTTTTCCTATTCTTCTAACTTCTTTCAATCTTTCCTTCTAACCTCTAATTCTTTCCTAACTTCTCATTCCATAATCTTCTTCTACTCTTCTCTACGATTCTAACCATATATATATATATATATATATATATATATATATATATATATATATATATATATATATATATATATATATATATATATATATATATATATATATATATATATATATATATACCTATATGTATAGGTGAAAGGGGGGGTTTAATAGGCTTAAAAGCCAATAGGGGGGCATTCAGACCTGGCAGCAGCCAGGTCTGATGCTGCTGCTACTGCAGCATGTTGCTGCTGCTGGGCTGCTCTTCTTCTTCTTCTTCTTCTTCTTCTTCTTCCTATATATATATACTTCATATATATATATATATATATATATATATATATATATATATATATATATATATATATATATATATATATATATATATATATATATATATATATCTATCTAGATATCTATCCATTTCTCTAAATATATATATAACACACACACATCCATATACACACATCCATATATATATATAAATACACTCATATCTATATATATATAAATACACTCTGTCACGACCCGATACCCAAATTGTTGGGCCGGGCCGAGCCATGTCCAGCCTACGCTTGGTTAAACCGCAGTAAGCTGTTCTAGAATAAATAATAAAGGATCTAAGCAGCTAACAGTTCAAAAATCACATTTAAGGTTCATCACAACACAGCATCTATAAGCGAAGGTAAACAAACACATATTTAATAATACACTTCCAAAGTATCTAACTGGAGACAAAGTCCAGTTTCCAATTATAAGTACAGATAAAGTCTAAGTCTCAAAACACAAGAAAGATAACTAAGCAAGGTTCTCCGCTGAGTCTCTTCTGGAGCTAAGGCCATGTCCTCAATGTAGTACCATAATATGTAACACATAGCATTTCCTCCTCAGAAAGTAAACCTACAACGTTATCCTGTCAGGACGGGAGCAAGTACAACCTCAACAACTAAAGTACTGAACATATAATGAAAGAGATGTACAACAAGAACATGGTGTGATAAGTCTATAAAACAGGAAATACTAGAAACATGGCCTCATGGTACAACTGGGATCACAATATCATAGTAACACAGGGAACATGACATATCCGGAATCATGGTATATCTCATAATCTATCATGGCAAGGATACATATGTCATAAAGACAGATATATATGTAATGTTTAAAATTGTAGCAAGTACGTGATCGATCAATAGATGTACAATGTACTGTGGTACATGTAAATAAAATGTACATACGTACAAGTCAACAGGCATAGGTGTACATCCGTACAGAAATGCGGAATAATGGCCTACGGCAAGGTATGCATATAAAATGCGACCTCGCTCGCTACTATAGGGGGGTCATGATCACGTACTCAACTGTCAGTTTCCCTATAACCCATATTCTATCATGTGAGAGATACGAGAACAGTAAAAACATGTGATAGACACTGGGAGTAATATAAGCATGGCCGGTACTGGGAACAGTATGAAACATGTGAATATTCCGAGTAGTATAAAGCATAGTAAAACATGTACTGAGAACCAGTAAGGAACATGTGAAGATATAAGAACTGTCCTAAGCATGTCAGGTACTGTAAGTAATACAACATGTGAAGACATAGCTTGCTACCTCAAGGATCAGTATTTTAACAGGGTTAATACATGTTCTAGCATTAAAAGACAGTAAATGAGTTTGTAGATGTACTTGCCTGGGATCCTGCTGTCAATATGAATCAAGGCTCGGAGTGAAGCCATGGTCCTAAAGATGAGATAATACAATAGCTAATCAGGATGAAAAGACATACTATAATGTCTAGGTCAACTAGGACAAACTAAGACAAACTGGGTCAGAGGTTGACTTATAGTTGACTTTGGTCAACTGGTCAACTTCGGTCAATTCCAAGTCCAATATGGGGTGACACTATATCCAAACCAACTTTCTAGGGTCTTTACACTAGTTTGGGGTGAGGTCCAATACTACAATAACTCAAAACAACACAAAAAGTTGCAAATCGTAATTATTCAATAAATAAATCAAATGAACATTGTGTTCCAATAATTTTTGAGATAGACAAAAAGCTTAATTTTTCATGGAATAAAGTACCAAAATGATCCTTATTAATTATAGAAATTTACACTAATTTTTCTGGAATTTGTAAACCTTCATAAACATTTATTAAAAATCAGCAAACATAGGTATCCTGAAAATGAGCTATGTTTTCCTATTTTTATAAAATACCAAAAGTACTTATTAAATGCTGAAAAAATTATAATAAATTAGCTAAATTAACATAGTATTTAAATACAATTTTTCCAGAATTTTTACAGCACTTAAAATATATGAAAAAAATGCAAAACAGCCTAAAACAGCATAAAACGGCATACCGGCGGTATACCGGACTAAAGACAGTAAGTTTCTGGTGCCAAAAATGGCATACCGGCGGTATACTGCGGCATACCGGCGGTATACCGTTTTTCCAAACAGCAACAAAATCCAGATTTTTGCTAAAACTTGTTTCGGCCATAAAAACTTCGTTTTAAATCGAAATTCGGACTTTCAAAAGTCAAAATTGAATAGAATTGAATTTCCAACAATATGGAAGTATTAGTTTTCACAAATCAAAACATTTGATAGATCAAAACCTCAAAATACTCAAAAATCATATCTAGAAACTCAGATCTACGCAATACTGTCGATCAAAACCAAAAGTGCTATATACTAAACATGTTAACAATTTAAAGAAGCAAATTATAGGCCAATAAAACTCTAGTTTCCATGGAAAACGAAAATAAAGTATGGTCATGCCACTTTTGAGCAAGATACACTTGCCTAGGTTAAGCTCCAAGCCTAATCTTCTAGTCCACCACCAAGAGGGGTACGAAACCACACTCTAGACCTCAAGGCCAAGCTCCTAGCAAAGCTCCAAGGGAAGAGAAAGGAAGAAGAAATGAAGAGAGAGTGAAGAGAATGAAAAGAGAGAGGAGAGAGAAAGTGAAAGGGTTTATATAGAAGGGGAAATTAATCTTAGCCGTCGGATCGTGATCCATGTGAAGATCTAAGTCAATCATGACCATTCAAACAAAACCAAATGTCCATTGGGTAATAGGGTGCATCTACACTATTCACGAAAATATCTAAATACTATTCATCAAAATATCCAAAACACTATTCACGAAAATATCAAAAATACTATTCATGAAAATGTCTGAAATCGAAAATATCTAAAATGTGAAAAATCTGTATGGACGGTATGCCGTCGGTATACTCTGGTATACTGGCGATATGCCGGCCAAGAAGAAAATCTATAAGTTAGGAAACATTTTTAAAGCATTACGAAAATCAAGAAAATACGAAACACACTACAAAATACGTATCCGTATATAAATATCGATACTGTGAGAAAATATTTTATTCAGAAAATTTAAAATAAACCCTGAAATTCAGGGGGCTTACATCCTACCCACCTTACAAAAATTTCGTTCTTGAAATTAAAAATCATCTAACAGGTCAAACTATAACATGTAGCTGCTCCGGCTACAATACCCAACCTGCTACTCTTGTAATCATCTCTTCCGTTTCTCTTTGCAATCCTTTTTTTTGGTTTAGTTTCAACAAAGGTCCTTTGTCACGTCCCACTTCCCAAATGGAATGGTGACGTCATACACATCCCCAGGCTACGCGCCGAAAATCCGCGATTGTCGCCCGTAAACATCAGCAAAAATGGAAAATGCCAGAGATTACAACTTATTATACATATGGAAATTGTTATACAGGACTTCATCAACAATACTTCTACAAGCTTATTACAAAAAATAACTAGCAAGTTGTCCAGGCGATTACTCCTCGTTGTACTGCGGCGTTACTTCAGCGGAGACGTCCTCTTCTTCACCTAGTGAACAATACTAGGTCGTTTTAGAAAACGACAAGCAAGTCCTCGGTCAAGGACGGTAAAGTATACAAAAGAAAGATGCAGTTTTTCTAAAAAGAAAGAAACATGCCAGCTAGCACTATTATATGTGTTTGCTTCACAAAATCGAGGGAATGTAAATGACATCCTACTCCATAGATTGTAAGATGTTCTGAGCTTCCCTTGAGCTCTCAATTAGGATTTTGCTTCCCTTGAGCAATCAAGAAACTACCTACCTTTGATAGGTGGAGTTATTTGCTGGAGTAAGATAAAATTTAGTAGACTAAATGCAATGCAATTTTGAGAACAGTACTCTGAATTAATTCCCTAAATAATTCCCGTGAACAATCCCGTTAACCTGGGATCAGGCTGTGATTTCGGAGCCTCCCTTGGGCTAAAACCAATCTATTCGATGTTACTGTCGGAATAGAAGTAGCAGGACAGGAGCCTCTCTTGGGCTAGTACTTATATAGAAGTACTCATCAGGATATTCAGGAATCGCTGATCAGCTTTTTATGGTTATTATGTTACGGGATATCTAGGGATATTCAGTTGTCCTTCCCACCCAATGATTCTAAAATTTTCGAAAATCAGAAATTTGTCTATCTCCTAAATTTTTCAAAAATTTCGGCAGAGTCTCCTTTGTATTTAGGAGCTCCGACAATTTACAAAACATGATATAAAGAAATATATGGGCTCGCCGACCCCTTCGGTGGAGCAACTCTCAACACCGGAACCACGCATTTAATATTCGGGTACGCCGACCCCTTCGGTGGAGCAACTCTCAACACCGGAACTCAAGCAAGCATATGTATATATAAATACTTAATTCTTACCATGGCAATTTGGCAAGCAAGCAAGCAATTTATTTAGGCAAGCAATTTCTTTGATTTGAGCGACTTGTAGTTCACTATCCCAAGTATCCAAATGAAGTTATTAGTAATATATATGCATCAATTCCATGTGTCATAACTTAAAATAAAAAAAATGTTAGACTCTTAGCAATATTGCATTAGTATGCTAGAGAGTTGGAAATTTGTAGAGTAAAATTATCGTGGTACATAGAGACTTGCAAATTAATTAATTTAACCATCAATCATTCCAACATGTGTTATTTCGATTGGTTTAATAATTTGGACAGAATTAAATAGTTATGCTAACATCGAAAACTACTCTCGTGTACACGTGTTTAAGTAAGAAAACGTAAGACATGTATATATATTTAATTTGTGTAGGTTAAGCCCCTAAAATCATACCGCGAGTTAAAATTGTACATGGGTATATGAATAAGAATTTGCATCTATACACATATAGTATCAAAGTGTGTATAAATATATCATGTATCCAAGATCCCATTGATGTTGTGTCCAATACTTGATATACTTGCGTTGTGTCCTACACAAGGTGTCCTTTACATATATCAATTGTATCGTGTCAAGTTGCTTGCTCATCTCTATATTTATACTACAATATTACATGGTGGATTTTAACCATAATATACATATATATATATTCAGAAAAATGGAAATAATTCCTAATTTATTCCATTATGAAACTTAGAGCAAAATATGAGATAAGTCTCAAGGAAGAGGGAAAGAGAGATGGAGGACTTGCTTCCAAACATATCCTCCAAACTACCAAACTTCACACTTTAAAATCTTATGATCTCAACTTGTAATTTCAGAAATTCAATAAATTCATAATTAATCAAAACTAACATAGGTGATCAAATTTAGAATCTTCAAGAGAAGGAGGAGGGGAGAAAGAGGACTTGCCTTGGGTGGTGAATGCCCTAATCTCCTTTGTAATGCCTAATTCATCCAATAACAAGGAATTTGTTAGAAACCTCCTAACCTAGAGTTTGAAGGAAGGGATTTACACATAGAGATGAAGAAGGAGGAAGGAATTTAGATTTTTACCTAGGTTTCTCCTTAGGAATTGAAAGTGGAAGAGGATGAAGAAGTGGAGGAGGTGGAGTTGTGGTGGCCGGAGGGGCTGGCCGGCGGCAGCAGGGGCGGCGGGCGGCGCTGGCGGCGGCGGCGGGCGGCGCTGGCGGTGGCGAGCGGCGAGCACAGCAGCGGCAGCAGCAAGGCAGGAGCGGCAGCGGCAGCAGGGAGCTCGGGGGGGTCGGGTGGTGTGTGAGTTTTTCTTTTTTTTTTTTTTTTTTCTTTTGGGTTATGAAGTGAGTGTGTGTTGTATATATATAGGGATTGGGTTGTGGTGAGGTGTCCCCTCTCCCATCCTTTTGTAGGGACACCTTGCACCCCCCCTAGGGCTAGGGTTATGGTTAGGGGTAGGGTGTAGGGCTAGGGTTATGGTTAGGGGTAGGGTGTAGGGCTAGGGTTAGGGTTATGGGTTATGGTTATGGTTATGGCCTTGGGACACATGGCCATAAAACAACAAAATCCTAATCACAATATTATTGACGTAATACAATAATAATAACAATAATAAAAGTAATAATAAATATTTTTGAGTATGACAAGTCTACCCTCCTTAGAAAAATTCCGTCCTCGGAATTTGAAATAATTAGACTAGCAATATGGCTACTGACCTGTCTTAGGGAATAAATACGGGTATTGTTTCCGCATGTCTTCTTCCTTCTCCCAAGTTGAATCTCCAGGAGAATTCCTGCTCCACGCAACTCGTACTAACGGAATGACCCGATTGCGGAGTGTCTTATCTCTTCGATCCAAGATCCCAACGGGTCTCTGTTCTATCCGGAGTGTAGGCCCGATGGTGATTTCTGAATGATCGAGTATATGGCTCGTGTCCGGCACATATCTTCGTAGCTGGGAAACATGGAATACATTGTGAACTCCTTCTAGTGCTGGCGGCAAGGCGAGTCGATATGACACATTCCCAACTTTCTCCAGGATGTCGAATGGTCCAATATATCTGGGACTTAGCTTTCCTCTGGTCCCGAATCTGATGGTTCCCTTAGTTGGTGAAATTTTCAGAAATACATGTTCTCCGGGTTGGAACTCCAATATTCTTCGGTGCTTATCCGCCCACATCTTCTGCCTGTCCTGAGCTGCTTGCAGGTGACTTCTTATTGCTTTGATGATATCCACAGTTTGCGTTACTAATTCTGGCCCCAACAATTGTCTTTCTCCTACGTCGGTCCAACATACCGGCGATCTGTACTTCCTACCATATAGTGCTTCAAAAGGAGCCATTTTGATACTATCATGATAACTGTTGTTATATGAAAATTCTACCAAATGTAGATGATCATCCCATGCTCCTCCAAAATCTAAAGTACACGCTCTCAGCATGTCTTCTAAGGTCTGAATGGTTCTTTCAGACTGGCCGTCTGTTTGGGGATGGTAGGCGGAGCTAAATTTCAATTTAGTGCCAAGACTTTCTTGCAAGCTTTTCCAAAAATGTGAAGTAAATCTGGTATCTCTATCCGATACTATACTCACTGGCACTCCATGCTGTCTAACAATCTGTCTCATGTACATTTCGGCCAAGACCTCCGTTGACTGTCCAACTCGAAAGGGCAGAAAACGAGCGGACTTGGTAAGTCTGTCTACAATGACCCAAATAGCATTATTATCCCTTTGGGTCCTAGGCAATCCTGTCACGAAATCCATGGTGAGGTGCTCCCATTTCCATTCGGGTATGGGTAACGGCTGGAGAAGTCCTGCTGTCCTTTGATGCTCCGCTTTTACTTGCTGACAGACAAGACATCTTGATACAAATCTGGCGACTTCTCTCTTCATCCCGTGCCACCAAAATGTTTGTCTCAAATCTTTGTACATCTTAGTGCTGCCCGGATGAATGGAATATTGTGAGTTGTGGGCTTCTGACATAACCTCTGTTCTTAAATCTCCACTGGGCACACATAATCGATCTCCGAATCTTAGTGATCCGTCCGGATGCTTCCTTATCCCGGTCTGGAGTCCCTCTTCTATTTGTTTCCAAATTTTCTGAAGTTTTGAATCATTCTGTTGAGCTTCCTTAATTCTATCTATTAAGGAGGACTGTACTTGCAAGTTTTGCCACATTCCTTCGGTTAGTGGGCGTATCACTTCAATTCCCATTTTTCTCAAATCCTCAAGGATTTTTTTGGGTGTATTCATGAAGAAAGCTTCGGGTCTTCTACTTAAGGCATCAGCCACCTTATTAGCCTTGCCCGGATGATAGGTCAGCTCCATGTCAAAATCTTTCAGTAACTCCAACCATCTTCTCTGTCTCATATTAATCTCCTTTTGTGTGAAGACATATTTTAAGCTCTTGTGGTCTGTGTATATTTTGATTCTTTCTCCATATAAATAGTGTCTCCACAACTTGAGTGCGAATACTACCGCTGCGAGTTCGAGATCATGAGTTGGGTAATTCCTTTCATGCGTCTTTAATTGTCGGGATGCATAGGCTATGACTCTCCCGTGCTGCATCAGTACACATCCTAAACCCTTACCTGATGCATCACTATATATCTCATATCCACCTGAACCAGAGGGTAATGCTAGTATTGGAGCTGTAATTAATCTTTTCTTCAGCTCGTCAAATGCTGCTTGACATTTCTCCGTCCAATTAAATTTCTCTTCCTTCCGGGTAAGACGGGTTAAAGGTTCTGCAATTCTTGAAAAGTTCTCTACAAATCTCCGATAATAGCCAGCCAATCCTAAGAAGCTTCTGATTTCTGCTACTGACTTAGGTGTTGGCCAAGACTTAACTGCTTCTACTTTCTTTGGATCTACCGAGATGCCTTCTCCACTGACAATATGTCCTAGAAATGGTATTTGGTCCAACCAAAACTCACATTTACTAAGCTTAGCATACAATTGTTCTTCCCGCAGAGTTTGCAATACTATCCTCAAATGTTTTTCATGCTCCTCTTCACTTTTGGAGTATACAAGGATGTCATCAATAAATACAATCACAAATTTATCCAGATATTGATAAAATATTCGATTCATCAGGTCCATAAATATAGCGGGTGCATTTGTCAACCCGAATGGCATAACTAAGAATTCGTAATGCCCATACCGAGTTCTAAATGCAGTCTTTGGGATGTCTTTCCTTTTCACCTTTACCTGATGATATCCGGATCTCAAATCAATTTTTGAAAATACCCTTGCCTCTCCTAACTGATCAAACAGTTGATCGATCCTAGGTAAGGGATATTTATTCTTGATGGTAACCTCATTCAAAGCCCTATAGTCAATCACTAGGCGTAGGGTACTATCTTTCTTTTTCACAAATAATACTGGTGCACCCCATGGTGAAGCGCTAGGCTGGATAAACCCTCTTGACAATAACTCCTTTATCTGCTTATTTAACTCAACTAGCTCCTCTTTGTTCATTGGGTATATCTTCTTGGCTATGGGTGCAGCTCCCGGTATTAAATCTATAGAAAATTCCACGGCTCTGTCTGGGGGTAGCCCTGGTAGTTCTTCTGGGAACACATCCTTGAATTCTTCTACTACCTTTGGAAATGATTGCTCTGCTACTCCTTGCAGCAGTACTGGTAATTCAAATTTCTCTAGCTCCTCTGCATTGAACTCATTTTGGTCTCTTGCAAATTCATAAGACTCGCCGTCAGGGAGTTGGAATGAAATTTTCCCCTGGCCGCAGTCTATATTGGCTAATGTTGCAGTTAGCCAATCCATACCCAATATTATATCATAATTGCTTGTTGGAAAGACAAGCAATCGGGTACGAAAAGCTCCTCCACCCAATTTGATGGGACATCTACGACATACTCGACTGACTTCTACTACTCCATTACCGGTGAGTACTTTCAGTGATTTAGGCAGAGGTTGTGATTCTATTTCACGTTGTGATATAAAAGAAGATGCTATAAATGAATGGGTAGCCCCGGAATCAAATAATACTGAAGCTGGGTATGAAGAAACTAAAATAGTACCTGAAACTACTTCTCCAGGGATATTCGCATCTTCAGTTCCCATTATGAATGCTTGCCCTTGCCTATTCTTTTTCTTGTTATTATTTTGAGCTTGAGCTGCCCGTTGTGCTTGTTGAAACTGATAAGCCTGAGGGGCATAGGGCGGCCTTTGCTGGTTCCCATAAGCCATTCCTGCTTGCGCTGTTGGTGCCTGTATCATTGGTCGAGGTTGGTTTCCTTGAACTGGAGGTCGGTATCCTTGGGTGAAGCCTTGTGTCCTTGCTCCATTCGCAGGCGGCTGAGGACATTGACTGATTGGATGATTTGCTCCACATCTCAAACAAAGCCCCAATCTTCTCCTACATACATTCTTCTTATGTCCTGGCTTCTGGCAGAAATCACAGATAAGAAATTTGTCCGAGTTGCCATTCTGAGGACGCTTAGGTGGTCCTTGCCAGTGATTCTTGTTAGAGGATGATCCTTCCTCAAAAGTTCTCTTGGGTTGTGATGACCGGAAAGGTTGCTCCTCTTTCAGGATTCTCTCCTGGTCTCGAGCAGCTTCTGTTACCTCAGAAAAGGTCTGGCATCGGTAGGACGCGACCCTGTTTTTCAATTGGGTCCCGAGCCCTTCCAGGAACCTAGAAATTTTTGTTTCTTCGTCGGCTATCATGTTAGGAGCAAATTGACTGAGTCTGGAGAACTCTACAGCATATTCATCGACGGTGTGTCTTCCTTGTTTAAGATAGTTGAATTGCCGCTCTAACTCTATTCGTGCTGATTTAGGATAGAATCTTTCTTCAAACCTCTTCTTGAATTCTGCCCATGTCATAACTCCATCGGAATCTTCTGGGTACTCAGCACTCCACCAGTATCCAGCGATATCTTCTAGCTGGATGCGGATTGCTGGCACCATATCTTCGGTTTTGAGCTTTGCGGCCTTCATTAAGCCTTCAATGGTTTTCAACCATTGACCCGCTTCTATTGCATTTTCAGTTCCCTTGAACTTAGGTGGCTTAAGATCTCGAAAATCTTTTAGGGTTCCCTCTTCTGTTTTCTTGGAGTTCTGCATTTGTTCCAATATGGTTGTATTGGCAACATGGGCTGCATTGGCCTGCTGATTATGGGATTCCAATAATTGCTGGAATAATCGAAACATATCGGCCACAGTTGGTTCTTGAGGGGGCGGAGTACTTGACTGACCGTGGTTGTCCATATCCTGAGAAAACGCAATTCTTAGGGAAGTATTTAACTCGAAATTTTCAACAAGAGTGTATCATAAAACTTCGTATATATATATATATATATATATATATATATATATATATATATATATATATATATATATATATATATTCATTCATTAAAATGAGAGTAATTACAAAATGGTGCTCCTTACTCTCATTTTTCATTTACATACATTCTTGCTACCTAGTTACTCATGTCACCCATCATCTCAAAACGTGACATGGTAAACTATTCTACTTCATACAAGTACATATCTGCAGATGCCAAAATACAAGGAAAAGGACTTCTTCTTTACTATGTACAGGGTTAAGACATCTTATGCTACGGCTTCAATAAGCTCCCTCCCTTCAGCAAGGATCTCTACTTCTGTATATAACCTCTCAAAGTCATCCATGGTGCCTTCGTAGCCGTGCAATCCGACATAGATGCGGTTCGGGTCTCGGACATAAAGACAGTAGGTGATGTACTCAAAGTACACTTCAGCGCCATCCTCCACGTCTCGTACCATAGGACGCCTGACTCCATAGAATATTTGGTAGACGTGAATGTCATACCAGTCGGGTGCGTTCCATAGTATCCTGGCATAGCGTTGGTATAGGTACAAGGTGTACTCGCTTTCATCCCATTCCAAACTGGGTATAAACAGGTCCATATCCTTGATATCCTATGTAAGAATTTCTTATAAGGAACATAAGGAGATTGAAAAAAAGCATATTTTATTTATTTATAGAACAATATGCCCTTGGCTTACATACATACTTGGTCACATTCTACCTACATGCAGATATATCTTACATTTCATCCATCCTAGCTACATACACATACTTATCATCTATATATACTAGGGATCTAAGTCCATATTTCCCTACTTACTTGCATTCTTACTACATATATTACATACATTCCACATACATACATGCTTGAGGATCTAAATCCACATCTTCCTGATGTTGTGCACTATTGCGTTTGGATGAGTTTGCAGCCATTCTTCCAAGGTACCATTGCGATCAGTCTTTGGGCCTTTGGTGGGTTCTGCCTTTATCAGGACATAATAATGTACCGAGTTGTAATACTCCTTCCTTTCATCATCTATGTCTGACACTATTGGATACTTCAATTCGTAGTGTACTCCATAGGCTTCGATCATTCCTTTACGCGCTACGTGCCACATCTTCTTTACAAATGCATAATACTCGTCTAGGCTGTGACTATCATTTCCTAGTCTTGCGAAGGGTGCAAACCGAGGCATGACCTAGATTGAAAAGAAAAAAATATCTCTTCCTTAGGTTAGTTACTCCTTAGTAGGATTTTAAGATCTAGACAGGAAAGAGGAATTTGTAAGGAAAATTCTACCAACTATTTATCTACCTTACTTAAGGATTTCTAAGATATGATTGGAAATCAAAGTTTTCTATCTGAGTTTAAAACCTACGTCTAGACCTAAGGTACGTCCTGGATTTTCCATTTTTGCTGACCTGCATGGGCCACCACTAAAAGACGTGTCACGTCCCACTTCCCAAATGGAATGGTGACGTCATACACATCCCCAGGCTACGCGCCGAAAATCCGCGATTGTCGCCCGTAAACATCAGCAAAAATGGAAAATGCCAGAGATTACAACTTATTATACATATGGAAATTGTTATACAGGACTTCATCAACAATACTTCTACAAGCTTATTACAAAAAAAATAACTAGCAAGTTGTCCAGGCGATTACTCCTCGTTGTACTGCGGCGTTACTTCAGCGGAGACGTCCTCTTCTTCACCTAGTGAACAATACTAGGTCGTTTTAGAAAACGACAAGCAAGTCCTCGGTCAAGGACGGTAAAGTATACAAAAGAAAGATGCAGTTTTTCTAAAAAGAAAGAAACATGCCAGCTAGCACTATTATATGTGTTTGCTTCACAAAATCGAGGGAATGTAAATGACATCCTACTCCATAGATTGTAAGATGTTCTGAGCTTCCCTTGAGCTCTCAATTAGGATTTTGCTTCCCTTGAGCAATCAAGAAACTACCTACCTTTGATAGGTGGAGTTATTTGCTGGAGTAAGATGAAATTTAGTAGACTAAATGCAATACAATTTTGAGAACAGTACTCTGAATTAATTCCCTAAATAATTCCCGTGAACAATCCCGTTAACCTGGGATCAGGCTGTGATTTCGGAGCCTCCCTTGGGCTAAAACCAATCTATTCGATGTTACTGTCGGAATAGAAGTAGCAGGACAGGAGCCTCTCTTGGGCTAGTACTTATATAGAAGTACTCATCAGGATATTCAGGAATCGCTGATCAGCTTTTTATGGTTATTATGTTACGGGATATCTAGGGATATTCAGTTGTCCTCCCCACCCAATGATTCTAAAATTTCCGAAAATCAGAAATTTGTCTATCTCCTAAATTTTTCAAAAATTTCGGCAGAGTCTCCTTTGTATTTAGGAGCTCCGACAATTTACAAAACATGATATAAAAAAATATATGGGCTCGCCGACCCCTTCAACTCTCAACACCGGAACCACGCATTTAATATCCGGGTACGCTGACCCCTTCGGTGGAGCAACTCTCAACACCGGAACTCAAGCAAGCATATGTATATATAAATACTTAATTCTTACCATGGCAATTTGGCAAGCAAGCAAGCAATTTATTTAGGCAAGCAATTTCTTTGATTTGAGCGACTTGTAGTTCACTATCCCAAGTATCCAAATGAAGTTATTAGTAATATATATGCATCAATTCCATGTGTCATAACTTAAAATAAAAAAAAATGTTAGACTCTTAGCAATATTGCATTAGTATGCTAGAGAGTTGGAAATTTGTAGAGTAAAATTATCGTGGTACATAGAGACTTGCAAATTAATTAATTTAACCATCAATCATTCCAACATGTGTTATTTCGATTGGTTTAATAATTTGGACAGAATTAAATAGTTATGCTAACATCGAAAACTACTCTCGTGTACACGTGTTTAAGTAAGAAAACGTAAGACATGTATATATATTTAATTTGTGTAGGTTAAGCCCCTAAAATCATACCGCGAGTTAAAATTGTACATGGGTATATGAATAAGAATTTGTATCTATACACATATAGTATCAAAGTGTGTATAAATGTATCATGTATCCAAGATCCCATTGATGTTGTGTCCAATACTTGATATACTTGCGTTGTGTCCTACACAAGGTGTCCTTTACATATATCAATTGTATCGTGTCAAGTTGCTTGCTCATCTCTATATTTATACTACAATATTACATGGTGGATTTTAACCATAATATACATATATATATATTCAGAAAAATGGAAATAATTCCTAATTTATTCCATTATGAAACTTAGAGCAAAATATGAGATAAGTCTCAAGGAAGAGGGAAAGAGAGATGGAGGACTTGCTTCCAAACATATCCTCCAAACTACCAAACTTCACACTTTAAAATCTTATGATCTCAACTTGTAATTTCAGAAATTCAATAAATTCATAATTAATCAAAACTAACATAGGTGATCAAATTTAGAATCTTCAAGAGAAGGAGGAGGGGAGAAAGAGGACTTGCCTTGGGTGGTGAATGCCCTAATCTCCTTTGTAATGCCTAATTCATCCAATAACAAGGAATTTGTTAGAAACCTCCTAACCTAGAGTTTGAAGGAAGGGATTTACACATAGAGATGAAGAAGGAGGAAGGAATTTAGATTTTTACCTAGGTTTCTCCTTAGGAATTGGAAGTGGAAGAGGATGAAGAAGTGGAGGAGGTGGAGTTGTGGTGGCCGGAGGGGCTGGCCGGCGGCAGCAGGGGCGGCGGGCGGCGGGCGGCGCTGGCGGCGGCGACGGGCGGCGCTGGCGGCGGCGAGCACAGCAGCGGCAGCAGCAAGGCAGGAGCGGCAGCGGCATCAGGGAGCTCGGGGGGGTCGGGTGGTGTGTGAGTTTTTCTTTTCTTTTTTTTTTTTTTTCTTTTGGGTTTTGAAGTGAGTGTGTGTTGTATATATATAGGGATTGGGTTGTGGTGAGGTGTCCCCTCACCCATCCCTTTGTAGGGACACCTTGCACCCCCCCCTATGGCTAGGGTTATGGTTAGAGGTAGGGTGTAGGGCTAGGGTTATGGTTAGGGGTAGGGTGTAGGGCTAGGGTTAGGGTTATGGGTTATGGTTATGGTTATGGCCTTGGGACACATGGCCATAAAACAACAAAATCCTAATCACAATATTATTGACGTAATACAATAATAATAACAATAATAAAAGTAATAATAAATATTTTTGAGTATGACATCCTTCTATCATAAACTACGTCATATATCATTTAGAATCTTCCATACTAACATGGAACCTTTATGTATATCCTAAACTATAGGTCATTCTCTGGGTATGTTCATACGCAAACAGTGCTTGATCATCAACAATATTTCCAACCTCAATTTTAAATACTTGATTTCCTTATCACATCCTAAGTATCCTTATTCTATCAATCCACTAGCCCTTTGCATTTTTTGTCGTCAATCCTTTTCTACAGCTTCTCTTTGAAATTATACGTTCAATTCTTATCCTTGGCGTAGAGCCTTCTTCTTTTTACTCAACAAGTCCTTCGAATATAAATTCTCGATTTCAAACTCCCGATTTATTAACTACCAATGTATATATGTCTTTGTCTTGTTCCTTGTCTTTTTAACCGATATCTTCCGATCTCGTATGCAATATTATATCTCATTCTAACTTTCTATATCATTTTACATATCGATCTACCCTCTAATCACATGTAATCAGCTTATAGATAACCAATAATCACTTGGTCATCAAAGTCCTACGAATGCACAATCCTCAAATTCTAAGAACAAGATTCCAATCCTTAATCCACACTCACAACAATATACTATCTCATTTCTCCATCTTTGATACCCTATCATCAAGTCATACTATCAATACATTCGTTCTTAATGGTTTTCAAGTCTACTACTGTCAGTCACCCATACTCTCACTCCCCGTTCCCGAAATGCGTATTCTAATACGTATATTGCCTGAATGTATTTATTTAGTATTTATCATGTAGTATCCTGTATTTAAATTCCTATAACTTTATGTTAATTAATTATCTGCATTTTATTTTCTGCACTTTATTTTTCTGCAATTCTATTATCTGCTCTTTAAATTTTCATGTTAATTAATTAGCTGCTCTTTAATTTTCATGCTAATTAATTCCTGCAATTTTATTTCTGCATTTCTTTCTGTAATTTTATTACCTGTATTTTAATTCCTGCTTTAGTTTTACTTTCGGGTTAGCCTTGTTGGACCCGTGCAACCCGACCCATTGGACCGATTGGACCCGGCCCAACACCCCACCTACCACCATCTTCCTATTTAAAGCTTCCATCTCTTTCTCTCTCCTCATTACTTCATTCTCACCATTACTTCTTCTTCTTCCTCTCATTACTCCCCACCACTTACCAGCAGCAGGAGAAGGCAAGTGCAAACTTGCTTCTCAATCACCCATTTTTATGGTTCATTTGCCTTCTTCTCGTGATTCCAAGAGAGATTAGTTCTTAGCATTTTTGATTTCTCCGGCTGGTTTTCTCTAGATCTAAGTTGTAGTATTTCGGCTGTTCATGGGTTCTTAGTCCATCAACTTTGGGTGTATTTCTCTGGCACTGGAGCGAAGGCTCCATAGTACTTGGAGTTCGGGAAATGTTGTACGCACACGTCTTTACGTGTTCGCGTGTATTTTCAGTCACGCACGCGTCTTTACGTGTTTGCGTGTATTTTCAGCCACGCACGCGTCTTTACGTGTTTGCGTGTATTTTCAGTCCCGCACACGTTTGTACGTGTCTGCGTGTATTTTTAGTCACGCTAACGTTCTCATGAGCGTGCGTGTATTTTCAGTCACGCACACATCCATGAGCGTGCGTGTATTTTAGTCACGCACATCCTTGTGTGCGTAGATTTCTTGTCACCGTTTCACGCTCACTAGAGTCTGCGTAAATTTCCCTTCACGCTCACGCTGTGCTTGCTTGCGTGACTTTTCACGCTCACGCTTGCCAGCGTGTATCATTTTTCACGCTCACTATTCACGTCCATTTTCCACGCTCACCCCAGCTAGACTTAGCGTGACTTGTTGGTTTAAGCATAGACTTCTTGCGTGACTTTTGGCCTTAGCATAGATTTGTTGGCGTGACTTCTTGACCTGGGTGTTTTAATTGTCTTATAATTATTCATTTAATGATGGCATGATAATTCTTCTATTATATCCTTACGCCTTTTTGCATGAACTTGATAAATCATGATATGTTAATATTGTTAATACAGATTGTTATGTGGAATGTGTCATATGTCTTGATTGATCCATGGATACCCAGTATGACTAGAACTTAATTCTGAGGAGTTATAGGCTCGACCCCATGTAATACTAATTGACTTTCATGCCTTGTCACCATTGATAATGATTGTGACATTGACTAATAATTGATCATGCGTTCCTAGTTGGAACTAAGAGACTGGCTAGTCGTCTTATTGAAATGAATGAATGAGACACGTTCATGTAATGAACTATTATACTCGATTAGCCGATCCCGAATATTGGCATACAGGCACATGCAGGCTTCAAAAGTAATTATTTATTAGTTAATTTTCTATTTATCTTACAAAGACAGCATGTGTACTTTATGGTCAAGGCATGATTATTCCGTGGTTAAATTGATTGTTGCATCACGCTATGTAAAACCTACAACCTAGCGGCACGGGTATCGTTGTAGAGTTGCGCATATCGTACCCCGTACGAAAGTACTCATTCGAATGACCATGATCCACGGCATGGAACTTCACTCAACGTAGAGACCATTAAGTTAAATAAAATAATAATGGCATAGAGAGAATGGATTCTCGAGTTCTTACATGGCAGCCCCCTTGGGACGAGTAGTACCCGACGGGCCGGCCGGTTCCCACAGATACTGTAAATCTGCCACACGGACAGGGAACAGTATCTGCTTTTATTATTATTGAATATTGTATATTGACGGGCGTCCTGCTAGGACTCGTCTAATTCATGCATGGGCCAATTGATCGACTGGATAGACTAGCCTTGCTTGCACATAGTAAGAACTGAGGAATCCCTAATTGCATTATTCCAGGATAACTTGGGACTCATAATAGCAAGCCGTAGGAGTTGATTAGCCGTTCAAGATGATTTGTTTGTGCACTGTACTCTATTACCTAACTGGGATGATCAGAATGTCAGGACATGACGGGCCAACTTCTGTCCTTGTTTGGTTGGGAGGTTGGTTCGAAGTGTCTTGATGTGATGTGAGTTCTAGTAGCAATCAGAGATCTATTATTATATTCTCTTACTTACTGGTTTTAGTTCTCATGTCGTGCTCCCTTGTGGTACTTGCTATTAGAGGTCTAACCTCTCTGGTTTTGCATGGCCAGATTTAGAGCCAGTTTCCGAGGACTCAGCGTACTTCCACCTCCAGGATGGTCAATACTAGAGGAATGATCGCAGGAGGCCTCGAGTGGGTTCCTTAACTTCACCACTCGTTTTGTTATCTACTTTATACCTTGCCGTTTGGCACCGACATATTAGTCGGATTGTCTTGTACTTACTTTTGCATAATTATAATTAAGTCAGACTGCAGCTGATAACAATTGTGTATACTTACTACATCATCTGGCTGTATTTTGTAAAGCCAAATCTCAAGAACATTTTGACTGAGCGTTTGGGACGCCTTACTGCTTTACCTTACATGTTCTATATTTCTGTTTCTTGTTTGAATGATTGAGACAATAGATGTGAAATGATCATAGTAAGACTTTTATGTAGTATGCACCCCCTCGTCTGGTTAGACAGCATTGATCGTATTATACGGTATTCTTCTACCCGTAATACGTAGCTGGCTGAGTCATTCCCCCGCTCTCCAGTATTCTGGTTCTGGGGCGCGACAAGGTTTTAGTGGTGGCCCATGCAGGTCTGATTTCAGACTTGTGGGGTGTTTTGATTTATAGGATGTCTCAATCACACATATTTCCCCTTGATCTCCTGATTCGTTATTCTCAACTCTTGCTTGACATTCCGATATCCTTTGACTTTATTGATCCTTCATGTCCGGTCGTTTGATTGTTCTCTTGTCCCTTTTCTTAGGGGCACCTCGTCCGCACCTGTCAGAGCTAGACAACCGCAGGAGCAACATGGACCACCTGACCCTGTTGGTCAGCAACAAGGGCCAGTACTAACTCAGGAGGCTACTCAGGAAGAAGTGATCATGGAAGCAGCAGCTGGATCGCAGTATCCGGATGTTCCATCCCCACCATCAGTTCCACCTACCGAAGTGGACACACCAGCCCTTCTGGAGATCATGAGAGGAATAATGGCTACTCAGCAACACCAGATGTTGGCCCAGCAGCGCATGCACGCTCAGTTGCAAGAGCAGAATGTACTACTCAACCAAGGATTACAGACGGCATTGGAAAGAGGGGCGAGGCCAGATTCAGGAGCGTCAGCCCGGTTTTGCAAGTACAACCCCCGCCGTTTCGAGGGCACGGAGGATGCCATCTCAGCAGATGCATGGCTTAAGGATATTGAGGCTATTCTGACAGCCGCTAAGGTGCCGGCAGAAGAACGTGTGGATCTAGTGAAGTTGTTACTTCAGGATCTCGCACGTGATTGGTGGGAATCAGAGGAAGTAGGCATCAGACGTCCTGTTGCTTGGGACGATTTTATTGCAAGGTTCAAGACGAAGTATTATGGAGTTGTGGCGCAGTTTGAGCTACAACAGAAGTTTATCAACCTCAAGCAGGCCGGCAAGACGGTAGATGTTTATGCAACGGAGTTCTGCAGATTGAGTAGGTTTGCCCCAGAGATGGTAGCAACAGAACGCCAGAGGGCGATGAGGTTCCAGCAAGGGTTTCATCTTGAGCTCTTGCAATTGATAGAGGGGCACAATTACCAGACTTTTGATGAGATATTGACGGCGACTCGAAGGCACGAGATCACCATTCAGAGGATCACAGTGAGGACTGGGGGTCAGAAGAGATCCCACAGTCAGATTGAAGGAGGAGGGGGAGCAGCGCCCCGAACAATAGCACCATCCCTTGGCATTCGCATTCACGATGTGGCAATACGAGGACCAGCACCACCACCCAGGCAGCAGCAACAGCATCAGAGGAAGAACCAGCAACCCCCGGCGAGCTGCACTTATTGTGGGAAGATGGGGCACACTAGAGATGTGTGTCGGACATTGAATGGACTGTGTCTGATATGTGAAAATCCAGATCATCGGGTTACCACATGTCCCATGAATTCGAGGTCAGGAGGACCAGGGCAGCAGTTTCCTGCTCTGCCAGCACCAGGGGCAGGGCAGTATCGAGGACCAGCATTGGCAGTGAGGCCGTTGGCGCAGCGTCCGTTAGTATCACAGGCTCAGATGTTTCGGCAGCAGGGGCCGCCGATGCAGCAACACCAGCATAGACCACCCCAGCATCATCAAGGCAGGGGCCAGCAGCAGCACCAGGCTAGGCCACAGCATGGGAACCAGCAAGGAGGTCGAGGGCAGGCATTCATACTGTCCTTGGAAGAGGCATTGGCATCGGGAGATGTTGTGGCAGGTAACATTCTCGTCGCCTCATATCCCGCAGTAGCATTGTTTGATTCGGGAGCATCCCATTCATTTATATCTGCACAATTTGCGACACGACTAGGAATGGAGTTCGAGGTATTGCCAGGAAGGTTGAATATACTCACTGGTAATGGGCTCGTAGGGGTTAGTAGAGTTATTCTAGCGTGTAGTGTTGTAGTGTGCGGGCATCCTTTACCCGCCCGGTTGATAGAATTTTCTGTTGGAAATTTCGACGTTATCTTAGGCATGGACTGGCTGAAAGACAGTCATGCGACAATAGATTGTCGTAGTAGAAGTGTATCTTTTGATATTCCAGGCATGGAGAGGTTCACCTTGGTCAGATCAGAGGCAACTCAGCAAGAGCAGGGAGTAGTAACAGCAATGGAAGAATTAGTTCAGATTCCGAAGGTAGTTGAAGAATTTCTAGACGTATTTCCCGAAGAACTTCCAGGTCTACCACCAGTTAGAGATATTGAGTTCAGCATAGAATTGGCACCTGGAACTAAACCGATATCAGATCGGGTTTACAGAATGGCGGATTCAGAGCAGGCCAAGGTTTATCAGCACATAGAGGAATTGAAGGAGAAGAAGTTCATCCAAGCTAGCGTGTCACCATGGGCAGCACCAGTGGTACTTGTGGGGAAGAAGGATGGGTCATCCAGATTGTGCATTGACTACAGAAAGCTTAACGCGGCAACAGTAAAGAACAAGTACCCATTACCCAGGATCGACGACTTATTTGATCAGTTGAGCAAAGCTAGAGTTTTCTCCAAGATAGATCTTCGTTCGGGGTACCATCAGATGAGGGTTCGGAAGGAAGATATTCCCAAGACAGCATTCAGGTCGAAGTATGGGCATTATGAGTTCTTAGTAATGCCGTTTGGTTTGACCAATGCTTCAGCAATATTCATGGATTTGATGAACCGCATCTTTATGCCATACTTAGACCAGTTTGTCGTTGTGTTTCTTGACGACATACTCGTGTACTCTGCTAGTGAAGAGGAGCATGAAGACTACCTCAGAAAAGTGTTGCAGGTTCTGAGAGAGAACCAGTTATATGCCAAGCTCAGTAAGTGTGAGTTCTGGACGGATCACATTTTATTTTTGGGTCATATTGTATCAGGAGCTGGAGTAGCAGTGGATCCCAAGAAGGTAGAAGCAGTAGAGAGTTGGCCAGTACCCAAGACCGTAGCTGATGTACGGAGTTTCTTAGGATTGGCAGGATATTACAGAAGGTTTGTGTCAGACTTTGCAAGACTTTCAGCACCCATGACCCGCTTGACCCGGAAGGATGTGCCATTTGATTGGTCGGCAGAATGTCAGGCATCATTCAAGACTTTGAAGCAGAAGTTGATATCAGCACCTATTCTTACGTTGCCAATTGGACCCGAAGGTTTTACAGTATATTGTGATGCGTCAGGTAAGGGACTTGGATGTGTCCTTATACAACATGGGAAGGTGATAGCATATGCATCTAGGCAGCTTCGGGACCACGAGAAGAATTACCCAACTCATGATTTGGAGTTAGCAGCAGTAGTGTTTGCTCTGAAGTTATGGAGGCATTACTTATATGGTGACCGAGTGGAGATGTATACAGATCATAAAAGTCTGAAGTACATCTTTACTCAGAAGGAGCTGAACATGAGGCAGAGAAGGTGGCTGGAGTTGATCAAGGATTATGACGTGGAGCTTCAGTATCATCCAGGCAAGGCGAATGTAGTAGCAGACGCTCTTAGCAGAAGAGGCGGCGCATTTATGTTAACAACGCAGAAGCATATCTTAGAAGACCTTCAGGAGATGGGCATCGAGGTTATACTTTCTAGTGATGTAGGAGTTCTAACTAGTCTGCAAGTTCAATCCGACTTGGTAGGCAGGATCAAGGCAGCTCAGGCACAGGACCCAAGGATTCAGAAGCTTAGGGCAGAATGTGAGTCAGGACTCAGAAAGGAGATGCAAATTCATGAAGATGGTACGTTTAGGTTTGGATCACGTCTATGTGTACCTAGTGGAGATATCAGACATGCAGTTATGGCAGAAGCTCACAGTTTTCAGTATTTTATACATCCTGGAGGGACCAAGATGTACCAAAATATCAAGCAGCACTTCTGGTGGAATAGAATGAAGAGAGAGATAGCTAGATTCGTTTCCCGTTACTTGGTATGTCAGCAAGTGAAGGCAGAACAGCAGAGGCCAGCTGGATTATTGCAACCGCTTCCTATCCCGGAATGAAAGTGGAAGCATATCACGATGGACTTTGTGACCGGTTTACCGAGATCGCCAAGTGGTAAGGATGCCATTTGGGTGATAGTAGATCGGCTTACGAAGGTGGCACATTTTCTTCCTTTCAGAGTAGGGCAATCTACAGAAAAGTTGGCAGAGTTGTATATGCAACAGATAGTCAGGCAGCATGGAGTTCCTGTCAGTATTGTGTCAGATCGAGATACCCGTTTCATATCACATTTCTGGAAGAGCTTGCATCATAGTCTGGGTACCAAGTTAAGATTTAGCACGGCTTACCATCCACAGACGGACGGGCAATCAGAAAGGACGATTCAGACTTTAGAAGACATGTTGCGAGCTTGCACTCTAGATTTTGGAGGGTCTTGGGAGAGTCACCTTCACTTGGTCGAGTTCTCATACAACAACAGTTATCAAGCCAGTATCCAGATGGCGCCATTTGAGTCACTATATGGTAAGAAGTGTAGATCGCCACTAGCATGGGATGATATCGGGGAAAGGAAGATGCTAGGCCCAGAAATGATTATCCAGACGGTTGAAGTGATTAAGGGAATTAGAGAGCGACTTCGTGTTGTGCAGGATCGGCATCGTCATTGGGCGAACCAGCATCGTAGGCCGTTAGAGTTCTCTGTTGGGGACCACGTATTCTTGCGGATCTCACCTACTCGTGGGGTCATTAGATTTGGCGTTTGCGAGAAACTGAGTCCGCGGTACGTGGGCCCATTTGTTATCCTTGATCGGATAGGCGATGTTGCTTATCGTTTGTCCCTTCCACCTTCGTTACGAGAGGTGCATGACGTGTTTCATGTATCTCAATTACGGAGGTATGTATCGGACCCAAGCCATATCCTCGATCATTCTGAGCTGGTTGTTGGTACCAACCTGTCTTACGAGGAGCAGCCTGTGTCCATCTTGGACCGAAGAGAGAAGGTACTCAAGAACCGAACAATTAACCTTGTCCGGGTTGCTTGGGGTCATCACTCTTTGGAAGAGTCAACGTGGGAACGTGAGGATGATATCCGATCACGGTATCCACATCTGTTTGACTCACAAGGTATATCTTTTTCTGTGTACCTTGATTGTCTTGATTCCTCATGCTTAACCCCTTATGGGTAGAATTGCTAGATAACGTAGATTGTTAAATATGGATATGTTACTTGCTATGGACATTGTAAAATGATTGCTTTATTGAATTGCTTGTACTTAGATTAGTTTAGCCCCGATATTTCTATCTTGCTTGAATTTAAAATTCCGAAGACGAAATTTTTTCAAGGAGGGTAGAGATGTCACTCTCCGTTCCCGGAATGCGTATTCTAATACGTATATTGCCTGAATGTATTTATTTAGTATTTATCATGTAGTATCCTGTATTTAAATTCCTATAACTTCATGTTAATTAATTATCTGCATTTTATTTTTTGCACTTTATTTTTCTGCAATTCTATTATCTGCTCTTTAAATTTTCATGTTAATTAATTAGCTGCTCTTTAATTTTCATGCTAATTAATTCCTGCAATTTTATTTCTGCATTTCTTCCTGTAATTTTATTACCTGCATTTTAATTCCTGCTTTAGTTTTACTTTCGGGTTAGCCTTGTTGGACCCGTGCAACCCGACCCATTGGACCCATTGGACCCGGCCCAACACCCCACCTACCACCATCTTCCTATTTAAAGCTTCCATCTCTTTCTCTCTCCTCATTACTTCATTCTCACCATTACTTCTTCTTCTTCCTCTCATTACTCCCCACCACCTACCAGCAGCAGGAGAAGGCAAGTGCAAACTTGCTTCTCAATCACCCATTTTTATGGTTCATTTGCCTTCTTCTCGTGATTCCAAGAGAGATTAGTTCTTAGCATTTTTGATTTCTCCGGCTGGTTTTCTCTAGATCTAAGTTGTAGTATTTCGGCTGTTCATGGGTTCTTAGTCCATCAACTTTGGGTGTATTTCTCTGGCACTGGAGCGAAGGCTCCATAGTACTTGGAGTTCGGGAAATGTTGTACGCACACGTCTTTACGTATTTGCATGTATTTTCAGTCACGCACGCGTCTTTACGTGTTTGCGTGTATTTTCAATCACGCACGCGTCTTTACGTGTTTGCGTGTATTTTTAGTCCCGCACACGTCTGTACGTGTCTGCGTGTATTTTTAGTCACGCTAACGTTCTCATGAGCGTGCGTGTATTTTCAGTCACGCACACATCCATGAGCGTGCGTGTATTTTAGTCACGCACATCCTTGCGTGCGTAGATTTCTTGTCACCGTTTCACGCTCACTAGAGTCTGCGTGAATTTCCCTTCACGCTCACGCTGTGCTTGCTTGCGTGACTTTTTACGCTCATGCTTGCCAGCGTGTATCATTTTTCACGCTCACTATTCACGCCCATTTTCCACGCTCATCCCAGCTAGACTTAGCGTGACTTGTTGGTCTTAAGCATAGACTTCTTGCGTGACTTTTGGCCTTAGCATAGATTTGTTGGCGTGACTTCTTGACCTGGGTGTTTTAATTGTCTTATAATTATTCATTTAATGATGGCATGATAATTCTTCTATTATATCCTTACGCCTTTTTGCATGAACTTGATAAATCATGATATGTTAATATTGTTAATACAGATTGTTATGTGGAATGTGTCATATGTCTTGATTGATCCATGGATACCCAGTATGACTAGAACTTAATTCTGAGGAGTTATAGACTCGACCCCATGTAATACTAATTGACTTTCATGCCTTGTCACCATTGATAATGATTGTGACATTGACTAATAATTGATCATGCGTTCCTAGTTGGAACTAAGAGACTGGCTAGTCGTCTTATTGAAATGAATGAATGAGACACGTTCATGTAATGAACTATTATACTCGATTAGCCGATCCCGAATATTGGCATACAGGCACATGCAGGCTTCAAAAGTAATTATTTATTAGTTAATTTTCTATTTATCTTACAAAGACAGCATGTGTACTTTATGGTCAAGGCATGATTATTCCGTGGTTAAATTGATTGTTGCATCACGCTATGTAAAACCTACAACCTAGCCGCACGGGTATCGTTGTAGAGTTGCGCATATCGTACCCCGTACGAAAGTACTCATTCGAATGACCATGATCCACGGCATGGAACTTCACTCAACGTAGAGACCATTAAGTTAAATAAAATAATGATGGCATGGAGAGAATGGATTCCCGAGTTCTTACATGGCAGCCCCCTTGGGACGAGTAGTACCCGACGGGCCGGCTGGTTTCCACAGATACTGTAAATCTGCCACACGGGCAGGGAACAATATCTGCTTTTATTATTATTGAATATTGTATATTGACGGGCGTCCTGCTAGGACTCGTCTAATTCATGCATGGGCCAATTGATCGACTGGATAGACTAGCCTTGCTTGCACATAGTAAGAACTGAGGAATCCCTAATTGCATTATTCCAGGATAACTTGGAACTCATAATAGCAAGCCGTAGGAGTTGATTGGCCGTTCAAGATGATTTGTTTGTGCACTGTACTCTGTTACCTAACTGGGATGATCAGAATGTCAGGACATGACGGGCCAACTTCTGTCCTTGTTTGGTTGGGAGGTTGGTTCGAAGTGTCTTGATGTGATGTGAGTTCTAGTAGCAAGCAGAGATCTATTATTATATTCTCTTACTTACTGGTTTTAGTTCTCATGTCGTGCTCCCTTGTGGTACTTGCTATTAGAGGTCTAACCTCTCTGGTTTTGCATGGCCAGATTTAGAGCCAGTTTTCGAGGACTCAGCGTACTTCCACCTTCAGGATGGTCAATACTAGAGGAATGATCGCAGGAGGCCTCGAGTGGGTTCCTTAACTTCACCACTCGTTTTGTTATCCACTTTATACCTTGCCGTTTGGCACCGACATGTTAGTCGGATTGTCTTGTACTTACTTTTGCATAATTGTAATTAAGTCAGACTGCAGCTGATAACAATTGTGTATACTTACTACATCATCTGGCTGTATTTTGTAAAGCCAGATCTCAAGAACATTTTGACTGAGCGTTTGGGACGCCTTACTGCTTTACCTTACATGTTCTATATTTCTGTTTCTTGTTTGAATGATTGAGACAATAGATGTGAAATGATCATAGTAAGACTTTTATGTAGTATGCACCCCCTCGTCTGGTTAGACAGCATTGATCGTATTATACGGTATTCTTCTACCCGTAATACGTAGCTGGCTGAGTCATTCCCCCGCTCTCCAGTATTCTGGTTCTGGGGCGTGACACATACTTGTCCCATAAGCTTAATCTAACCAATCCCTAGGAAAAGCATTTATCACAAACACACAATACATTTATAGTTATACTGCAGAATCAGTTAACAAGGTTTGGCTATTTCGGTCGCCTATGAAAATAGAAGGTAACAAAGCCTAAGACTGGGTCAAGCAATCCATAGCAGTGTCCAAACAAGTTAAAGGGTCAAGCAAGACAGGAAAATTTATTGGAATATCTCCAAGAATGGCACGAAGACAACGAGATGCATGACGAGAAGAATTATTCAAGAGGTTAACGAAGAAGAGTTTAGTCAAGTCATAGGAAAAATGGAACAAAAATAATTATTTCCAAAAAGATAACATGAAAGCAATCATGTTGTAGAGTCCTAGAGAAGCTATAATCCTAGTTGTAGATGTAGATATGACAAAGTTAATCAAGACGGAGAGGAATGATAACAAGAATTTATTCCTGCTCATTCGGTCATAATCAGAGGGGATCAAAAACTTAACGATATTGAAATTTGAGAAACAATTCAAGGATAAGGAATAATTTAAATTTCCTTTATGATAGGAAAGTTAAAGACAAGTTTCATAAGGAAGTCAAGTTAATCATCTCTCTGATACTATCAAATTTATCTGATCATTAATTGCCATTCATACCCTTATCTCACAAGTCCAATGTGAAATTCAACATTTATATGACTACTACCAAAACTGTACCCTTCTGTCATAAAGTTTGAACATTAACATGTTTACCATAGGCCTAATTGCTAATTTCCAAAAACATATAACTCAAAACTATCCACTTACTCATCTTTAAAATCATCTTTAATTCTAAATTCTTCCACATTGTCATAGATTGATCCGAAACCTCTAAATCAAGTTTATGAAATCCTTGAACTTGTTCAAATCACGCTCCTCCAAATCGAATCTAATATTACTAGGCCTTACAAAATTTATTCTCCATTATAAAACCAGCTTTCATATTCTCTTCATCGTACACTTTCAAATATTATCCACCTTAAATAAAATTATCCACAAAGTCTCCTTTTTTTTTCTTCTTTTTTTTTTCTTTTTTTTCCCCAAAATCTCATATTCCTACGAAGATATCACTTGATAACAAAATATGCCTTCTGATCTAGATGATTTACGACACTTCCTTAACTTTTTCAAGGTGAAGAGATACAAGAATTTAAATGATTTAACAGTGTAGTTGACATGAAAATGTACAAGATAGATGATTGGTGAAATCGGGACATAGTTAATCAAGACGAAGAAAATAATGGTAAGGTGAGAAAATTATCATACGATGAGAAGGAAAGAAAGAATGACGAAACAAGAAATAATAGTAGGAATCATTCTTGTTCATTAGGTCAAAAGAAGTGAATCAATTTAAGATATGTTCTGATAACCATACACATCTATCTAGAATCATGTTGCCAGAATTTTCGCCACACCAGTATGCTTAGATGCAATAAACGATAGAGTCATAACTATGGTATACACCCTATAATCATGTTATCTAGAATTTTCGCCACGCCAACCGGTATGGCTGCAAGAAAATCTAAATTCTATGAATAGAATAGTATATCCAAAATCAGGCTCTATGTTTTTGTCATACCAGCTAATATGGCTGCGATAAATTCTAAACTTCATAACTAAAGCAGACATTTAGCTTATCAGGATATATAACAATTTAATCCACAAAATTTATCACGATGCAAGATCAAAGTTAACAACAAAAATCAGAAATTACATTCAACAACGAATTTAAGGAAGAACAAATAGAAATAAGCGAAAACAGATTTCTAGATAAGATTAGAGTGAGATCCTCAGGGGTCATCCCAAGGGTACAAACTTGGTCTAAATTGACCCACTGAAATACAAACAAGAGACTAAATACAGTTAACGGTCCTATGCTGTGACGAGTTCTCCTATGTTGCAATCCTAGCATTCCTCTAGGTGTTCTAAATGTTATTCCTAGTGTTATCAAGTTGTCCTAGATCCTAATTGCAGGCATGTTTGGTACAATAACGTAACCAAACAACTTGAGTCTGGACCTGTATGGGCCATCAAAAAAAACATGTCACGACCCGATACCCAAATTGTTGGGCCGGGCCGAGCCATGTCCAGCCTACGCTTGGTTAAAGCGCAGTAAGCTGTTCTAGAATAAACAATAAAGGATCTAAGAGCTAACAGTTCAAAAATCACATTTAAGGTTCATCACAACACAGCATCTATAAGCGAAGGTAAACAAACACATATTTAATAATACACTTCCAAAGTATCTAACTGGAGACAAAGTCCAGTTTCCAATTATAAGTACAGATAAAGTCTAAGTCTCAAAACACAAGAAAGATAACTAAGCAAGGTTCTCCGCTGAGTCTCTTCTGGAGCTAAGGCCATGTCCTCAATGTAGTACCATAATATGTAACACATAGCATTTTCTCCTCAGAAAGTAAACCTACAACGTTATCCTGTCAGGACGGGAGCAAGTACAACCTCTACAACTAAAGTACTGAACATATAATAAAAGAGATGTACAACAAGAACATGGTGTGATAAGTCTATAAAACAGGAAATACTAGAAACATGGCCTCATGGTACAACTGGGATCACAATATCATAGTAACACAGGGAACATGACATATCCGGAATCATGATATATCTCATAATCTATCATGGCAAGGATACATATGTCATAAAGACAGATGTATATGTAATGTTTAAAACTGTAGCAAGTACGTGATCGGTCAATAGATGTACAATGTACTGTGGTACATGTAAATAAAATGTACATACGTACAAGTCAACAGGCATAGGTGTACATCCGTACAGAAATGCGGAATAATGGCCTACGGCAAGGTATGCATATAAAATGCGACCTCGCTCGCTACTATAGGGGGGTCATGATCACGTACTCAACTGTCAGTTTCCCCATAACCCATATTCTATCATGTGAGAGATACGAGAACAGTAAAAACATGTGATAGACACTGGGAGTAATATAAGCATGGCCGGTACTGGAAACAGTATGAAACATGTGAATACTCCGAGTAGTATAAAGCATAGTAAAATATGTACTGAGAACCAGTAAGGAACATGTGAAGATATAAGAACTGTCCTAAGCATGTCAGGTACTGTAAGTAATACAACATGTGAAGACATAGCTTGCTACCTCAAGGATCAGTATTTTAACAGGGTTAATACATGTTCTAGCATTAAAAGACAGTAAATGAGTTTGTAGATGTACTTGCCTGGGATCCTGCTGTCAATATGAATCAAGGCTCGGAGTGAAGCCACGGTCCTAAAGATGAGATAATACAATAGCTAATCAGGGTGAAAAGACATACTATAATGTCTAGGTCAACTAGGACAAACTAAGACAAACTGGGTCAGAGGTTGACTTATAGTTGACTTTGGTCAACTGGTCAACTCCGATCAATTCCAAGTCCAATATTGGGTGACACTATATCCAAACCAACTTTCTAGGGTCTTTACACTAGTTTGGGGTGAGGTCCAATACTACAATAACTCAAAACAACACAAAAAGTTGCAAATCGTAATTATTCAATAAATAAATCAAATGAACATTGTGTTCCAACAATTTTTGAGATAGACAAAAAGCTTAATTTTTCATGGAATAAAGTACCAAAATGATCCTTATTAATTATAGAAATTTACACTAATTTTTCTGGAATTTGTAAACCTTCATAAACATTTATTAAAAATCAGCAAACATAGGTATCCTGAAAATGAGCTATGTTTTCCTATTTTTATAAAAATACCAAAAGTACTTATTAAATGCTGAAAAAATTATAATAAATTAGCTAAATTAACATAGTATTTAAATACAATTTTTCCAGAATTTTTACAGCACTTAAAATATATGAAAAAAATGCAAAACAGCCTAAAACAGCATAAAACGGCATACCGGCGGTATACCGGACTAAAGACAGTAAGTTTCTGGTGCCAAAAATGGCATACCGGCGGTATACTGCGGCATACCGGCGGTATACCGTTTTTCCAAACAGCAACAAATCCAGATTTTTGCTAAAACTTGTTTCGGCCATAAAAATTTCGTTTTAAATCGAAATTCGGACTTTCAAAAGTCAAAATTGAATAGAATTGAATTTCCAACAACATGGAAGTATTAGTTTTCACAAATCAAAACATTTGATAGATCAAAACCTCAAAATACTCAAAAATCATATCTAGAAACTCAGATCTACGCAATACTGTCGATCAAAACCAAAAGTGCTATATACTAAACATGTTAACAATTTAAAGAAGCAAATTATAGGCCAATAAAACTCTAGTTTCCATGGAAAACGAAAATAAAGTATGGTCATGCCACTTTTGAGCAAGATACACTTGCCTAGGTTAAGCTCCAAGCCTAATCTTCTAGTCCACCTCCAAGAGGGGTACGAAACCATACTCTAGACCTCAAGGCCAAGCTCCTAGCAAAGCTCCAAGGGAAGAGAAAGGAAGAAGAAATGAAGAGAGAGTGAAGAGAATGAAAAGAGAAAGGAGAGAGAAAGTGAAAGGGTTTATATAGAAGGGGAAATTAATCTTAGCCGTCGGATCGTGATCCATGTGAAGATCTAAGTCAATCATGACCATTCAAACAAAACCAAATGTCCATTGGGTAATAGGGTGCATCTATACTATTCACGAAAATATCTAAATACTATTTATCAAAATATCTAAAACACTATTCACGAAAATATCAAAAACACTATTCATGAAAATATCTGAAATCGAAAATATCTAAAATGTGGAAAATCTGTATGGACGGTATGCCGTCGGTATACTCCAGTATACTGGCGATATGCCGGCCAAGAAGAAAATTTATAAGTTAGGAAACATTTTTAAAGCATTACGAAAATCAAGAAAATACGAAACACACTACAAAATACGTATCCGTATATAAATATCGATACTGTGAGAAAATATTTTATTCAGAAAATTTAAAATAAATCCTGAAATTCAGGGGGCTTACACACTCATATAACTATATATATATATATACACATATCCATATATATATATATATATATATATATATATATATATATATATATATATATATATATATATATATATATATATATATATATTTTTTTTTTTTTTTTTTTTTTTTTTTTTTTCACACACACACATCCTCACCACTCTCATCCTCATGACACAATTTCCATAACAAAGTATATACACACTCACACACATATATATATATGTATATATATATATATATATATATATATATATATATATATATATATATATATATATATATATATATATATATACCATTCAAAAGGATTAAACCATAATAAATCATTAACCTATTTTTCTATGGAAAACCTACAAATTTGTGGGCAAATGGTAGAGAATCTTCTCCTCTCCATTTATGGTGAATGAACTATATGCAAAAGAGAAATAGATGAAGAAATTAAAGCTTACCTAGGTTAGTAGGTTGGAGAAAGAAGAAGGCTTTGAGAAGAATTTAATTTGGAAGAGAGAGAGAGTGTGTTGCTTGGTGGAGAAGGAAAAGGGGGGGGGGGGGGGGGGGGGGGGGCTATAGGTGGCCGGCCATGGCTTGTCATGGTGTGGGTGAGGGGCACTTGTAATTACAAGTTTGCCCCTCCCTAAGCCTAATGCAAATAAATTCCAAATTAGGTTTAGGAAGTTGCTAAAATAATTAAAAATCATAATTAAACTAAATTACTCATGGGGGACTAGTCCAAACTCTTAAACCCTAAATTTTTATGTGGTGGGCCATGGTTAGCTAACAGGCTAATTACAGCTCAAGTCGAAATTCACCGGGGTCCCGAATTAACTCGGAATGCGATGAAATTCGAACCCGACTCCTATAATAATTAAATAATAATATTCATGAAATAAAATTCCCAAAAATATTATAAAATGGAAAATTATCATTTTACCCCTAACTGGAAAAAGTGAGGGTGACAAGTCTATCCACCTTAAAAGAAATTTCGTCCTCGAAATTAAAACCAAACAATAGTAAATTATCAAAATCACAAGTCATGGCTTAAAATTTAAAATGATTTAAAATCTCAAAAATTAAAGCATGAATTAAATGACTAATATGATAAAATTTAAAATTACTCTCAAATAGAAACTGGGTGCTATAAGTCTATCCACCTTAAAAGAATTCATCCTCTAAAAATTAAAACAAAGTAAACACAGAAAAAAATCATGCAGTTCGATAATCGTATGCGTCTGTCCAATCATCATGATACTCAGAATCTCCGTCATGCCAGTGAGCAAGGCTACGATAATCACAGAGTCCTCGACTAAGGTACATACCTCTAGAATTATGGTATTTAAAATTTTTGCATTGCCGCTAGCTTGGCAGCGAAAATCTTAAATTTTCACACCCGAGAAATACGTCCGTAATCCGACTATATGTCCTCACTCTGCCTGCTAGCATGACCCTAGAGTATTCTAAAATCTCATAATCGAGGCGACCTAGCCCATACGACTTATTTCAGAAGAAAATCACATCACAAGAACAATTTTCATCCAACGATCAAAGAACAGATAGAATCAAATTTCAAGACAGTTTATAAGAAGGCAAACGCGGAATGAGATCGAAGGATTGGAATCTGCTATCTGCTCTGCTACTACCTGAGTGTGCTCAACTGTCATGGCGAAAGCTCGCCCCTCCTGGCCTCCTCTAGCCTGCTGCACTCCGTCCTGGCCTGCCTGTCTGGCTGCACGGGCAGCACAGTTCTTCACCTGGTGGTCTGGCGCTCCACAGAATAAACAAACTCCCTGCTTCATCCTACAATCCTCTTGGGTGTGCCCCATCTTCTTGCAGAAGGCACACTGGATGGCCTGCCTCTGGCCCTGTCCCTGGTGCTGCTGGACACGCGCTGGTGCCTGCTGAATCTGCAACAGAGGCTGCTGCTGAAACGGCCTCTGCTGCTGCTGCTGAATGTGGGAGCGCTTGGCCGGTCCCGCACTGGAACTCGCCCCCATAGTATCTCCGCTCCTCTTCGGCTTGAGGCCGAAGTCCTCCTCTGCGATCTGCGCGTCCATCAATATCTGATCGAACGTCGCATCACGGCGACCCGAGGTGCGGGTGCGCACTGCATGAATAAGTCTCCTGCGGAACTTACGAGCCTTCTGCCCCTCATCCTGGATCATATCGGGAGCAAACCTGCTAAGGCGGAAGAACTCAGCTGCATACTCGTCCACCGACGAGTTCTCCTGAACTAGACCCACGAACTGGCCCTCCAATGCTGTAAGAGCCACGTCCGGGAAGAACTTCTCCTTGAAGAGCCTCCGAAAGTTCTCCCAAGTCAGCCCTCTCACCGACGCACGAGGATCTGTGCGGTACCATGTCAGCGCAATGTCGAAGAATCGGCTGGCTGTGGCCGAAACCCAAAGCGCTCTAGGAAGCTCTGCCAGCTCCATGCTCCGCTGTACATCCTCTAGCCAGTCGTCTGCATAGAGGATGCCCTCCGTGCCTGTGAAGTCCCTGGAGCTCATCTTCCTGAAGTCCAATACTGTCCCCGGCCTGGACTGCTGCTGGTACGGCTACTGGCCAGTAGGGACCTGCACCGTACCCGGTGCCACTCTCTCTACTGCTACTAGGGAAGCTGATGCGAGTTCTCCATACTCTACCTCAGCATCTCGATCTGTCGGTGTGACGTCTCCGACTGGCGCTGCGACGTCTCTGCCTGGGTCCGCTGTATCTCCATCATCTGCTGAAGGAGAAGGAACATATGATGCGTATCCGTCGGTACCGGTGGTGATGGCGGCAGTATCTTCAGAACAACGGCCGTAACCCTCTGGGGTGGAGGTGGTAGACCTCCCTGTGCAACTGCCTGGGTCTCCAGAATAGTAGAATCACTGGGGACAGTCTCGTGAACCTCCTCCTCTGCCTGATCAGTTTTTTTCTCAGGCAAACTACTCGATCCAGTGGCCTGCGGGTGCGTCTTCGTCATCCTGGAGACGAATTGAAACCAAGAGATCAATATGGCACATGAGTAGATTATCAAAGAAGGACAGTTAATTTAATACAAGGTGAATAATCATGATAATCAAAAGATCAGAAATTTCCTAGGTGTGATTGAGAAACTCCTATCATATCCTAGGTCCTACGTCCTAATCGCAGGCTCGTAATTAGTACTCTAAGTCGAGCACCATTACGAGATCGCACTAATTGCGACTCGAGACCTGCGTGGGCCACCACAAAAACGTGTCATGACCCGCACCCTGAAGAGGGGCACGAGCACGTGGTTACGTCCAGCCTACGCCGCAGTATCGGCGGTAGAACGCTGTATATAGGGTCTGTAAATACTACGACTAAAACAGATAATTGTACCTGTACAGTATATACACTCCGAATGGAGGTGACATAACAATACAGTCTCAATCACATATATCAAACTAAGGTAGATAGTACGGAAAAGGAAATATGATAGAATGAATAGGAAAATGAGTCCAAGATCCACAAGTCAGAGCTATACACAATATCCAGAGTCTCAGATAATATAAGTATAAAGATACTACAAACTGAAATGTACTAGCTGGCTCGCAGGCCAGACAAACCTAACTAAACTAGGCTACTCAGGGTGAGCAATGTCCAGTGGCTCTACCAATAAGCCACGGTCTAAATCTAGTCTATCAGACTCAACCCCATAGAAGGTCGGGCAGTTAGTCTCAGAGTCATCTGTAAAATATCATAACGGTATCCTGTCAGGAAAATGAGCAAGTACAAACACTAACAGCAGTTCCATGTGAATTGATAAATTCTATAAGAGACAGTATAATGAACTACAAGACAAAGATATATGAAAACTTGGGAACCGTTCGGAAGCCGAGTTACAACCCTTAAACCAAACAAGGACCGGGGTTGTAACTCTTCTCCCGAGCAGAACTTAGTCTCCAATCAAGGTACAATGTAAAGGCAAGTAGAGCATGTGAGTAACTGTATATCATGGCATGGTGAGAAAATACTGAATGTAGAACAGAGCAGGATATACGATAAGATAAAGTAAATATAAAATGTGATTTGAATTATTAGAGCGTTATGTGATCGGCTTAGGAAACATGATCAGGCTTTCCATCCGACCGAATATGAACAATGTGTACAATAGAACGGTAAGGCCGGTCACCATGGAAAGCTATGAACGATGTAGGGTAAGGCTTTACCCGTCGTGAGGCGAGGGTATAGCTATGAACAATGTATACAGTAGAACAATGTGGAAATTTGATCACACAACCACTAATAACTCCCCATCCCCGAATAGTATAAAGGATCCGGACATAACACGTCATGACACGGGATCCAAAAGCAGGTGATCAGCCCACTCCCAAGTCCATGTCTATACAAGTACAAGTAACAAGTCGAGTCATGTACCAATATACCAAGTAACCCGGGAATAACATCTCATGACAGGATCCGACATATACTAGTCCGTGAACCATCGTGTTAGGAATCAAGTAAGATACTACAACTGAATCGGATATAGCAGATATCAAGACAATGAAAACTATCAGTGAATGTACTCGCCTGCTGTCCTGAGCTGTATCGTATATCAATGCTCAGAGCGGTATCAGAAGACCTAGATATGAGATACTGTAAGTTAATTTAGGTTTAAATAAGTTTAGGAATGATTTACAATGAATGATATACAATCTAGGTCAAACTAGGTCTCACTGAGTCACACTAAGTCCTGTCAAGTCAATCTAGGTCAAATCAAGTTATATCAAGTCAATCTAAGCCTAACCAAGTCAATCCTAGGTCATACCAGTCATCACGGGTCAAAACAAGTCGAAGAAAGTCAAACGGGGTCAAGAGTTGGCCTACAGTTGACTTTTGGTCAACTGGTCAACCCTGGTCAACTCTGGTCAACTCTAGGTCAACCCTGGTCAACCCTAGGTCAATGGTGACTAATAGTTGACTTTTGGTAAACTACACAAGTGATTCGTGCCTTGAAAGAGTGCGAGTGGGCAAAGAAGACTTGGGAGTTACTAGAACTCTGATTGAATATGAATAATTGGCATACAAATTTAGTTCAGGGAAGGTTAGAAAGTATGATCACGGTGCTCTCTGATAGAGGACTCTCTTTTATGGAGCACACAATTTCATAAAATCAATGTATAAGAGAGGCAATAGCCTATACATGTCAACACGACTTTGAAAATGCCAATATAGGAAAATTAAATTGCGATGGTGCAATATTTAATGATGTTGGTATTTAAAGCGGGTGTTGGAGTAGCAGTTCGGAATGGAACGACTCAAAATATGGTTGCATTTTAGGCCTCGCATGCTTATAGGAAAATTAATTCTCTTATCTTTTCCACGGGGAAAGAAAGTTAGAATTCATGTCAAGTTTTCTTGGTAAGAAAGATCCTTTGATTTTTCCTCCCAATGTTTGGCTGGTTGTCACGACCCGCACCCACTAAAAGGGCACGTGACGCGACAACGCCCAGCCCTCACCGAAAAATTGGCGTGAAATGCTGTAGATTTTTCTACTCTAAACAGTTTATATATATAACAAAAACCTGTCAAGTCCATGGTCAACTCCGAACGGAGGACAAGCAATGAATATATATACGAGTACTCAATCACGACTCTAAGATAACAAAGTAAAGACTGAAATGAAAAGACAACAAGACGATAAAATAATATATAACCTGTCAAGTCCAACACAAAGAATATATACAAGTCCAAGTCTCTAATACAGTCCATAGTAATAACAGACTCAAAAGTAGCTGGAGACAAAGTCCAGTATAAAAGACCTACTCTAACTAAGCAAGGGGTAAGGTCTCGCCAGGCGGAGCTAAGCCCTGCTGGACCAAAGTCTCCAGGTCTAGGCTCACTACGTCATCCGGACCGTAGTAGGTAGAATAGTCTCCCTCGTCTGCATCTGTAATATTTTCAACATATCCTGTCAGGATGGAACGAGTACAATCTACTAACAACAGTTCACAAGATATGACAAAAGCTATAAGACAGTAAATAGAGAGTATATACAAGAAAATCATGGAATGTACATGTGAGTATCATGGCAAGGTAAGCTGTAAAACTAGAGCTAGAACAAGGCAAGTAAACTGATCATGGCATGTACAAGAATCAAGAATCATATCTCTAGGTGTGTGAATACTAGCTACAACATGTGGCCGGATTGGGTCTGCACAAGGTTATGATCAGCCAATCCCACGTGGAGTGTAGGATTGGTAGCATTCAAGGTCTACAAGAATAAACAAGGTGGGTAATGACCACACATCTACACTAGTACTCCCCATCCCCGACTGGTAGAGTGGATCCAAGCAAGACACGTTATGACACGGAATTCTACGAGAAGGGAGCAAGTCTTCTCGAGAATCAGTGTCCATATACTGCACAAGAACTACAAGGGGGCTTGCACAAGATATACCAAGATAACGAGGAATAACATCTCATGTCGGGATCCATGAATACCAATCCGTGTGACCAATGTGTCGAGAACAAGCATATCCACACTAATTACATGAATCATAACAATCATTATAAATTGGAAAAGTGTCAGAGAATGTACTCGCCTGTAATATGGTATAATATGTCAACCGGAGCAAATGCAGCGTCTCGAGGACCTATAGAGAACAAGACGTATCAATACTCTATTTAGGAAATAAAGTCAAGACAATTTAGACCCTATTAAGTCATTCTAGGTCAAGACGCGTCAAACTAGACTGTACGAGGTCAACCTAAGTCATATTAGGTCTAGCTAGGTCATACTGGGTCAATGCAAGTCAAACGGAATTAATCTAGGTCAATTTGAGTCAACGGTTGACTTACATTTGACTTTTGGTCAACTGGTCAACTTTGGTCAACCGTGGTCAACTCTGGTCAACCCTAGGTCAACCCTAGGTCAATGGTGACTAATAGTTGACTTTCGGTCAACTACACAAGTTTAAAGGAATTTGGGACTAAATTGGGTAAAGTGTTGACCCATAGTTGACTTTTGGTCTAAAAAGTCAACCGTGGTCAACCGGGGTCAAGACTAGGTCTAGACGGCTAATTCTACTCATTACCAACCTATACAACCCATATCCAAGTCCATCTTGGACTTCAAACTCAATTTCTCGGCCGTAGGCCAATTCCTTATTTTACCCTTTTTAAGGGTAAAATTCCACCCTCGGCGATTATCTAGATAGCCTACCTACGCTTTGTATTTTGACCCGATCTCTCTAGGGTAGTAGGGTACTATCCTATAGGTTCGTTATCTACCAAAATACCTAGATAAAGTGGACGTCTAGTCCACCTTACGGCCCATTGGCGATATCTTGAATATTTCAAGATACGCACTGATACGGCGCGATACCGGCGCCCTACGACCCCGATTTCCTCCCGGGAGCTTACCCGCAAAATCTAATTCATATATTCTAACTCCACGCCAAGTTTCGTCGCGTTCCGATACTCCGGGCTCCGTTTCCCCTTCTAACTCGATTTCTACCAAAAATTCCCTTTTTAAGCTCTCGCTCCAATCTCTTCTTTGACTCTCAATTTTAATTCTTCTTCTTCCTAACTTCTTCTAAATTTCCTTACCCTCTAATTCTTCTTATCCTTTCCCTTCTTCTTCAAATTCTACTCCTATCTCACTTCTTCTTCTAATTTTCCTATTCTCCCATTCTCTATTCTACTCTACTCTTCCCTCTTCTTATTCTTCTCAAACTTCTTCTCCTACTTTTTCTCATTTTCTTTAACTCCTTCTAACTTCTTATTCTTCCACTCTATTCTTCATTTCCCTCTCTAAAAACACCTATATATATATATATATATAGATGGGGGGGGAGGGGGGGGGGGGGGGGGGGGGTTATGGGGTAAAATAGGCAAATGGGGGGGGGGGGGGGAAGCTGCTGATTTCAGCAGCCTTGCTGCTGTTGTGGCTCCTGCCACTGCTGCTCTGCAGCAAGAGCTGCTGCTGCTGCTTATCTCTTCTTCTTCTCCTCTTCTACCCTCTATATATATATATATATCAATACATATATATACAATCTATCTATATATATATATATATATATATATATATATATATATATATATATATCCATATCCATATATATATACATACATAACTCTCAACACACTCACTACTCTATATACATATATATACACACACACACACATATATATATAAACACACATATATACATATCCTTATACATATATATATATACACACACACACACACACACACATATATATATATATATATATATATATATATATATATATATATATATATATATATATATAAACACACACACACACACACTCTCACAAACACACACAACCACACACACTCTCACACCCTCACATGACACAAACACCACCACCACCATTTCCATTCCTCTACCCACACAAATACACATTAATATATACATATATATATATATATATATATATATATATATATATATATATATATATATATATATATACACACACATATATATATATATACATACATATACATATACTACTATATATATTTAAACCCCAATTAATTCCTTAACCTAGATTTTAGGTAAAACCTATAAATTGGTGGGCAAAGTGTGGAGAATGTCATTCCCTACAACTATTGTGAAAGAATTTATGCTAAAGAAAATTAAATGGGAATTTGTGAACATACCTAGGTTAGATTCTTACTTGGAGGAGAAAAGCTTGAAGAAAGAAAGAAATTAGAGAGAGAGATAAGTATTTCTTAGTGAAGAAGAAAGAGAGGGGGGTTTATCATGGCCGGCCACCTCCTTGGGGTTATTGGGTTGGGATCCAATAAGCCCCCAACCCATTAAGCTTAGTTTGGGTTCGGTTTGTTTCGGGTTTGGCCCGGTTTGATTCTAATGAACTAATTAAGCTCTAAAATGACTAATTAAGCCATAAAAATAGGGTTTAAGATTTCTAACCTAATTTGGATGATATGTGGGCCAAGTCCAGCTAGTGTGTGGGTCCCACTAGGGTCCAGGCTACCCGGGTCTCCAAATTGAGTCCGAATTGGATAAAATTCAAACTAACCCAAATAAATCCCAAAAAATCACATAAAATCAAATAAAATTCCTAAAAATTATAAAACTTGAAAAATGATAAAAATATCCATAATTTGAAATCTGGGGGTGACACTGGTGCAGGAAAGAAATAAAATATCAATGTTCCAAAAATGTTCTTGCATCTTAAAATGAAAAGACTAAATAACAACTTGATACCTTCAACTATTCGAGTTTCTCAACTTGATACCCTCAACTTTCATAGGTGCTAACTTAATACTCTCTCCTAACTAATATTTTTAACTTGATACCATCCGTCAAATATAGAGTTAAATTTTTAGTTAAAAAAACAAAATAAGAAAACAATATTCCTAAATTACCCCCCTTCCAATTCCACCACCACCCCTCCCCACTACTGCCTAACCCTAACCCCTCTCCTGTATCCTCCACTCCCCCCCCCCCCCCCCCCCCATGCACCGCCCTCCCCCTCCCCCCACCCGCCGCCGCCCTCATGCCGCCCGCGACCCCGCGCATGTCTCGCCTTGCGCTCGCGCAGCCTATTGCCGCATTGCGCCCACGGCTGCTCCTGCTACTGTGCCTCCCTCCATCCTCGCCGCCCGTGCCGCCTTCGAAACCACCCCCCCCCCCACCCCCACCCGCCGCCGCCCTCATGCCGCCCGCGACCCCGCGCATGTCTCGCCTTGCGCTCGCGCAGCCTATTGCCGCGTTGCGCCCACGACTGCTCCTGCTACTGTGCCTCCCTCCATCCTCGCCGCCCGTGCCGCCTTCGAAACCACCCCACCCCCCCCACCCCGCCCTCGCCCCCCTCATGCGCCGTCCCCTCACCGCCTGCGATCCCTCGCCCTCGCGCCGCTCGCACGCAACGGGCACGCGCCGCCCCCTCGCCGCGCTGTCCCGCGCACTCGCCTGCGCCACCCCACTCACCGCTGTTGCGCCTCCCATCCGTTCGGCTGCCGACACCATAGAGACAGGGTTTTTTTTGCCGGAGAATGTGGGAGGAGAGAAAATAGGGAGGGACTTTTTTGTCTTTTTACTCCTTTGGTTAAGTTGTAATTTAGCCAAATAAAAATAACATCATAGAAATCAAAAAAGTAATGGATAAGTTATGCAATAACACATTTGAGTAGGACTATCGTCGTGTAATAAATACTAGAAAAGGAGGGAGAAAAAAAAAATCCAATGGTCCTGAGAGGAACCATCTTCTTCCTATGTTTTCAGAGAAACATCCATCTTTCGTCAGAAAAATAGTTCTCCAAGTTATATGACTACCCAACAAAGTGAAGTCAAGTATTCCAAGAGGCTAAAAAAAATAAAAACTTCACATGCAACCCACAAAGTTGAGAACATTTTGTAAAATATGAGCCCACCACTTGATATACTATGTAGTCTGTACAACACGGATTAAGAACAAAACCTGGATTTTAAATCCAAATCCATCCGTATCGGACACAATGTAAGACACACATGGATGAACTCAGCAAAGAGTGGCAACTTCTCCAATAAGAACTTAAAAACAAGACATCAAGTAGATTCAAAGACTTAACACCACATATTTGAAACCAAGATTGGGATATTCCCAAGTACAAGGAAGATGAAATGCAATTGATGTTCCTAAAAAATTCAATCCATGGATTCCATGCAACAAAACTTCTCAACCAGAATAGAAAACTTCTCAACAAGAATAGAAGAGTGAATAGGAAAATTCGAACAGCTGGTGAATATGTAAATAAAATCTATTTATCTGCCTTGGCAGCAGTTGCAGCAGCCTGTCCTCTGAGCCGTCCAGTCCTCCTGGCAGCAATGAGACCGACCTTCTGCCCAGGCGGGGCATCACGACGGACAGTGGACGCATGGCCGATATGCTGGTGGTTACCTCCTCCGTGGGGATGCTCCACAGGGTTCATAGCCACACCACGGACCTTAGGCCAGCAGTTCCTCTTCACTCGGAACTTGTGGTAGGCGTTGCCAGCCTTTAGGAGGGGCTTCTCGGTTCTTCCTCCACCGGCGACCTGGCCGATCATGGCACGGCATCCGCTGGGCACAATCTTCTTTGCACCAGATGGGAGCTTGATCCTATGGAGCAAAACAGGATAAATAAGATAGTAACTCTTTGTATGTATTAGAATACATATCGTGTTTGGCTGCAAAAATGATTTGGCAGGATCTACATGCACGCATGGAACGATAAAAATTGGGATGTTAAGTTGCAACTTCCGTTGCTTTATAGATGGTGCATCCATTGATTCTCCTAAAGAAGCTGCAGAATTTGGATAGGTCTTGCAACTTCTTTTCGAGACTAAGGGTCCACTTGGATTGAGGGTTAAGAGAGTTGAGGAAAAAATAAAACCATGCTTGGTTTGAGGATGGGATTTAGGAGGGAGAGTTATAGAGGGTTAAGTGAGGGTTTATTTCACCCTCTTTTGTCCATTTTTTTAATCCCCCCAATTCGGGGGGTTAACGAGGGGGATTGAGGGATTTTGTTTAAAAAGTCATACATACCCCTCATTTGTTCTATAAAATATCATGATTTTTCTTCTTCTTTTTTGTTTTCAACATGTTGTTCCGTGCCTTCCTAATTTGTGAAGATATTTTGACAAGTTATAATTAAAATTTCAATTAAATTTAATTTTATGACATATGTAATAAGGTTATTTTGGTAACTATCATACTTTTATTAATTCTCTTCTCACTCAAAATCAATGTTATAAATTTCGCTACGCGGAGACGGTGCGCCAAGGGCCCGCCTAGCGACTAGGGCGCCTAGGCGCTGAACTGATTTTTTTTTTATTATATGTATATATATGTTACCCCATATATATATGTATGTCATTTATAAACAAAACTTATGGTTGATAAGTTGGTTAGCAGCTTGTGTTTAAGATTCTGGTTTGGAGTGTGGAGGCCATGGTTCGAATCCTTTGGTTTAAGTTTTTTTTTTTTTTGTTTTGTTTTGTTTTGTTTTTTTTCATTCACCCTTAAAAAGGGGATGAGAGGAGAGAGAGTGCAGTAGTAGCAGCAGCACCATCACTCCTCTCCTCCCTCCCCCTTCCCTCCCCCTTTCCCTCTCCCTCTCCTCCCTCTTCCGCCGCCGCAGCCACCGCCACCGCCACCAGTAGTAGCAGCAGCACCACCACCACTCCTCTCCTCCCTCCCCCTCTCCCTCTCCCGCCGCCGCCACCGCCACCGCCACCGCCACCAGTAGCAGCAGTAGCACCACCACTCCTCTCCTCCCTCCCCCTCTCCCTCTCCCGCCGCCGCCACCGCCACCAGTAGCAGCAGCAGCACCACCACTCCTCTCCTCCCTCCCCCTCTCCCTCTCCCGCCGCCGCCACCGCCACCGCCACCGCCACCAGTAGCAGCACCACCACCACTCCTCTCCTCCCTCTCCTCTCCGTATCCGCCGCCGCCACCACCACCACCACCACCACTAGCAGATCCACCACCACCACCACCACCACCACCACCCCCCCACCACCACCCCCCCTCCTCTAGCAGCAGCACCACGTCCACGACTGCCACCACCACTAGCAACACCACCACCACCACCACCCGACGCCGTCACCCGCTGCCGCCGCTCAATCTCTGACAGGTAAGTGTTGAATTTTTTTTTTAAATTTTCAGACCGAAATGGCCCGCCTAGGTCCGACTAGGGCCGCCTAGGCCCGACCAGCGCCTAGGCCGGCCGCCTAGGGCCTTTTCGGTGCGGCCGGAGGCCGCCTAGCGCCTAGGCGCCTAGGCCGATTTTTAGAACACTGCTCAAAACCTCCAATCCAAGCAAGGATTATTAAATACCCCTCACTTAACTCTCCCTCCAATCCAAACAAGGTTCTATGTATTGACTCTACTCCCCCTCACTTAACTCCCCCTCATTTAACCCCACTTAACTCTACTTATTTTTTTCCCCTCAATCCAAGCAGACCCTAAAGGATTTGCAACTCTAGTTAAGTTAGTTATATCACACCTTATGTTGTCTCGAAAAGATTTGCATCTTTAGTTTAGTTATATTTGTTAGTGCCGGGGCACAATTTTTGGATGAAAAACTGAGAAAATGAAACAATTGTAAAAACAATGTTTCAAATCAACACTTCAAGGAAGGTGATTCTGAATTACGAGAATCTAAAAAGATTTCGTAATCAACAGCAATCAGATCGTAGTACTTCTAAAAAGAAGATACAATCAGAATTACTGGCAGCAACGAAGAAGGTGACTGACGAAAGATGGAAGAACTCCTGCTGGGGTGAATAATCACCGTTGCTCAAAGCTTTATTCGCCCTACACGAACAGCTTCCAGGAACCAGCAAGTTCGTCGGAGAACTTGGAACCGGTGTTGTAAAAATCCCTCTAGGCGGCCGACTAGTCCCCGACTTGTCGCTAGTCGCCCGCCGCCGACTCGACTAGGGGCTAGTCCCCGACTAGTCACTTGTCGACCACCGTCGACTCGATTAGGGGCTGGTCCATCCAAAAATTAGCTAGATTGGTACTAGTTTGGGCTGCCGTCGACTTCGTCAAGGCAGTCGTCGTCGACTCTTTACTTTGTTGCTGCCTTTTTCTATTTTTGAAAAAAGTGACTAGTCTACTCTTTTTATTTTTACTTTTGCTTTGTTATCTCTTTGCTACTGTTGTTGTGGCTCTTTTTTTAATTTTTGCTTGTTACTTTTTTTTGCTTTTGCTTGCTACTGCGGCTGTAACTCTCCGTGCAAAATAGTAAGTTGTTAACATATTATTTAAACTAGCATATGTGCACGTGTCTTGCATGTATTTTAACATTTCTTAATTAGTTTATGAAGACTCTTTAGGAAGACCAAAGGGTAGTCTTCCTAATTACTAAGTTGTCCTTATTAAAATTAATGAACTATTTTTAATTAGTATAAGTATGTAAGAGTATTTTCGGAATTCAAAAGTTTCACCATCTAAGTTTTCCTATTATATAGTAGAATAGATATTTATTGAAATAGAAATTTATGCAAAATAATGATTAAGAAAATGCACTGTAGTCTGCGATAATTAAAAGTTCAACAATTAACATATTATTTTTTAAAATATTTTTATAACATATTACATATATATATATTCATTAAAAATTCTAAACCGACTAATCCGACTAGTCCCCGAGTAGTCCGATTAATCCGTAGTCCCCACGAACCGACTAGCGATTTTTACAACCTTGCTTGGAACACTCCTGCTCTTCTGACTCCTCGAATGGACACGAACTCCCGTGCAAAAGCAACGCTGGTGCGGCGCCTTTCCTCTCTCTCGAAGGCTACTGGAAGATCAGAACTATGTTAAAGAACACGTCTGAAATATCTGTTTACTTGTGTTAAAAAACACTTCATAAACTGTCTATGGTGGCTTCTCTTTTTCTTCTGTATGTACTTAGCCTTGAGCAACGTGGCTCGCGCAACTAAAGCGCACTATGCGCCTAGCGACGATGCTGACGTGCTAAGTGCAAAGTGCGCCAACAAAACGCCACATTACGCCTCATGAGCCCAAGTCCGAGTCCGAGTCCGAGTCCGAGTCCGAGTCCGAGTCTGTCACGACCCGATCCCAAGTTAATGGGTCGAACCGGACCATGCCCAGCCTGCACCGTGGTGAGACGGCGGCAGTAAGCTGTTCCATTGCAGGTATTCACAACAACACAATTGCATTTGTCACAACTATTATATTCGGAAATTTGAAACTTTGCTTAATAAAATATTCAAAAATACAACTGGAAAGGGAAATGCTGAAATAAAACTACAAACTCCAAATAAAAGAAAATGCAGAAGGGAAACTATCTAAGCGTCAGGTTCAGCAGTCCCAGGATCAGCGTCCTCCAAAGACGGCTCCGGTACCGTCGCAGGGTAGAGAACCGGGTCATAATAGCTATTATAGTACTGATCCTTATCCTCAATGTTACCTAAAAATGTTGTCTCCAGTCAGGAGGGAGCAAGAACGAAATATGCATCTCATAATTTAAATAGTAATTGAAAAGTGCAGGGTAAACAGTTTGAAATAATGATTTTCAGCAGTTAAAACAGTTCTGTGTGATTTGAATATGCAAACGTCTATGACCGGCTTGGGTTAATCAGTAGTATCCTAGCGATACGATATGGCTTATCCCCGTGTGTGCGAGGGGTAAGCTAACACAGTAGTTTCAATAGGGGCTTTGGTCATAAACGCCTACACTATTCCCCCAGTCCCAGATTCAGTAACAGTTTCAGTCGGTAAAGTTCCGTGCCAGCAGTGTGGTTCAACATGCATCTTAACTTTACTAAATAAAATTACAGGAATACACAAATCGTAACTTGCCTTGTATTAGATTGACTGGAAGGACGAGGCGGTACCGAGGAAGAACGTCAGTTGTAACTTCGAGTTCCTACAATTGAGAACTCGACTTAGATTCCTGAATAACCAGACTAAGTGTGCTAGTTGCAATCTCTAGTAGGCATGTCCTAGTCAGGTTTTATGTTGTATTTATTTACAGCTAACGATTACGTCGCAACTACGTGCGTTGATTAAACCGGTTAATTGGTTTATTTGGAAAAATCACGAGAATCAATTATAATTTGGAAAACTTTGTGCTTTGTAATATATTTATAAAAATACAATTTCTTTTGGTGATAAATCGTGAGTAAATAATATTTTATTCATTTTAAACTAAACTCGTAATTAACCAGTAAATTACGTTCTAAACTACGATTTATGCGACTAACCAAAAACTACCCAAATCACATCCACCAGAAAAGAAAAATAAAATAAACTACTCTACACAATACAGTGGCACAGCTAATGGTCCTAGGGTGGGCTTATGCCCTGTACAAATTTTCTTTTTACATTAAATAAGAAAAAATGACTGAAATTAAATAATTAAAGTGCATAATTTAAATGACTATAATAATTAGCCTAAAAATAAAATAATTAAAAATAAAACTGAGAGTCTCAGACTCGGTCCATTTCCTCAAAATTCGGCTTATGCCTCAACGTCCGGTCGGACCGGTGCGTTTGCATTTCGCCGGGGCCCACAGACCGGTACGGTCGTCGCCCAAAAATCGGTTTTAGAAATTCATTTTCGAAAGCCCGTTTTGAAATCAATAAAATATAGTTTTTGTAAAAATTTGGGCAACACTTCCTCTATTTCGGGACAAACCCAAAACTGGGAAGTGCGCCAACAAACTCCTGCAAATATTTTACAACCCAAAATAGTCCACAGAATATCCACCAAAAATAATTCCAACACCACAGACATAATTTCCAATTCCACCGAATAATTCCCGAAAAGTCCGGGAATCCAAAATCAACCAATTCACGCCAACCCAACAAGTAAAACACAGGAAAACAAACTAACGCAGCTAACGAAAATATAACGCAGCTAACGAAAATATAACGCAGCTAACCGGATTTCCCGAAGAGAATCCGGGGACCGATTTCATCATCGACTCTACGGGGAGGGACGAACTACTGTGATTATCCAGAAATTACCAGATTCCGTTGGCGGGGAGCCGCGGAAAAAATCTCGGGAAAGAAATCCGAACTAAGTCGGCAGCAGGTCGAAGTTCCCGAACAGCGGGAGAGTCCACGGACAGCGGGATCGCCGGCGGGGACAGCAAAGAAACGCGGAAATCAGCGGGGAAACTCCGCCGGAGCGCTGGAGGGCGGCAGACGACAGCGGCGGGGGAGATCCGCCGGGCTCGCTGACGCGGCGGGGGCGCGGACAGCGCAGCGGGTCGGGGTTCTGCCGGCGGGGCGCCGGGCTGGCTGCGGCGGGGGAGCCGCGGCCACAGGGGAGTGCGGCTCGGGGAGGAGCACCGCCGCTGCGGGCGGTCGGGATGGCCGCGGAGGGGCGGCGGTGCGCTGGACGGCGGCGGATGGCCGCGGGTGCCGCGGAGGGGGCTCGGGTACAGCGCGGTGGCGGCGCGGGGCTCGGTCGGGGAGGTCGCGCGGAGGAGCGGCGCGAGCTCGGGGAAAGGGGGTTAGGGCTAGGGAACCCTTCGAGAGAACAGAGAGAGAGAGGGAGAGATCTGTGAGCTGTTGAGAGTTTTGTGAGTTTTGTTTCTCCACAGGGAGAATGAGAAAGGTGAGAGAGAGAGAGAGAGAGAGGTTGAGAGTTTTTAGTTGGGAGTGCTCGTGGGTTCTGTTGATGTACGGGAAAGGTGGGAGAGTGGGTTTGATATAGGAAGTTGGAAAAGAGTGGTTGCACAGATGTGTGGTGGAGGAGAGTTCGGGATGAGAGGAGTTTTACCAATTCTCTAGGAGAATACACACTGGTCCTTCGGGACCAGTTCTCCTACTTAGAAAATATATATATTTTTTTATTATCATTACTACCAATTCAAATATCCAGATTAGAAAAGAATTGGGAAAGAGAAGGGTTGGGCTCAGGCCTGGATCGGGGCTCGGACTCGGGTCTGGGTCCAAAAATCCAAAAGTCCATGTTGATTATAATTTTCAAAATCCTTTTCACCCAAGAATAATTAATAATAATATTATTAATAATAATAATTTGAAAACGTTTTTATTTAATTACACCAAAGATTCTGGTTAACTGACTAGCTACAGAAATTGGGTTTCACAGAGTCCGAGTCCGAGTCCGAGTCGCTAAGCCCCTACGGGGCTTAGCTCCCATGGAAATAAATTTTCCAAGAACAAAAAGCATGAATGCTTTAATTGTTGATTTTAGCCTTTTTTCCCATTAGAAAAATAACCCCACATGACAAACCCATGTGCACCTCCACACCACATGTGCATCTCCAATAATAGCAAAGCTAATATATAGAGATACAATCTCTTTGTTTTTTCCGATGTGGGACTAAAGCTTTCTAAAGAAAAAAACCAAAACTCCAACAATATTAAACCTTATGTTGTACGAATAGGGACTAGGAAACAAGAATAGGGGCTAGGAAACAATACGTACATTTTCAAATAGGTACAAATATAGACACATTGAAGGTACGCACACTAGAGACATGGATAACACAACGATACATACATTGTACATTTTCAGATACGTAAATTATACTTGCAAGGAAATGGATAAGAAAACGATCCAAACGTTTTCACATATGTATTAGTTATATGAATATGGATACCATCCATGTAAATAGTACACCACCAAAAACAACAAAAAAACCTTCATCCCAAATTTTGGGTTCAACTGTTGGAATCCTATTCTTCCATTAGTAACTGTTAATCGTGTCTTTAGTAACGCTAAAGAAAATTATATCCTTCTTTAACATTTCAAACCGTGTCTTCTTACGCCTACCTCTAGTCCTAGTGGCTCCACTAACCATAGAAGGATAATACAACAAATTAGATTTGTAAGTGGATTGTTTTTTTATTGGACAAGTAATGATTATTACAATTAGAGTTAGTTTAGTTAGGATTTGTAACATGGAACTTAGGGGTGAGCATTATTCTGTTTTGGACGGATAACCGAACCAAATAAAAGATTCCGTTTGGTTTGAATTTTTTTTGGGAACGGTTTCCATCAGAAATCGAATAGAAGTTACGCAACTATGTAAGTAACTTCAAGTTTATACCTTGAAAATATTCACTAATTAAGACTTGAAAATTTAGACTAATTGAGGGTAGTAATTGGTATGCTATTACACTGTGTTTGGGAACATTTGGGGGGAGGGAGAGGAAAATTTGAGGGGAAGGAAAATGGAGGGGAAGGAAAATGGAGGAAAGTTAATTTTTCCTTCCTTTGTTTGGATGGACAAAAAGTAGGGGAAGGAAAAGTTTAAAAACAATTTTTTATTTGTTTATGGATATAGGTATAATTACTATTTCCTCCTTGGTATTCTCAAATGATGATTTAATTTTAACTTTTTGAGGGGTGGTGGGGTAAATTCACTCAAATTCCTCTCATCTCTCTCCATTTTTCTCCCACATTTGGGAGGAAAATTTTTTGGTGGGACCCACCTACTTTTTCCTCTCAAATTTTTCTCCCCCATGTTCTCTCCCCCTTTCCAAACACCATCATTTAAAATTTTCCTCTCACTTTCCCCTCAACTTTTTCCTTCCTCCCATTTTCCACCCTTCCCAAACGGTACCTTAAAGTTTAGAATATCAAATTGAAAAACTTGATTGAGGATATCATGTTAAAATTAACCCTATAATTTAACCGCAGTACCAACTTTGGATCCGATTCATTAAATATTAAAAATAGTCGAACCAAACAAACCAAATCAACAATCGGTTCAATTTTCGGTTCGATTTTCGGTTAAGCCTAATTTCGGTTTGTAGAAGTTAGGTTCATTCGATTTTGACAATTTTAGTTCAGTTAAAACCGAATAAAAGGAACGCTCACCCATACAGAACTACTAAAGTCGGAAATAGGAGTGCAAGGAACGTGATGAGAAATCAGACCTGGAGGTGCCGTTGTCGGGATTGTGACTGATGACAATCGCGTAGTCGCCGGAGGCCCTCGCGAGGACCCCGCGGTCCCCGACGTGGTGCTCGACGTTGCAGACGACGGCCCCCTCGGGGATGGAGCGGAGCGGGAGGACGTTCCCGACCATGAGGTTGGCCTTCCGGCCGCAGTAGACGAACATGCCGGTGTACATCCCCTCGGCGGCGACGAAGAGCTCCTTCTGGTGCTTGTACCGGAAGGGGTGGCGGAACGTCACCCTCGCCAGCGGGGCGCCCCGGCCGGGGTCGTGGATGACGTCGGTGACGACCCCCTTCAGGTAGCCGTTGCGCTCGCCGAAGTCGAGGCTGCGGAAGCGCGCGGGGCCCTTGCGGTGGTGGGTGTGGGACTTGAACACCGAGCCTGCTCCCTTGCGCTGGGCTCGGATCACGCGACCCATGGCTGCTGGCTGGAAAGGGGGAATGGGGGAGAGGGTTAGGGTTAGGGTTAGGGTTGGGGTTTTTTATTATATACCGGGGTGAGGGAGAGTGGATGCCCTAGAATCGACGGTTGAGATTTGAGGCTGGGTTTCCCTTGGTTTGATGGGGTTGGGTTTGGGGTCTTTTGACTCAAACCAAGACCCGGACCGGATTGAGCAACATTTTTAAGTTATTGGTGTGTCATCAACTTCGAGTCTACACCGAACTCAGCTAGCTCTTATGGTAGTAAGGAGAGGTATAATTTTCTTGGCTAGATGGACAATCTCGGAGTCGAACCGCGACAGAGGTGTGTTTGTGTGATAATTGGGGCCAGTGGACCCAAATGGCATGCAACGTAGTGTATACAAGGTCTTCGTGCGTTACATCGGGCATTGCAAAAAAAAAAAAAAAACTTCGAGTCTACAAATATCTTGTATACCGACCATCCAGCGGTTTGCGATGGTATCATGTAGGATTGTGGATCTCCGTTACTAACCATTTGTAACCTGTAATGTGTCTCGGTTGGTAAGGAAGGTGACGTCAAAAACGATAAATTATCACATTTCAATAATAACGGCAAAAACTATTGTTGGGGTTTATGAAAAATAATCTCCATAAATGGTTTCAAATTTTCTTACTTACACATATGAGGAGTGGTAGTGGTTGGTATATTGGGGTGTTTTAGTAAAGGGCGATGTTCAGATGCTCTAAGAAATATTTGTGTTTTTGTCATCCATTTTTTAGGAATTTTTCATTAGAACTAGATCGCAACTCGGATGTGGATGTGGGCAAAGGATGTTAAGCGGCATTTTGATGGTGCACTTCGCATCGGACGTAAAATGGCGCTTTTTGTGTCGAGTTTCCGTGAGGTTGCACGGGTCACACAGGGCTGCGATTCTGTGGGGAGGCTGCTTTTGTAAAACATAAGTTCCTCCAAGGAGTGAACCCCCACGGAACCTATGTTCGTTCCAGCGGACCGTGCTCTCGCGATTCTACTATTTTTATGCTTTATGGTGTAACTACCCACTTAGGGGGGGGGGGGGGGGGGGGGGGGGGTTTACTACTGTAACCGTTTACTTAATGGAAAGTTACTATTCATATTAACCGTCCATTATGCATAGACAGATCTAGACATTACACTCCATGGGGATGACCTCCTTTTTTTCTTTTTCCTTTTTTTTTTTTTTTGGGGGGGGGGGGGGTGGGGGGGGGGGGAGGGGGGGGGGGGTGGTGGGGGTTGAGATTAATTAAAAAAGTACATACAATACATAGAGCACATTGGGTTCCACTGTGGGGATGGAAAAACCCAATATGTTCTATTAGCTCCGCTCTTGCCATTATGGGTAATGGGTTGCTAGGAGGTTGGCTCCTATACATCTTATATTTTGGGTCCGACTATTGACACCCCATCTATTTCTAAGTTGACCCCAATTTTTTTTCATAACTTAAGTTGTATTATGAAAGGACTGTTTTATCCTTTTCCTATTTCTAATTCTACCCAAACCCAAACAGCCATAGGACCCCACCCCTTCACTAACCCCACCCCTTCAATAACTAATTCAAAAACCCTACAAGACATTATTTGAAGCTTGAAGAAATTACAATGGAGGGCCAAAGTAATGATAGAAGATCTCCCGTACCCAATGTAAGTCCTACCAATGTTTTTTTTCAAGTATTGATTCGGCTGTTTCGATTTTCAGAAAAAAAACAAAATTCGCGGACTGTTCGACCATAACAAGTCGGACAAGTCTACACTGTTCGACGAGGGGAGGTCGAACGTTTTTTGAACTGTCCGACCTGTACTTGTCGAACAGTGTGGATTTATCCGGAATATGTCGGTCGAACAGTACTTTTTTTGAGTTAAATTTAAAAATTTTATTTTCCAACCTAATCCGATATTTGTATTTATCTTCATAGGAAAACACTTCAGATGACATTGCGGTTAACACTGAGATGAGTATTGTCACGCACCCGATGTACGAACAACAACTTGATTTCACTGAAGAATTTCAAACTGATCAATTATTTGTTAGTCGAGAGTCATTGGTGAATTGGGTACGATCGATAGGAAACCTTCATAATATAGTAGTTTTGGTTAAACGGTCGGATAAAGGAGAAGGAAGACGAGCTCGAGTAATCCTGGGTTGCGAGCGAGGGGGTAAATATGTGCGACGGAAGGTAAAAGTTGATGAAGCAAATTTGGCTAATATTGCGAAGAAGCGAAGACCTGAACGGCTTACGGGCACGAAAAAATGTGATTGTCTGTTTCAGTTGAAAGGAGTACAATGCAATGATGTTGGGCAATGGTCACTTAAGGTTATGTGCGGCACACATAATCACCCAATGGGTCGAAATTTGGTTGGGCACTCCTATGTTGGTCGACTAACAGCAGCCGAAGACCAACTCGTCAAAGATTTGACGAAAAATAATACAAGGCCAAAAGATATATTGAGCACGTTGAAGGAATCCTTTGGGGAGAATGAATCGACATTGAAGACAATTTATAATGCTCGTCATAAGCATAGACTTGCCGAGCATGGAGGGCTATCCCAAATGCAATACTTGTTGGGAAAGTTGGAGTCGGAAAAGTATTATTATCTGGTGAGGAGATGTGAGCAAACAGATAGAGTGAAGGATCTTTTTTATGCCCACCCGACAAGTGTGGACTTGTTGCGTGCTTTTCCCAACGTTTTATTGATGGATTGTACCTACAAGACTAATAGGTACAAGATGCCACTATTGGAAGTAGTTGGAGTAACTTCCACGGATATTACATTTTCTGTGGCGTGTATATATTTGGAGGCGGAACGGGAGGACAATTATATATGGGCGCTTAGTACGATTAAAGATCTATTTGCTCAATCAAGCTTACCCAATGTCATTGTCACTGATCGTGAGATTGCACTTATGAATGCTATCAGTGTTACGTTTCCCAGGGCTGCACATTTGCTATGTCGGTGGCATATAAGCAAGAATATATTGGCTAACTGTAAGAATTTATTTCGTACGAAGGAGAAGTGGGATTCTTTCAATAACTCTTGGAATTCGTTGATTCTTGCTGAAGATCAACTGAGATTCAATGAATTACTTAGAAGATTTCATGAAGATTTCCGGGATTACCCAAAAGCAGTTAATTATGCTGTGAAGAATTGGATAGAGCCGTATAAAGAAAAATTTGTTTCATGTTGGACTAATAATGTCATGCATTTTGGGAACACGGCGAGTAGTAGGTATGTGTTTTCAAGCAATACTTTGTATATACATATGAATGTTTTTTTTACAGTATTACGTAAGTTTTTTGACTCCATGTTTTCGATACTCACAGGGCCGAGAGTGCACACGCAAAGTTGAAAAAACAACTTGGGACTAGTCAATCAACTTTCGAGATATCGTGGGAAAGGATACATAGTCTGCTGACAAATTCACACAACCAAATTAAGAGCTCATTTGAGACGAGCCTTAATGTGACACCCCATCGATACAGTTCTCCCTTGTTTAAGATTATTCGCGGGTTGGTGTCTCATAATGCTCTCAGTAGGATTTATGACGAGTTGAAGAGTTTAGATGATACCGGCGTCGATCCCCTACTTTGTGGTTGTGTGTTGAGAAGAACTTGCGGGCTACCTTGTGCACATGAGCTTGCACAGCTAAAACGGGATGGACAATACATCCAGCTTGATATGGTTGACAAATACTGGAGAAAGCTCGATTGTGAACCTGCCAAAACAGACAAAGTACATGATGAAGATATCCGAAGTCGTTGGGTTGAGACCATGGATAATATTAACCATATGTTTGATGTGGCTAATGATTCCCAAAGGCTCTTATTGCTTAAAAGACTCCGGGAGATATCAGTTCCTTCAACGTCTTTGTTGCTCGAACCGGTTGTCAACACTCGACCTCGTGGTAGGCCAAACAAGAAAAAAAACACACAATACAAACTCGACGAAACGTGAGCAAATATTATTGAACTGTTCGACCTGGGAAAGGCGAACAGTGTACATATGTTCGACCTGTATATGTCGAACATTTTTGAACTGTTCAACCTGTAAAAGTCGAACAGTATACATATGTTCGACCTGCTGTATATGTCGAACATTATTGAACTGTTCGACCTGTTATGGTCGAACAGTATGCAATTGTTCGACATATGTTTGCCGAACAGCACTGGTACAGGCAATTCACAAGACAAGATATCTAGCGTCGATGACGCATTCGAGTATATCACAAAATATCACAAAACATAACAAGATATCTAGCGTCGATGACGCATTCGAGTATATCACAAAATATCACAAAACATAACAAGATATCTAGCGTCGATGACGCATTCGAGTATATCACAAAATATCACAAAACATAACATGATATCTAGCGTCGATGACGCATTCGAGTATATCACAAAATATCACAAAACATAACAAGATATCTAGCGTCGATGACGCATTCGAGTATATCACAAAATATCACAAAACAAGATATCACAAATCTACGATCTACGTCGCCTACGTCTACCAGTCTCCCTCGTTGAAGATTCAGGTTCCTCTGGAGACTGTAGCTTCAATGCTCGATATGCTCCGATCATTGCCGTCTCATAGGTCGGAATGTCTAGCGCCTCTCGGTTTGAGATCCATGTCTGGTAGACTGGTTCCAGATATCCCAAAGCATTCCCAATCATGTCCCATGGTTGTGGCCCTGTCTGTGTAGATGTAGTCCCCGCAGCACTAGAGACGTTCTCCGGATTCTGGACAATAGGATGTGAAAACTTTTTGTACCAGTCCATATAATCAGGTGAACACTCCCATGCAGGGTTTGCAGTTCCCCCACGGGCTTCGGCAGACAGTACATGGCTGCGCCAGTATTGGAAGTAGCCTCCTAGAACATGGAACGCCAACTTGTACTTCTGGCTCGTGTTTCCCCGTCGAACCTCATTTGGAAACAACGGAGGATAAGGAACTTTCTGCCGTAGTCCAAATTGTCGAAGGACACGGTCGGGATGATATGGCTCTACATTGTCAAATGCACGTATACATCCATGAAAAAAAGTCACCTCGTCCCGAGGAAAAGTGTCCCTCATCCCGTTATAGGGTGTCCAATTCACCTACAATAAAAATTTAAGCAATTATAGAACACATATATAGCGACAGTAAAAATTTAAGCGAAATTACACTCACATTGTGGACTTGAAGATTGTCCAATACCTCCCTGATGGATGAGATCAGGTTGGTACCTCCTCCAGCATGGGGCCTATTGGCCCACCTCATAGCAAGTGGTTCCCCCATCCGATAATTGACGTTATGGGTAGGCCTCGTGAACGGAAAGTACTCGAAGATCCAGGCCTAAAAAAAAAAAATATGAAGCATATTGGTCGGATGTATAACATTAAATTAAAACATATAAGTAGGAGATATAGTTACCTCCAGTAAAGTCAGGTATCCACAAATTTGCCGCACCCCACTCCGAGATGCTACTCCAAGCTGTCGATACAAGAAAGCTAAAGCAGCTGCTCCCCAAGCGTAGTCATCGACGTTGTTGACATTCTCCAGAAGGGCTAGAATTTTTGTGTCAACCCGTGTCCCACTTTTGTCAGCAAAAATGGTGCATCCAAGCACATACCATAAGTACGCACGGGCAGCACGTCTTCTTTTCGACGAATCCGTGCTACTCACATCCGACTCAAATCTAGCCCGGAGCCACTCCATCCGGACCGAGCTACCTCTTTGACTCAATAGCTCATCCTGTGCCTCAATTTCTGACACCCCCAACAATCTACGAATCATCTTCTTAGGGTCCTCCGGTCCCCTTGCTGACACTGGTTCCACCACCGGTAAGCCACTTACCGGTAGTCCGGTAAGACAAAAAACATCATCTAATGTAATTGTCATCTCTCCGAACGGCATGTGAAATGTGTTGGTCTCCGGTTGCCAACGCTCAACAAACGCACAAATTAGATTCTTATTTGGCGTCTTGTACGAAAACGACCTTATGTTGGCTATACGAGAATTTTGAAGGACAGGATTTATGTTACCTTCCAACTTCCATGCGTACAGCTTGGTTGTGTGGCACCAACACCTTAACACGTCCCTCTCAATGCCATTCCAAATCTCGTACGCCACATGTGTCTTGAAACTTGGAATAAGTTGTGGATCTTCGGGTCCACCGGGACAAGGCCCTGTCAAAATGTCAGGATCCTCATCCTCTTCTTCATCAGTTTGGCGCTCTTCATCAGTGTGGCGCTCTTCATCAGTGTGGCGTTCTTCATCAGTGTGGCGTTCTTGCTCCTGCTCTTGGTCGGCCGTTTGAGTCGAAGCAACAAGTGCTTGTTGTTGAAGACGTGCAAGTTCCTCCTCTTCAGCCCGACGTCTCCTAGCTGAAGCATGAGTCGTTTCCCTCCTACTAGTTTGCTTTCCTACAAGTTCCACCAAAATAACATGGCTTAAAGAAATATTTTTTAAATTGTATTGTTCGGTCCCTATATGTCGAACTAACCCACATTGTTCGACCATAACAGGTCGAACAAATCTGTACTGTTCGACTGAAACAGGTCGAACAGTAAGCAAGGTGTTCGACTATCGTGAGTCGAACACATTGCTGTATGTCCGACCGACCAGAGTCGAACAGATCCGTAAATTTTGGGAAAAAATTCGATCTGTTCTTTCGTTCTAACCCTAAATGGTCGACAAAACAATGGGGTTCTAACCCTAAATGCTCGACAAAACAATGGGAGAGAATGTAGTTTGGATTGAAATGTTTGATACTCACCTCGATCCATGGTGAAGAGACTTCTCGGAGTGGGGTGAACAATGGGGGACTTCTCCGACTCAAATCTGGTGTTGGAGAGATGGGGAAGAGAGTAGTGTGTAGGAAGAGAGTAGTTAGGGTTAGGGTTAGGGTTTGATGGGGAAGAGAGTAGAGTGGAGGTGTATGTAGGGAGAGAGGAGAGTGGGGTGAATGTAGAATTTTGTGTATAGAGAGGAATGGAGTGTACTTAGAAATTGGGATGTGGGGGTTGTACACTATGGTTTAAGTCATAAGGGTATTTTTGTCAACATTTGGGGTGTACTTAGTATTTTTATAAGTTATTTTATTTTTAGGTGGGGTGTACTTAGAAATTGGGGTCAACTTAGAAATAGATGGGGTGTCAATAGTCGGACCCTATATTTTTTCTCTTTTAGAGATTAGAGACTTGGACATTATTTGCTACGAGAGGAGAGTTAGTAGAAGCCACGAAGTGATGTCTAGAGTCATGTCTGTACAAGGTTCATTTCGAGAGTGACAAAGAAATGTTCCAGAAGTTCATCTCTTCGAAGTTGTTGGTTCCTGGAAGAAGAACAACGGAAAAAGATCGAATCTTGTTTTGAACAACAATGATCTTTATCATCCCATCAACAATTTCTACTTGTGTTTCTGATTCTGTTTTCTTGTTGTAGCAATTGTGTTACAAAATTTTTAAGGCTTACATTTCCAGAAGTTTGTAATCTTTCTTTTGTTGATTTTTTTTTAATGTACTTTGTACGATCTTTCTAATCCGAAAATAACAACCATCACATTTCAAACGGAGATGTCTAACAATCACCATTGCTCGTGAGAACATTATTTGACATGGGAAATGTGAATTTTTGATGACTCAGAACAAAACTACCTCAAAACACATCATGCTTGGTTGATGTTTGATGGAAATTACCCACAGATGGCAGCTCATTGAGTTGATGTACCTTGGTAATTGTCAAGTTTTGCTTATGGTTTCTATTTGCCTATAAATAGGAATCCTAATTTATTTGGGAGACGACCCTTGGTTTCATAGAGTGAAAAAAGTACCACTGGAGAGAGAGAGAGAGAGAGAGAGAGAGAGAGAGAGAGGAGAATAATAAGGATAGAACGAAAGGAAATAAGGCACCTCAGTGTAACTTGACGATTTAACGTCCAACATTTCTAATATTTGTGCAGTGTATATCTGCATATCATATTAAGTACAAGTTTCATGTCAAAACCAATATATTGTGGCAGTTTAGGCTATCATCAACAAACAAAAATCCACACTAATTTGGTATTTTAACCTAGAGTACCTATCAAGCAATACGCCGAACCGCAACAAGTATAATGGTAATCCTTCTGGATAAACAAAATATATCCCCTCATTTGAAAAGATATAAGCACACTAAAATGATGTTTTTTAACTTCCAATATAATCATTTCTGAGATTAGGTATTTCTGCTTTCAAGTCTCAAACAATATGAAGAGCACAGACACCTCCAAATAAAATTTGACTTTGTCAAGGCAACAGAAAGATAAATTAGGTGACAATACAAACCTACAACCATGCAGATGATCTTTGTTTTCATCCTCGTGAGATCACTCAGTACTGTACCTTTCACCAAACAGGCTACTCCCAACAAAATGAACCCAGAAAAACATATGAAGAGAAGATATAAAAAAAGAGAGTATAATTTACACTCTCCAAATAGATCCACCAACTTGTGTTAGCAATGCGTAGTCCTCCAACAACATGAGCATAACTTTGTCAGGGATGAGCTGCACAACACAACTCGCACTATTTATTAGGATGCACACACATCATGATACTGGGTGAAGACCAATGCACCAGTAAACACAGACTATGAATATGCGCAGATCAATTAATTATACGTGTAAAATGAATTACTGCAGTTTCAGTTCAGAGTTGAAGGAGCCAGAACAGTTAGCTAGGCGCCATACTTCCAACAGCACACCTCTTCACCTTAGATTAAACCATAAAATCAATAGACCACGAGAACATACTTACCTCTGTATTCTTAAATTAACTTGAAAGCAAAAAATGTCAAGAGCTAACTTATATCCTATTACGGCAGCAAAGATTTTCTATCTTTACCATCTGGAAATTGAAAAGCTTACCCATGGATATGTCAATCTATAGCTTTTCCAAAATTATAGTTTCTCGGACTGCGCTTTCTATTTTATGTAAATGATGCCTTCATCTGGATCATCCTTGTCCCAGTCTCCATCATCTTCTGATAAGTTGGGTTCTTCAGATTGCTCAACATCTTCTCCTTCTGAACTCTTCTCATCTTTTAGCCTATCCAAAATTGCAATCACCTGCAAGAGAATACATTATTTGACTGAAAAGCTGGGACACTCAACGTATACACTTCTTTTGAAGAAACTTCTGTCAGTTTAGGTAGAATAAGAAAATCAACACAACGATCAAGAAGCTCTGCTTGTCCTGTGTATTTTTGGAGTGTCTTTGTCTAAATCTACATGTCATTATTCGCACACTTCAAAATTTACAAAATAGCCAGGTTGAATACTTGAATATGCATTGCGAAATAGAAGTTTATCTGCAGACCACTCTAATTTTCAGTTTGACTCGTGTTCACTCTATCAGCTATATCTCGACCTACAGATATCCTTTTGAACCGATCTAAGGCTTCGTATAAACTACATTTGCAGGGCTTCGTTTCATGTATTCAAATTTATTCCTAATTCATATCAGGGTCAAAAGCACACCCCAAAATGTCCAACTGCAGTATTCAGTATCCTGAAATGGAGTCCGTCGAACCATTGGCAGGCTGAAAACTATCTATTGGATCTGGAACTGGAAGCACACGAGGATTGTTCCAAGAGGTTCTTAGTCTGGGTTTGGATTGCTTATCATGGTTGCTTCTGCTTATATTTTTGAAAAGAACCCCCAAAAGCTTTTTGGTAACAAAATCTTATTGAAAAACTAGTTCAATTTTGAGGCAGCTTTTGAAAACAGTTGGGAGGCTGCTTTCAGAAGTAGCTTTGCTGCTGCTTTTTGGAAAGTAGCAGCACTCCCAAACCAGGCCTTAGCCTATAAATAAGGGTTAGGAACAAATATTATAGAAAACGAAAACCCACAAATTCCGACCCATTAGTTTAAACTAACCAAATCTCTCAATTATTAACTTGTGTGCCACTAGATATACACCCATACATTAATGTGAGCATATTTGAATCAGACATTAGCTTAGTGAAAAGATCAAGAAGTCTCTTGGTCCTACTCAAATCTCTTGCAAATCCCTTTGGAGTGTGAAGAGAGGCTAAGGTGAGTTCTCTTGGGTTATGAGGGAAGGCAGACTCGCCAGATTGTCGAGAGGGACTCCCTTAGATGTAAGAAAGGGTAGTACAGATCAACTAGATTGGTGAGTTATAAAGGAAAAGGTGCCATCAGGCCCTTGGATAGTGAATTCCTGTAGCAGAGAAGTGGTTGGGGACTGGACTATCCCACAATAGGTAAACCGATATAAGTCCTTGTCTGTGTTTGGATTTCACTACGATCTATTCTTTACATGCTTTATTGCCTTCACTTTATTTGTGATTAGCATAAAATAACTTTAAATTGCCCATTAATTCCACATCAACCCTATTCAACCCCCTTGAAGTGTTGTTCTAGTGAATTTCATATTAAACTTCCATGTCCGCAATCCCCATTCAAACCACCCGAAAAACTCACATCCACAACACATATTTCGATCGTTCTGAATTTGCTCTGAACAGATTGGCAATGAATAAAACTGCACCTGTCTAGTTCGGACAGGTCAAACTGGAGTTCTGTCCAAACCTTGTGCTCAGTGAAACTGAAGATTTATATGGTCTGCCCATATTTGAAGGAGATATTCAGCTAATATTTGTTTTACCCAATTTATGTGTGTTCCACCATGTGCTCAAGCAGGCAGCAATGACAGCTTCACCCCTTCTCCCCTAATTTCTCGAGTTTGGACACATAGTTGGCTTCCCTTGCATCAACTACTTCTGGATCGCTTATTCAGCAAGACTAAACAAGTGGACTATCTTGTTAACCATTCCAGTAAGTAAATAAGCAAATTATACAGACCCTTAGCTTGGTGGGCAACATGAAATGAAATTAACTGGCATCAATAAAGACATTAGGTGAGGATATCTGCCTCGTTAGATGCCCATAATACCATCTAGCTCATGTATATGGTCCTCTGTCGTGTCTTGAAATGGGTATACATCAAGATCATGACTAGATGGGATAAAATCTGAATTTGTCCATATGAAATATATATTGGATAGAAAAGCAGTACAATATCTGACTATAAAAACTTTCCAGCTTCAATTGAATTTCTTTCTAATCACTGAGAACTATTAGAAATGCATTATTACTTCTGAAACTGAAAGAATTGACTTTTATCTGCCTTCAATTGTATTTCCTTATTACAGTACGTGGATTCAGAAATTTTGGTTCATATGCAATTGCAATATGGTTCTTATGTGGAGTAACAATCCAGTTTCTATTTCAGAATAATTTGAAGATCAACAATGACTGCAAGCAAAAGTCAGATGGCATGGCATGCATCTCAACCTAAATGTTAATCCAAACTAGAGCTTGATAAGATTGGCATAAGTCTGTTTAAAAGTGGTTATGATAGTTAACTGAACTACATTCCGTATAGCTAGTTAATAACTTAATACTCGCTGAAAGGTGTTGCTTACTCTATCTGCCATTCACTTTTTGTAGACCAAGTCCTAGAGATAGTTGAGCTCATGGAAGAGCTATTAGTTGGCCACATAATTTATAAATCTAATTGACCTATAAGTATTAAGTAAACTTTTGTTGATTTTGGACAGGTCACTGACTTTGGTTGGTCCTAGTGAATTTTGGTGTGTCCTAGAGCACGCACACTATATTTTGAATATGCAATCCGCCAAATTATCCATTTGGAGAGGTTTACAGTGTCAATGTGTCTGACAAACTGAAAATATTGATTTTCAAAACTAAAAGAGTTTCGTATAGCATGAAAAACATTAATATTACCCTGCTGCCTCTCTCGAGAGACTCATCTTCAATAAAACGTATCTCAGGAGTTAGTCGCAACTTCATTCGCCTCCCCAGTTCACTCCTGACATACTTTGCTTTTGACTTCAGTCCAGCAATAGCGACGTCTTTTCCTCTTTCATCACCAAATACAGATACATATACTTTAACAACCTACAGCCATTGGGAATAAATTAGTACCATAAGTGCGACATGAATCCTTCCGCTTTATACATAAATGGTAATAGTTGACCTTAAAGGAATCATTACTTTTCTAGAAGTGATCAATGGAGGAAAATTTCAGAGTTTAGGAAGTGGAATATGTGAATCTATTATGGGATATGTTCCATCAAGGGGTATACATACCCCAACGAACGAGGGAGGCATTCCTCCCACCACCTGTAACGTCCCAGAACCAGAATACTGGAGAGCGGGGGCATACATAGCCAGCTACGTATAAATGAAATGAAATCCATCCCACTATACGGTCACGGCTGTCTAGATACATGAGGGTTTAACTACAATCCATCAGTCTCCTATGGTCGATAACAAGCCTAATTGTCTCAATCTCAAGCAAACAAGTAAAGTTACAAGATGTAAGATCACGAAATATACAATAATAAGACGTCCCAAATATTACATATCCAGCTGATCATGAAGCTAGTCGTTACATAATGTGAGGACTAGCAAGAGTTTAGTCATACATGATCAACCCTAGGATCTGTCAATCATGTTACAGCCCGTAGGCAGACAATAATAAGGCATACAATACGAGCTAACAGGTGCTCGCCGGCTAAACGCCTCAAAATGTAATTTTTACAATAGAGTGGGAGAGCAAAAATAAACCCACTCGTTGCCCTGGTCACGACTGATGGTCACCATCAGGCTGGATAGTCGGTGGATCCTCTGAGGTAGCTCCGAAATCTGGCCACACAAAACCAGCTGGGTCAGATCCCAGAAAGAGCAAGTGCCACAAAGGAGGCTTCACTTAAGAACTAAAACCAGCATATCAGAAAAATATAATAAGCAGTTAAACGAACTGAAAGTAAAGAGATAACCACATTCATAATGAAGTACGAGGGAACCATTCAAGTAGCCAGGTCACAACCCTTAAACCAAACAAGGACCGGGGTTGTAACCCTTCACCTGAATAGAACTCCGTCTCCAATCCTGTTGGTAAGGTAAAACATTACAAGCATGACGTGGGGTGCAATAAGGCAATAAACGAAAAGAGGACTTAGAATTGTTCCGGAAGCCAGGTTACAACCCTTAAACCAAACAAGGACCGGGGTTGTAACCCTTCGCCTGAACCGAACTTAGCCTCTGATCTTTATTGCTAAGAGTGACAATCATGCGATCAAGCTTGCAACAATCGAGCACTGAAACCACACCATACAATCGATCCCGGCCAATCAGTGCCTACGGCTTTCTACATTAGCTAACTAGCTTGCCACAACATGCAGTGAGATATTCCTCCAGCCACAAGCCCTGCAGCTAATCCAGGTTATCCAGGCGACTTGAGTTTATTAAGCAGTACATTGTTCTTTCCATATATCAATGAGTTTGGACTTGTGCCCTACTCGTCGGCAGGCTGCAAGTCCCACAATGGTGGCCGGGATAACGGGATCGCCTGTAGCTGGAGAAATCTCTCATGACTACTGAATTATTCTAGTTATTAGCCTTAGCCATTTATAGTGGGTACCCCTGACCGTGGTACTCAGGAATCCCTGTCCTAAACATGATGCAAACATTACCGGTTCAATGGTACAAACGCAATCATCCACGGTGTCCAGGCCATCAAATCTTGTCATGTCATGTTCGCTGTCAGGAGTGCGCCACGTCGGGCCACTATCATGTCATGTCAAAAGTGCACCACAACGGGTCACCATCGTGTCAGGGAGCCATTAATTTAGCACAAGTGCACACTTAATAATTTAAATATTAGAAGGGGCAAGGCAGTGGGGGGCTCATGCGGCTCGAAAAATTTCATGCGGCCAGCAGTCACTTGGCCATATGCGGCTAAACAATAAAATATGAACATGCATGCTAGCAGGCCAATGTATTTAATACATTAATATAATGCATAAATGTAATGCATTACTACATTAAATACATTATATTAATATATTTAAATATACAAAATATATTAAGATACATTATATTAATATACACCAAACAATAAGTAATATATATATTAAATATTATGCATGCGGCTGGTAGGAGCCATATGCGGCTCGGACATTAAAGCAATAAAATGCATTGAAGTAATGCCTTTGCCTCATATGCGGCTGGCTTCTGCATTAATAAGGCCATGCATAGAGCATAATAATAATAAAATTTGTATTAAGTAATATTTTAGTATAATGCATTGGAAAAAGTGCTCAGGATGAATACATTAAATGCCTTCCTCTAATGCCTATGCGGCTATGATGCATTTGGTTGCAATGCTAAGGACAAAAGTATAAAATGCAAACTTCCAAGGCCTTAAATGCAAAAGGCTTAGAAAGCTTAAAAGCTTATGCGGTTCCCTTTCCCAGGATACTTCAACCAAGTTTGGACTAAAGTATATAAAATGTAAACTTCCAAGGCCTTAAATGCAAAAGGCTAAAAAGCTTAAGGCTTATGCGGTTCCCCTTCCAGGATGCTTAAAGTATTTAGGAAAAGGACAAAATAAGAAAAGGACAAAATGCTTTAAAGGATTAAGAAAAGAAAAAAAGGCTTAAAGTATTAAGAAAAGGACAAAATGCATGTGCTTAATGCTTAAGGCTTCTAAAGCCTTATGCGGCTGTGATGTATTCCTTACAATGCACTACTTAATGCGTTAATTACAGTGTGTAGGAGGATTTCATGCGGCTGCATTGAGGACTTCATGCGGCTGCATAAAATTAATACATTATTATAATACATTCCAGGGTTGCCTAAGCATGCGGCTCATTTATTAAATGTAACTTTGCTTCATGCGGCTGAGTGCCAAAATGTCCATGCGGCTCAGCAACATTCCATAGGTCAAATTGGACCTAACAAATTTCTCTGCAATCATGGTATCATCAACTTAGCAAAATATGCAAGTGTGATGGATCAAAAGTCCTGGAAACCAAAAATACCACAAGGCTAGATCTACAAAATTTAACCATGGGAATGAAAAATGCCAAGTACTAAAGTGGGTTAAAAACACATGAGGAAAACAATGGAACAATAAAAATGGACTTCCTCCATGAAGCAAGGTGCACTTGCCTAAGCTCTCCCACTCTCTCTCTCTCTCTGGTGGTTGAAGAAGTAATGGTGGGGAAGAAGAAGTAATGAAGAGAGAGAAATGCTAGTGGGATATTTATTGAGAGTGGTGGTGGTAGGTGGGACATTTAATGAATGTGGTAGGTGGGAGTGGTTTGGTTCATATATATATAAAAGAACCGAACCATACAAAACCAAGCCGAACCAAGTCAAGGTAAACCAATCAAGAAAATGCCAAAATAAATCAAGCTTGTAATACGGGTCTAAATACGTACACGTATACAAAATACGTAATACGAAAATGGCCATTACACCACCACCACCCCACCCCATAAAAGGAGATAAAACCTCATTTCATGTACATATCTAACTCTTCCTTTTGTTAATTTAAGGTTATAAAATGTTCAAATATGGTTACCAATAACTAAGATCATTAGCACTCAGTTTTGCATCAAAGACCACTTCAGTTAGAATAAGTTCACCTATGAATGTATCCTCACATAATGATCACATTATGGATATATTAGTTAGAATAGCATTGCTTAGCCCACTATGGAGATGGACATAGTCTTTTCCAACAACATACAGGCCACTTATAAGTGTCATTTCATCTCAGTTATTTTTCTAGAAAGAGCATGCTTCAAAAAGAAATATTACTTTCTAATATCTGGGTTTTGTTTTGCATGATCAAGCCCATGTCAAATCACTTCTAACCATGTTGTGGGTCCCTATTGAACCTAGACACGCGAGGGCCATATTCGACAAGATTGTCGAGGAAGTATCATGTTGTCTACGTGCCAGACACGGCCATGGACTACTAGAGGAGTATTCGTGCAACTTAGAACAACAATACATTGAATAATCGCAACTTGGAATTATGGAGTAACATCTAGGTGAATTAGCAAATCAACAATAGTAAAATAAACTACGTGGTTTGCAACTTTGGCTGAACTAAAAACAAATACAACCCAAGATATTAGATATAGTTGGTTGATCGATAGTGGAAGTTATTGACAACTGAAAGAAACCACCGTACATGGGAATTATGACATGCAGAGAAAGTAAAGACATACCTATGAGGTACATATCACTATTAAAAATGTACTAACTAAAAGAGAGTATAAAGAAAATAGTGAATAACGAACAATTAGATGGTCGGGTATAGAGATGGTACGATTATATATTCCACTGTAAGACATACAAAGGGTGATAAGTAATGTGAAAGTAGAGAAGGATGAAAAGTAAAAAAAAGTAAGTACATCAAAGTTTAAGGCCTCGTTTGGTTCGCGGAATGGAAGGGAAAGGAAATCAATTCCTTGTCATTTCCTTTCCTTTGGGAAACTTTAATTCCTATTGATTTTCCTTTCCGATGTTTGGCAATGCCAAGGAATTTGGAAAGGAAAGTGAATACTTCAAGTGATTCCTTCCTTGGATGGATGGAATCACTTTCCCCCCTAATTTCCCTTCCATTGGGAATCACTTTCCTTTCCTCCTCAATTCCTTGGACGCCCAAACATAGGAAAGTAATCACTTTCCTTTCCCAACCGGGAGATTCCGCCAACCAAACGAGGCCTAAGAGTTCAGGAATTGCGTGTAGTAGTGAAGCATCCAGTACTTTGTAGGGGTAATACAATGGATGTCATAAGCAAGGATCCCTTCTGTACACAAGATTAGGAAAGAAGTAAACATGATCTATAAGGGCCTATGTATTCCGAAATAAGAATTTAGTGAGGTGATAAAACAGATATCCCATAAGCAAGGGTCCCTTGTGTAACACTAAATGTTTAAGAAAGGAGTGGACAAGACCTAAAACGGCCTACGTTGGTTCTGAAATAAGGATTAAGGACTAAGTAAGGCTAGCATCACTGATGGATGTAATCTTAATAGGAACTGGTAGAGGAGCTAGGAAAGACAACTTAGAATAATTGAATAAACTTCATTATTTTACATTCATTAAGTGCCAAAATCTGATAGAAAGCCGTGTGGGCCTACCAGTTCTAACTAGTTCATCCCACTCCAAAAACTAGCTAAAATTTATAGATGGAACTTATTTTTCCTGTGGTATGGAGGCAGGCAGTAACTTCAATATAGTCGGCTAGTTCTCTTCTGAACTTATCTCACATTTCAAGTGCACAGTCAAGAGTGGATTTAAATGTAACGACTGATTTTCAAGCGACTGCAGCTAGAATGTAACAATACAAATAGCTAAGCTGACTGTTTTTCATGTATAGACTTTCATAGAATGCCCATTACAAATAGCTAAGCTGACTGTTTTTCAGGAAACAATATGATGTCTTTCAAATTTCAGATGTGAAAGGAAAAAGGAGATAAACAACCATTTAAATTCTTAGGTCGAGTTTGATTTGGCTAATGCCGCGAGCTACCATAACCTATTGTTACTGTTCACATATACAGCAGCCTGCGTGGCCCAGTAACATCATATCTACGAAATCTACATTAGGCTATCTTCTTAAGTTGTCTGCTTAGCATTGATCGATATGAAAGTTTTTCGTCGATGAATTAAATATTCAAGTTATCGTCCTACACATCTATTGTTCTTCCATCTACTCTAAATTTCTACTCTTTTTTCTATTGTCTTCCCCCATCTATAGTTCTTCACTAACCTTGAAACTTGAAGTTGAATATCCTATATTTTAATCAAATCAAGCTTTATACCAGAGCAAAAGCTCCCCATCATTCATTTTTTCATTATCCTACTTCTCACTTTTTCTTCTCTTTTTTCATATTCTTTACTTTCCACTGTAGTCATCAGCTAGGAAAGCATGAGGAGCTGAAACTTGTGAAGCTAGGAGTTCAAAAATCTTTACAGTTCTCTCAAGAATGCCAAATTACCATACAAAAAGATAAGGAACTAATACTGAATTTACTGCAGGGAGGTGATGCTGTGAAGAATATAAGTGTCAGGTGTCTGTTGAATCATTAGTAAATCCCGTGAGTCAGAAGCCAACCACGAACAAAAAATTGAGCCTAATTCTAAGCTGCAAGTACAATTCTTAAGATTAAAAAAAAAAATTATGATTATGTTTCCTAACAAGTTGTGTATGCAGATAGTGATTTTCTGACGATGAAGCAAATCATGTGAATCTGACCAAGGAGAACGATGAATCAAGATTAAACCACATGAAGATGAAGTTCCAGTATCTTAATTGGATCATTTAAAATTCATCATCTATGAAATGACCGTGAAAATTATTTCAAATTTCTAGCAACATCACACAATGAAAGTAGGTAGGGATTCATCATCAAATTGTAGAGATCTAAAAGTCCCTGCCACTACACCAAAATTCTAGAGTTGTATGAGGGTTGAGGGCTACATATACTTATATTATGCTAACATGCGCTCGTAGGTCAAAGGCCCATTTTGGGCAGAGGTAGGATTCAGTAGCGGGTTGTGTGTGTGTGTGTGTATATATATATACACAATATTCGGTTAAAATTCAAGCGGAAGGAGATTCAAACCTAGGTTGCTATGATACCAAAGTACCTGCCACTACATCAAAACTTTAGAGTTGTAGTGAGAGTTGAAGGTTATATATATTTATATTATTCTAACGATAACCATCAAATGAGCATGAAGGTGAGATGTGGCATGATAGACTTAAGGATGAATCAAGTATAAGGGAAGTGATGGGTTGTAGACTTGTAGTTAAGGGCCTCAAAGATAAAGTGGGGATTTTAACTTAATTTTTGTAGGAGGTTGTTTGTCTACACAATGATTTTAGATAAGTGAAGAGCCATTAGATAGTAAAGTCTGAACAATGTTGTAAAAATCGCTAGGCGGACTCGGTGCGGCGGAGGTCCGCCTAGCGCCTAGCCCGCCTAGCCCGCCTAGCCGGCGCCTAGGCGGCCGCCTAGGAATTTTTTTTTTTTTTTTTTTTTTTTTGAAAATTTTGAAAATTTTGAAATTTCAATGTTCTAAAATCCAAATACTATCTTAAAACCCAAACAAATATCCAAAATACAACTAAGAATAAACAAAATCAAAAAAAAAATCAAAAAAATTCAAAAAATCCACCGCCTAGGGGCGCCTAGGCCCGCCTAGGGGCGCCTAGGGCCCGCATAGGCCCGCCTAGGGGCGCCTAGGGCCCGCCTAGCCGCCTAGCCCACCGCCTAGGGGGTTTTCGGTGCGGTGGGCCGGCGCCTAGCGCCTAGGCGGGCGCCTAGGCCGATTTTTAGAACATTAAGTCTGAATAAACAAATAATTTAGAATATTAGGTATGACCTGTTAGAAGGTTCTATTATAATAAAATTGAAAAGAAATAATAAGGAATTTATGAATTCTAATTGACTACGATGCACAGACACGACACGGAAAAATAAGTTATCAGTGAAGTTTTCTTAACTTACACTTTGCCTAGTTTTTTTATTCCTAATATCCTAAACTACTACTATCTTGAATTGTGTGTCATCATTTTTGTAGCTCCTCACTAGTCATAGTATTTGTTACACTAATCCTAGATTTCATTATGTGAGCAAAGGAGAAACCTATTTACAATGTTCCAAAACCCTGGATTTTATATTGCTAAATGGAAAGGACGAAGACCCTAAAATCTGAACAGTAGGTTAGGCAAAAACTCCATACTCGAGTTACGGGTTGAAATTGGCAGAATGGCCATTGCTAACCATCAAAACCTATTGAGTCCTAAGTCTCATTGTGAAATATGTGCTATTAAATGGAAACAACAGTTTATGAACCCGATTCCAACCCAAAGCAACCTGTGAGTCCCCCAACCCCACCACCACCACCACCACCACTACCATAACACACACAAATAACAACGACAAAGCCATTATTCTAAGTTTCAAGGTCAGTTATTTGAACCTCCCCCATCCGGCCCTTTTAAGGGACAAATCCTCTATAACATTAGCAAATAGTATATCCTTCTTTATAGTCTCAATCCATGTTCCTGTACCCCTAGTTCTAGCCGCTTCTTTAACTGCAATTCTACCCCTCTCTCGTAACAGGTGCATGTGCTTCTATTGATCTTTTTTGTGCATGTCCAAACCGCCAGATTTTTTTCATCTCACTTCATGATCATTCTGAGCCACCTCCAATTTCTTAAGAATGGACTCATTTCTTGTACTATCTTCCAAAGTTTTGCCACTCACGCACCGTAGCATCCTCATTTCTGCAATGCTCACTTTTCACACATGTTTCTTAATTGTCCAACATCCCCTCCCCTGCATAGTCACTAGTCAGTCTTATAGCTAACCTACAAAAGTTGGTTCCTTTCAAGTTTCAACTTCAATGGTATCCTATGATCACAAAGAACTCAAGAAGACCAAAGCCTAGCAAGCACGGTCACTCCGAAAAATTGGTGCCACGTCTGTGCCGCATAGCATAGGTACCAGTCACGCTAGGACACGCCACAAATACTACTGCTGTGTCCGTGTTCCCGTGTTTCATATCGTGTGTAGTCGTAACTCTCGTATGTGTGTGTGTGTCTCTAGATTCTCAAAAACAACTAAAGTTTGCATCTTTGCAGCAAGTACTAAATAGTACCATGAGCCAGGACTCTCCTCTAATAAAAAATCGAAAGAGAGAGGGAAGAGGGGGGAGTGGGGGGGCCCTGGAGGTCGCCGGAGACCTCGACGTCGCTGATGGTGGTGAGGGAGGAGAGGTATCGGTCGGCGCCGAGGGAGGCCTCAGGGAGGATGGCGTACTGGAGGACCTTGTCGGTGAGGAGCATGTCCGAGAGCTCCCTCCTTATCTGCTTCGCCACCATCCTCACCCTCCTCTCCTTCGCCATGCACACCACTCTTCCCATCCTCCGGCCACCGCCACCGCCGGTGCCCACCCACGACGGCCAAGGAGCTGCCACTGGGAATCTGCAGCAGCACAACAGCGACGACGAGGGAGGAGGAAGAGGTCGACAAATGCCCAATGGAATTTGGAGAGAGAACATTATTAATTCGGAGAAGAGGGAGTGAGAAATGAAGTATTTTTATTTATTTATGTATTTATCTTATTTTTGAAAGCTAAGGGATAACCCTGGTTAGTAATCACCCTAATAAAACTCATATTATATAAAAAAAAAATATTTCCGTATCTTTCACAAACGTATAATACTTGCCTACTTTTAAAAGATTTGAATTAGTAAAAAATGTTCCGTATAAATTATTAAAAAAATATGATAAAAATTTGTTTAATCAACTAAATTTGACAATACAGTTAAGAATGTAAAGTTTATAATCTCAATATTTTTATTTTTTGAAATTTTAACTGAATTTTTGAATATATTTTATTTGTACTGAGTCGATTAATACTCATATTTTTGTTGTCCCTAATTTTTTTTTCCGTTTGCCGGATTGCTAACCACGGGGGATGACACAAGGATTTTTCTTAGTTTGGATTTGGGTATATAATCAATCAAGCCCATGGGCCTGGCCAAACATTTTGTACTCATGTTGACCGAATGGATCGTAAAAAAAAAAAAAAAAAACTAATTAAAGCTATTTTTTTTAAATGATGAATTTTTAATAATTTGGGTGAGTGTAATTATGCTCTTCTTTTATCGTTGTCCCATTATGCTGGGTTTGAGATTGCTTGTCATGGCTGTGCTTTATTTTTCTTCTAAAGTTAAAAGGGAACAATTTTAAAGGCGAGGTGAAATTTTGATTTTGTTGTTGGCCACTTTTTTAAAAACAACAACAATATTAAACCAAACCTAGAGCACCGTTAGTAAGGCCCATCCCATTTTCTATATTCTAGATTTAGAATGTAAGAGCTCATTTTGTAGAATAATAAATTTCATCCCTAGTCCTAATTTCTATAATTTCGGTTTTATTCCACCCATAGGTGCTAAAGGATGGGCTTTCCAATTTCTAGATTCTAGATTGTAGGAACTCGTTTTGTAGAATGGTAAGTCCCAATTTGAAGCTCAACTTTTTAGATTCTAGACTTTATATTATTTTTTTCCTACATTAGTTTTTGACTACACAATTTTTGGGATCGGAGCTCACTTTATCATTTCTTACTAGTCTCACACAAATCAACCCATTCTACATTTACTTTTTTTTTTTAATATTTTTGGGCCCCAAATTGCATTTGATACTTGATAGTCCCAACTACTAATGATGCTCTTAGACCATCTCCAGTGGTGATTTCTAAAATTGAGTTCTTATCCTACTTGACATTGTACTTTAAGGCCTCGTTTGGTTCGCGGAATCTTCGGGTTGGGAAAGGAAAGTGATTACTTTCCTATGTTTGGGTGTCAAAGGAATTGAGGAGGAAAGGAAAGTGATTCCCAATGGAAGGAAAATTAGGAGGAAAAGTGATTCCATACATCAAAGTAAGGAATCACTTTTCCACATTGAAGTAATCACTTTCCTTTCCGAATTCCTTGGCGTTTCCAAACATCGGAAAGGAAAATCAATGGAAAATAAAATTTTCCAAAGGAAAGGAAATTACAAGGAATTGATTTCCTTTCCCTTCCATTCCGCGAACCAAACGAGACCTAAGGAGATTTCTATCCTAGTTGAAAGAGTTTCTACATAGAAATTGTAGACATACAAAAATGCTCTCCAATGGTTCTCCATTTCTATCCTATGTGTCACATAGTAAAAGGACCAATTAAATGGTGTGGGGCCCATTAATAATTGTCATGAGAGAAGAGAATTTCTATGAGAGTTTCCACATGTAGAAACCCTCCTATAAGACCATCTCCAAGGGGGTTTCTATCTTCTCTATTTCTACGGAAGAAATCCATTTTAGAAAAAAATTCTTCCAATGGTGATTTTATTACCATTTTTATCATAGGTGGCAATGATGTAGGATGGAAACTTTCTAGGAGGATTTCTACATATAGAAACTCTCATAGAAATTCTCCTATCTCTCATGATAATTATTATTGGGCCCACATCATTAAATTAGTCATTTTACTATGTGACACATAGGATGAAAATGGAGAACCATTGGAAAGCATTTTTGTATGTCTACAATTTCTATGTAGAAATTCTTCCGGATAGAAATCTTCTTAAAGTACAATGCCAAGTAGGATAAGAACTCAATTTTAGAAATCATCATTGGAGATGGTCTAAAGTTTCCATCCAATATCATTGCCATCTAGGATAAAAATGATAATAGAAATCACCATTGGAAGAAATTTTTTTTTAAATGGATTTCTTTCATAGAAACAGGGAAGATAGAAATCCCCATTGGAGATGGTCTTAGTCACAGGTTGTCGGTTGGTTCGACTATTGGGCCTCGTGGGCTATTTCTCGTATGGACTTTCAGTTTCTCATCAGTAAATGTATACGTTGGCTGTGCTTTATTTTGCTTCTAAAGTTAAAATGGGACAATTTTTCCACAAGAGGCGAAAATTTGCTTACACTTTTTGAAAACACAACAACAATCTTAAACAAAATCACAGTCACGGTTCAACTACCGGGCCTCGTGGGATACTTAGCAATCGTGTTTTCGCCGATTTTTTGAAAATTTTGAATGGGCCTTTTGTGAAGCGTTTAAAAACACGTTTGGTAATTTTGTAGAGGCACTAATTTTAGTCGATCCAAAAAAATCTCAAAATCAGTGTAGCATAATTTTGGATGTCTTTATAAACATCTCAGATAGGTAGGTTTTGAGAGTTAATATTATTTCTTCCATTTATACCCTCATAAAAAATATAATACAACTACTACCTAAAATAGTATAACATAATATCCTTTTTTTCGTCTTTGTTGTGGTCTAACAATATAAGGGTAAAGTGCATTTAAACCCTCATTAGATGCACGAAAATGCAAATAAAGACTCGCTGATCCGAAAAACCCAACTAGATATGAAAATGCTCAAATCACCCCCTCCGCTAACTTTTCTGTTTACGGGTGTTAAAATGGGGTTGTTTTGACCATTTTACCCCTGGGCTATCTAATATTAACTTGTTAAAAACGGTTAGTTCTAAAATTATTTTGTTAAAAACGGTTACGCAAAAATACTTGTTAAAAAGTGGATAAATATTAACAAAAGGAAAATGGTCTTTGCTAGTAAAATTATTTATTAAAATTATTTTAATTAGTATTAACTTGTTAAAAACGGTTAGTTTCGTCAAAAAAATGGATAAATATTATTTAAAATTATTTTGTCATAAATTATTTTTTATTTAACAAATATATAAATATTTTTGGGAAAAATAAAACTGATAAATACAAAAAAAAAATCAATTCTTAAAAAATAGAAATGATGAAAAACTGGAAAAAAAAACCAAATAAAAAACAAAAAATACTATTAAAATATGGAAAAAATAAAAAATAGACAAAATATTCCAAAAAACCCAAAAAATGAGGATAAATCTTAAACAATGAAAAAAGACAAAAACAAAAACTATACAAATTTGAAAATAAAAGTCACTCTTAAAAAACTAGAAAAGATTATTAAAAAGATGAAAAAAAAAATATGAAATAAGAACTAAAAAAATGGAAACAAAAAACAAAATATTAAAAAGATTATTAAACAAAAATCAATTCTCATGCTTGACGTCATTTTCGAAAATAAATGTTTATAATCTAAATAGTAGGTTTTCATCTTAAATTTTTCTGGAAAAAAAAATATTTTAACAAATGTCCGGTTAGTCCTGAACTTGTATCGTAATTATTTATTAGTCATGACTATAATTATTTATTTATTAATTCTAGAAAAGATTATTAAAAAGATGAAAAAAAATATGAAATAAGAAATAAAAAAATGGAAACAAAAAACAAAATATTAAAAAGATTATTAAACAAAAATCAATTCTCATGCTTGACGTCATTTTCGAAAATAAATGTTTATAATCTAAATAGTAGGTTTTCATCTTAAATTTTTTCTGGAAAAAAAAATCTTTTAACAAATGTCCGATTAGTCCTGAACTTGTATCGTAATTATTTATTAGTCATGACTATTATCGTAATTATTTATTTATTAATTCTAACTGAAATTGTAAATTTTGGTACAAATTTATTTTCATCACATGTATTACTTAAACAAATAACTTAAATATTACTAAACGTGTCAAAAATTAAAAAATAAATTGCAAAACATGTATGTCGAAGCATGGTCCGGGTTCAGTGGCTGCCACCGCCTTTGTCAATTATCTACGAATAGGCTTCCATAATTTCTATTTGGACGTCTTGAAAAAAAAGGAATAAGTAAAAAAAGCTTCAAACATTAAATGAGAGCAAATAAGTAAAAAAAAAGAGAATATAAAAAAATTTGCAGTTGGATTTGAGATCTGTAGGTAAGAAAAAGTTTCAATATATTAAATGAGAGCAAATAAGTAAAAAAAAAAAGAAATATAAAAAAATATATTATTTTTCCTTCCAACCAACCGGTCAAAAAATAGAAAATATAAAGTTTATGTTTTATGTTTCAAACAAACATTGTCTTATACATAGAGAATGAAAGAGAGCCAACAACCAAATGTAAGCATTAGGGGTATTTTGGGAAGTCCACTTTTTTTTTTAAATCCAAAAAATGGCCTCTAACGGCTGTTCTAACGTCAATTTGACGGAAAGGGGTATTCTGCGCAAAACAGGGTTTGCGGGAGGTGCAAACTGCTTTAAGTTTTCTAAAAGGTCTTATTTTGCGAACGAGGCAACTCTAAGGAGGGTTTAAATGCACTTTACCCAACAATATAATAACAATTTAGGTTGGTCATGAATTCATAATCATATAACGTCAAATTGTGAGAGAGAATATCTTTTCCTATCACACAATTGGCAATATTATAATTTTGCTTTAGGAGAATTTTGCTTATGTATGGACATATAGATAATTTTATTCTTTTGAAAAACTTGGTTGAACTAGTTTAAAAGTTGATATTTAAACCAACCAAAATTAAACCCCTCATAATCGGTACTTTAAAAACACCTCAAAACTACTACCTCATTGATTGCTACACAGACCATGAGAATCAATCTTCCCATCTCCTAGGCATTCTACAATAATAGGCTCTTTCTTTAGGAAAAAAAAAACTATATAATCGAGCATTTCCATATGAAAAAAAATATAAATATCTCCAACGGGGTTTCTAGCTAAGGCACTATCCTAGGTGAAAAATATTAAAAATAAAGGGACTTTACGAGGGACTCTACATGTAGAGCCCTTATCTATGTGGCATATGAGAACGAGTCATACAATATTTTTTGAAAAAATTTGAGTTACATACCACTTTATTTATCCAAATTCAAGATACATTTCATCCAATTACCATAATATAAGAAATCCTCCACTTTTGATGGAAACATTCTCCCTTTAATGGTCTACTTCTTTGACCTAATTTTTTTTTGACCAAAATATGCCCTCCATTTCGCTAATATATTAGTTCTTACTATTTATATGTCCTAATATATTTATTTTTCATAGAAAATTTATTATTAATACAAATAAATGAAAATATAGAAATTAATTTGATTATAATAACAAAATAACTAATAGATTAAACAAAACTAAAAGATTAAACAAAATCAAACTAAAAGATAAATTAAACCAAAGTAAATAAAGCCAAACCCAAAAAATTCAGAAAGAAAAAAACCCAAATTTAGTTTGGCGCCACTGACACTGGCGCAAAACAATGATTTTTAAAAAAAAATTGGAACCACGTCACTGGCACCGAAATTTTTTATTTGTTTGTTTTTAAAAGAAAAAACAGATGCCAGTGTTACTGGCGCCAAGCAATTTTTTTAATTGTTTAATGTTCTGTGCCAGTAACACTGGCGTCGGATCCCTTTTTTCGTAAATTCTCCAAACATCAAATGTTCTGCGTAATTTGAAGAAAATTTCTTCCGCTAAATAATTTTTCTTTGTTTATTTTAAGATCTTTCTTTGGATCGGAAGATTTTTATCCTTTAACAGCGTACTAGGTATGTGTCACGATCGGATCCCAAATAATTGGGTCGAACCGGATCATGCCCAGCATGCACCGTTGTTGAGACGACGGCAGTAAGCTGTTCCAATAGCAGGTAACCATACAACAACACTACATTTGTCACAACTCAATATCGGGAAATTAAAACTTTATTAAACTTGGAAATTTTAAATACAAATGGAAATGTTCTGAAATGATATAACAGAAAGAAAATAACAACAATGCAGAAAAAGAAAAACTATCTATCAGCCGGATCATCGGCCTCAGTCCCAACGTCATCCAATGGGGACTCTGGCAGCACTACTGGGTACAGGACAGGGTCGTAGTAGCTGCTGATTAACAGCTCAGCATCCTCAATGTCCCCTAAAAATGTATCTCCAGTCAGGAGGGAGCAAAGTACAATTCATGCTAATTTAACAGTTAAATTAAATAACAGAATCATGCATTTCTAAACAGTTTAAATATGAACAGTTTTCAGCAGTAAAACAGTGTGATTTTGAACAGGCAACGAAATATGACCGGCTTGGGTTTGTTACAGTAAAGGATAGGGGATTTGTTACAGTATGGTCATACTCATTACACTATTCCCCCAGTCCCCAGTAGTTACAGTGCTCTCAGAGAGAGTTTCGTGTTTGCATCGTGGTTTAAACTTGCAGTAAAGCGATTAATTAAATAACTGTAAACTAACAAAAACTATACTTGCCTCAAAGGAATTGACTGGAGAGGTAGAAGACTTCGAGACGGAAAATCAGAATCGTCCTCGAATTCCTACATTCGAGAAATTGACTCAGATTTCAGGTTTACCAATCTAGCTACGCTAGTTGAAATCTCTATTTGTGTCCTAGTCCAATTTTAATTCTTATAATTAACAAAACACGAAAACACGATTAATTGTGCGTTGAATTAGTACGAGGGAAAAAGATCGTTTTAAACTTTCGAATTCGGAAAACTCGTCGATGCCAGATTAATTTATTAAAACTTTGTATTTTCATAGTTTATAAATATAAAGCTAATTTTCTTATTTAGTGAGAAATACATGATTTTTAATTAATAATAAAACTGATAGATTTAGGTGAGAAAAATCTTATTTCTTATACAAAAATACTTTTTTATTTAATTTTACTCGTTTAATACAAAAACTCGTAAAACCAGAAATAACAAAAATCTAAGCTACCAAATACAGTTACAGACCACAGCCAGCTGGGCTTATGCCCATTACAATTTATTTACATAAATTGAAATAAGATAAAACTGTCGTTAGTCCTAAACTTTACATATGAATAAAATATAAACAGAATTAAATAGTAAAAATAAGGATAAATATAGAGTCTCAGATATGGTCAAATCCTCAACTGGGCTAATGCCTCAACGTCCGGGCGAAGCCGGTTTCGTTTGCACTTAGCCGGGTCCATTGACCGATACGGTCGTCACCCAAAATAAAATATCAAATAAAATTCTGAAATCCATTTTAAATTCATTTTTAAAATAATCTAGGATTTACGGAAAAATCCGGCAGCATCTCCTCTGTTTTTGGTCAACCCAAAAACTGGAAAATAGCGCCGATAATTTCCTGCAAATCCCAAACCAGGGAAAATCCGAATTTGTATATATATATAAAAATCCACAACCAATCCACAGAATAATCGGAACGACCCGAATAATTTCGGAAGTCCGATTCCAACCCAAAAATCACAGAACGCTACCGAAAAAATTCGGAAAGCCAAAACATACCAAAAACCAATTCCCGAAATATTCCGGAAATCCAAAATAATCCACAGAACCTTTCCGAAGGTTCCGTAAAAATACGACGTCGCTAAAACCGAATTCCCAAAGGAAATCGGGGACCATTTCTCATCATAGACTATAATAAAAAATGGACGGGACAGGGGTTATACCTCAGGTTGCTCGGCTAGAGCTCTCAGATGAATTTAGAGAAAGAAATGGAGATCCAGACAGCAATAAAATCTCGGAACAGCGTCCAACTGGAATCCAGCTCCTGGTCGGGAACCGAAAGTCCCAGCACACGGATCGGGGCGCTGGACAGCAACGGACAGCAGCAACGCTGCCCCAGAATAGTTGATCGGGGCACGTCGGGACGACGCGGAAGCGGAAAGGCCGAGCTAGGGTGCTGTGACAGGAAGAAATCGGCGCGGGTTGGCCGAACCAGGGTCGTCGGCGGGTGTGGGCGCGGCGTCAGGTCGGGGGAACCGCGGCCAGGGGGTCGGGGTGCTCCGGGGACGCGCGAAGAGGGCGCTAGGCCGGCCGGAGGGCAGCAGCCAGGGGCGCGAAGGGCGCGGGGAGGCCGGCTGGGCGCGACGACGTCGGCCGGAGGGGCGCGCTGGGGCGCGGGCGCCGAGGGAGTTGGAGCGCGGGTCGGGCCCTCGGGGTCGAGCGGAGAAGCTCGGGGTCGAAGCTTCGGGAGAAGGGTTTGAGAGAGCAGAGAGTTTAGAGATAGTAGAGAGTTTGGGGGGGGTGTTCCTCTATTTAGATCGTGAGGAGAAAAGAGTGGGAAGGTGTGGGTTAATAAAGGAGATGGTGAATGAGTTGTGTGGAGAGGAGGGGAGAGTGGAGAGTTGGAATAGGGGCTTTGACTTGAACGTGGGAAAAGGGAATGGGTGTTGTGCTGGTCCTCGTGACCAGCACAAAAGAATATATATATATATATATATATATATATTAATACTAACCAAATCTGGGTTAAAAAGAAATTGGGTTCGGGCTCGGGTCTGGGTTCGGACTCGGGTCTGGGTTTGAAACCAAAAATCCCTGTTATTAATTTCAAAATAATTTTGACACCCAAAAATCATAATAATAATAATAATAATAATAATAATAAAAATACTAATAATAATTTAATTCACAGAAAATGGGTTTCACAATCTTCCCTCCTTAGAAAATTTTGTCCCCGAAATTTAAAAGCAAGGTTAGGGATTACCTCAAGTCTCAAACAGGTACGGGTACTGCTCCCGCATCTGGTCTTCTCGCTCCCAGGTCGACTCGCCTGGTGAGTTGTCCCGCCACATCACTCTGACTATAGGCGTCACGGTGTTCCTGGTTCTCTTCTCGCCTCGGTCCAATATTGCCACTGGCTTCTCCGGCTCTGTGAGGCTGGGTCCAATCTCCAGCTCTGAATGGTCCAAGATATGGCTCGGATCCGGGATGTAGCGTCTCAGCTGCGAGACGTGGAAGACGTTGTGGACGCCTTCGAGATTTGGGGGTAGAGCCACCCGATAAGCCACTTCTCCAATCCTGCTATGTACTTCAAATGGACCAATATACCTGGGGCTTAACTTTCCTGCTCTGCCGAAACGGATTGTTCCTCTGGTAGGCGAGATCTTCACAAACACACTGTCGCCTTCTTCAAACTCCAAAGGCCGTCTACTGCAATCGGCCCAATGCTTCTGTCTGTCTTGGGCAATCCTGAGCTTGTCTCTGATCATTCTCACATTCTCTGCTGCTTCGGTCACCATCTCCGGTCCAAGCATCACTCGTTCTCCGACGTCGTCCCAGGCAAGTGGAGTGCGGCAACGACGTCCATAGAGTGCCTCGAACGGTGTCATCCCGATACTAGCTTGGTAGCTGTTTGTCACGCCCCGCTCCCGTAGGAGCGATCATCCTCGCTAAGGCGTAATGCCGCACGAGCCTAGATTGCGCCCGTGCAAGGCCAAGTCCAGAAACGGCCGATTTGAGCTAGGCCACATTGTCGCACAGAGTGTCCCTATTTGCAGCGGAAAGTAAACGAACACAAGTCGAAGCGAATTCAAACTCTTTATTGATATTCAAGAAGTTTACAAGCGGCGCTAGGCCGAGTTTACAAGTCTCTCAAGCTCTCTCTCTCTCTCTGAAACATAAAAGGCGTGCCAAGTGGCTTACAAGATGGAATAATTCATGGCGATGTTCCGATACATTATGTCCTGTATATGGTGCTCCAGCTCCTTGCAACGCTCCAAGGCTCGAGAGATAGCTCCGCGCCTTAGCACGTTCGAGGGAAGCTCCGCACCCGTCGACGTTTCCTGCTTCCTGCAAGCAGACTGTGGGGTTATCAGTACATTGTTATGCACTGGTGGGGAGGCTAGCTCGCCCACAATGCTATCATTACCAAACATGTTCTATTTACTTTTGTGCATCTCTATCATTCATTGTCTTTCTAATCTTGCCTTAGGATCAATTTCATGGCATATTTCATAGCCTATCTCGTGTTGCCAATTTCAAGTGTCGCATGGAAATATATGCATGACTTACCCATACTTACCGTCCGGCCTTTCCAGTCCAAAGTAAACCAAGTTAGTCAATAATTCATATGAAATGACTTAACATAATTCATGTAAACATTCAATATTCAAGGGCGTGTCCCTGCCTCGGGTCCTAGCACGTCATAGGCGTGTTTTCTAACTCCTTTGCCGAACTACTCTCGATTATCTGGTGTGTTACATTCAAGCTTGTTCAGAAGATACTTTGTTCAGTTAACTTAGACTACTTTGATTTCAATGCAAGGACTTGCACGTGGATTGCCACCAGCAAAGCCCACTTAAATCTATATACACCGGTCGCTGGCATGTCAGCCATTTTGGACATTTTCCCATGTGGCATTCTCATCTATCAAGCATGATGGCATGTACACCTTGATAGACTATTGAATAACCGGCTCTACGTTTGGTTATGTGCCTAAGCCCGCACATTCTGTCCGCCCGTAGGCCATGATTTCGCCTAGGCCGGCCACGAAAACGTCGTTCGTTGCCCTTGGAATCCCTTTTCGCTCGTGCACGAGCCGTCCACGACCATTTCGTATTTTATTGTCATTTTAACTTAACGGCTGTATTTGAGCCATAGGCTAACCCTTAGCCATAATGCGTTATCGACCAGGTTGGCGTCCGTGCAGCACGGGTAGCGAGCCCCGTTGCACGTGCCCGTCACACCTGTCGCTAACCATTCCTTTTTTTCTTATCTTTTCTTTATTCTTTCTTTTCTTTCTTTCACTTGTTCATTCGTTCATTGATTCATTCATGTCACGCCCCAGAACCAGAATACTGGAGAGCGGGGGCAGACATAGCCAGCTACGTAATCCCAAATTACGTTAATACTCTGAAATCACGTATAAGCTGTCAAGACATGGGGGTTACTCTACAAGCCATCAGTCAATCCTATGGTTTAACAATCCTAGGTATCTCAATCACAGGCAAGTATACAAGAGCAAAGAACACGATCATCGTACATACAATAGTAAGGCGTCCCGAACCATACATACATGACTGATCATGAAGCCAGTGCCACAGATCTGAGGACAAGCTAGAGTATTAGTCGTACATGATAAGGACTAGCTATAGTCTAGAATACACATATCATGTTTATGCCCGTAGGCTACAATATCAAGGAAAATACCAAAACACGAGCTAAACACGTGCTCGGGCCTAAACGTTACAAGAGGAGAATTTACATATCAGTGGAAGAATGAAAAAGAAACCCACTAAGGCACTCTGGTGCTCCGGCTGGTCACCGTCGAGTAGATGGTGCGGTAGATCCTTCGGGCTCTTCTATTAGAACCTGGCCATGCAAAGCCAGTGGGGTCAGACCCCAAATAGCAAGTACCATAAAGGAGGCCGAACTATGAACTTAAAACCAGCAATCATTAGCAAACAAAGCAGGCAATAAGTAGGGGAGGATCGAGAATTCGTGCGGTACCAATGCACTTGTCCCGAACATAGAGAGAGAGACAACAAGTAAATCATTATTGAGCATAAAGTAAACTGGAGAACATGTTAAATAAATAGAACTGGGAAGGTGATATACGATGAGATAGCCATGGGACTATTCAGATAACCAGGTTACAACCCGTAAACCAAACAAGGACCGGCGTTGTAACCCTTCGTCTGAACAGAACTTGGTTTCTCCCACCATTTATCGGCAAGATAAATATAAGAAATCTGGACATGTAATATTCAGGTACAGGATCAAGACAAGACTTGTACTGAGTAGACTCCATCCATTCAATCACGGCCAATCATTGCCTACGACTTTCTACATTAACTAACTAGGGTTGTCACAAGCCTAGTTACTAGCAAGATGCAAAGAGATTTCCAAGTCCAATTACACATTTGTTACTACCTGAGTGACCCCAGCAAAGAAAAGAAAAAGATAGCATGATATAGCAGACACACTGTAGTAAGATACATGTGTCCTAAGGTACCACACTCGACGGCGGGCTGGAAGTGCGCTCATCTCGACGGATAGCAACAAATCCCATGTATATATATATAAGGCCGGGGTCAAAGGGGCAACAGGTAACTGGGAAAGTCTTTTCATGAACTACTTGATCAATCTAGTCATTAACCTAGCCAGATTCAGTATGAATCCCTGACCGTAGGAAATCAGGAATTCATGTCCTAGACATGATGCAAGACTAGACGGTAGCTTATACAAGCACATTCAATACAAACACCCACGGTGTCAGGATACTAGTTAATTCTTGTCAGGAGTGCGCCACGACGGGCCACTATCATTATTATTATTACTTATCAAGAGTGCGCCATGACGGGCCACTATCAAGTCATTCTTATTTATCATTTCAAGTTATCATGTCAAGATATCATGTCAAGTTCATCATGTCAAGTTCATTTCAAGAAGAAAGAGACTTGCACAATTAAATAATATTATAATAATAATATATATATTCTTGTAGCCAAGGAGAAACTCTAAAATTTTCATGTTGGGAGTGGGAAAAAATTCTGACCACAATTCAGGTAAATAAAACATTTAAACAATCAAAGTGGACCCCATGCAGTCCAAAAGTGGAAGAACCTTCAGGCGACCGAAGAGAGTGGGAGGCCACCCATGCGGCCAGGAAACAATAAATAGGTCATGAAATTAAATAAGACAAAAGATAGTGGGACCCTCATTAAATGCAAACTCCCACTTCAGCAAGCAAGTCAACTAAAAGAAGCTATGTGGGACCCCCCACAATTAATGCAATAAGAAAAGGTTCACGTGAACCACTTAAATAATGGTTCACGTGACCCAGCAATGATGATAAGTATTATAATATATCAAGCAAGTACATGCATCTCCAGAAAAGCCATGCGGTCAGTATTAAATGTAAGTCCAAAGTATAATGTCCATGCGGCCAAAAATAGTACATGCGGCCAAAATATATATATATATATATTTTTATGCGGCCAGCAAATATTTAAGCCATATGCGGCTAAAGAATGCTCCATGGGGCCAATTATTTAATACATGCGGCTTATATATAAGCATGCAAGCTGATGCTTGCATGCATGCAATTTTCAAATATGACATGGCATTATACCATGCATGCAATTAAATCCATGACTTTATACCTTATGCGGCTCACAAGCTCATTGCTTTAAATACATGTAAGCATCCCTAGCAAAATTGCATGCCAATGCAATTTGCATTAGCACATTCATGCGGCTAAAAGACATAACCCCTGCGGCTATGCATTGGAGAATGCATCCGAGATTGCATTAAATAATGCATCAGAGAAAGCATTAGGAGAATGTATTAAATAATGCATTATAATACGTGCTTTAGAGAATGCATTGGCTGAATGCAATTTAAATAAGGCATTATGCCTTAAACTATAAAGCAAGGGCCTAAATGCAATAAGCCCTAAACTATAAAGCAAGGACCTAAATGCAATAAGTCCTTTAAGCACAGCACTTTGGAAATCATTAGATTATAAACCTTATGCGGCTACAGGATGCTTAAACCTAAGCATTAAGCATTAATATAAATGCTTTAACCAAGCATTGAGGCATATAGGACAAAACCTTAGTAAATTAAAGCATATAGGACAAAACCCTAATAAATGAACCTCCAGACCATGCTTTAACCATGCGGCTAGCATTAGTCCAACATTAAAGCAAAAGACAAAACGTTAGGAATTTCCTATAGGAACCCATGCGGCTAAGTTGAGCATATGCGGCTAGCTGGAAAAATGCAAAAAAATGCATCCAATGCAATCTGACACAAGCAATTATTTAATGTGTTAGCAAAAGTGCATTTAATGCTATTTCTGAAGCAAAATATTATCTAATGCTTTTGCATTATGGAAACAAGCAGTGCATTTAATGCTTTATGAAGGCATGCGGCTGGTGTTCAACAATACATAAAATGCAAATTCTCATGCGGCTAGCTCTCAACAATTTATTAAAGGCAAATTCTCATGCGGCTAGCTTATAAATGCCATCATGTCAGGAAGCAATTAAAGCTTCCACGTTCATGCGGCTAAGCAAGACTCCTGTGGCCAAAAGAAATGCAAGCCAGCAATAATTTGTTGCCAACTGAGAAAAAGTTCATGAAAAATACCATGGCTTCTCCATACCACCAAACTTCCAACCGGAGTCCAAATTCGGACTTCCATAGGTCAATTCGGGGTAGAATGAAATTATCTACAATATGGAACCATCAAATAACAAGAATATGCAAGTTTAATCAGATCAAAACCCATAAAAATTGACATTCTTTTAAAGCTAGATCTACAACAATCTAGCCATCAAATTAGAAAACTCCAAGCTCTAAACATGCTTAGAATGTAACAATAAAGAGAATGGAACAAACGAAATGGAAATCGTCCAACATTCGGCAAGGTGTACTTGCCTTGGGCTGGAGGAAGAAGATGAAGATAGAAATGAAAATAATGGAGGAGAGAGAGTGGTAGGTGGCTTATATAACAAGCTTAAGTTATCTCCACCATTCATTCCTCTCCACTCAATCTAAACCATATACCTCATCTCATGAGAAACCAAACCAAACTAAGTCAAAGTAGAACCGAACCAAATAAAACCAAATCCAAGTTAAACCAAGTCATGAAATCCTATACTTAGGAAATTTTAAAATATCACGCAAATCGATAAATACGAAATACGGCTCAAATAAATATGTATCCGTACAAAATATCGATACAGTGAGACGGGTCTCACAACTCTCCACACCTTAGAAAAATTCCGTCCTCGGAATTTCCTGAGACTGGTCGAGTAAGATAACAAAACAAAAGCTCCAAGAAACTCAACAATCTCAATAAATCAAGCATGGCATATAAGTAAGTAAAACAATCGGTAATGTAAATAAATGCGTAAGCGGTAAATAAATGCACAAGAACAAATACAATCATGATCTAGAAGGGCTGGAGGCATATGGATCAATATGTCTCCTGGGACAGTTGTGTAGAAACCAACGTCCTCGCTGGCCTAAGCTGATTCCCAAAAATAGATAACGTCAAGCCTCAAGGTAAGTTGGTACCAATGACTTAGTTCAAGACATGACTCTACCCAGGATGTGTCATCGTAGTTGAAACAGATGCTTGAACTTTATCACCTGTCTCAAGATACGAAGACAGAATAGACTGGCTGATCCGGATGGACTGATATCTCTGCCTGCATGCTGAGACTGATCCTCCATAACTGGCCTGGTTGAAGAATATTGAGCCGCCATCAACAAAATACGAACAAGATAATCAGAAGGATCAAGAACAGTGCCCTTGAAAGTTGAAGGACACAAAATCAAATCATGGGAACAGGAATGATCAATGATCAAAACAGATATCAAGTCAAGTATCAGAGATAGAGAATAATCCGAAGGAGATCAATAAGGATAATCGTGATTGAGATATCTAAACATGGTAACCCCCATAAATCTGAAAATCGAGACCTGCATGGGCCACCACTAAAACCATGTCACGCCCCAGAACCAGAATACTGGAGAGCGGGGGCAGACATAGCCAGCTACGTAATCCCAAAGTACGTTAATACTCTGAAATCATGTATAAGCTGTCAAGACATGGGGGTTACTCTACAAGCCATCAGTCAATCCTATGGTTTAACAATCCTAGGTATCTCAATCACAGGCAAGTATACAAGAGCAAAGAACACGATCATCGTACATACAATGGTAAGGCATCCCGAACCATATATACATGACTGATCATGAAGCCAGTACCACAGATCTGAGGACTAGCTAGAGTATTAGTCGTACATGATAAGGACTAGCTATAGGCTAGAATACACATATCATGTTTATGTTCGTAGGCTACAATATCAAGGAAAATACCAAAACACGAGCTAAACACGTGCTCGGGGCTAAACGTTACAAGAGGAGAATTTACATATCAGTGGGAGAATGAAAAAGAAATCCACTGAGGCACTCTGGTGCTCCGGCTGGTCACCGTCGAGTAGATGGTGCGGTAGATTCTTCGGGCTCTTCTATTAGAACCTGGCCACGCAAAACCAGTGGAGTCAGACCCCAAATAGCAAGTACCACAAAGGAGGCCGAACTATGAACTTAAAACCAGCAATCATTAGCAAACAAAGCAGGCAATAAGTAAGGGAGGATCGAGAATTCGTGCGGTACCAATGCACTTGTCCCGAACATAGAGAGAGACTACAAGTAAATCATTATTGAGCATAAAGTAAACTAGAGAACATGTTAAATAAATAGAACTGGGAAGGTGATATACGATGAGATAGCCATGGGACTATTCAGATAACCAGGTTACAACCCGTAAACCAAACAAGGACCGGGGTTGTAACCCTTCGTCTGAACAGAACTTGGTTTCTCCTACCATTTATCGGCAAGATAAATATAAGAAATCTGGACATGTAATATTCAGGTACAGGATCAAGACAAGACTTGTACTGAGTAGACTCCATCCATTCAATCATGACCAATCATTGCCTACGGCTTTCTACATTAACTAACTAGGGTTATCACAAGCCTAGTTACTAGCAACATGCAAAGAGATTTCCAAGTCCAATTACCCATTTGTTACTACCTGAGTGACCCCAGCAAAGAAAAGAAAAAGATAGCATGATATAGCAGACACACTGTAGTAAGATACATGTGTCCTAAGGTACCACACTCGACGGCGGGCTGGAAGTGCGCTCATCTCGACGGATAGCAACAAATCCCATGTATATATATAAGGCCGGGGTCAAAGGGGCAACAGGTAACTGGGAAAGTCTCTTCATGAACTACTTGATCAATCTAGTCATTAACCTAGCCAGATTCAGTATGAATCCCTGACCGTAGGAAATCAGGAATTCAAGTCCTAGACATTATGTAAGACTAGACGGTAGCTTATACAAGCACATTCAATACAAACACCCACGGTGTCAGGATACTAGTTAATTCTTGTCAGGAGTGCGCCACGACGGGCCACTATCATTATCATTATTACTTATCAAGAGTGCGCCACGACGGGCCACTATCAAGTCATTCTTATTTATCATTTCAAGTTATCATGTCAAGATATCATGTCAAGTTCATCATGTCAAGTTCATTTCAAGAAGGAAGAGACTTGCACAATTAAATAATATTATAATAATAATATATATATTCTTGTAGCCAAGAAGAAACTCTAAAATTTTTATGTTGGGAGTGGGAAAAAATTCTGACCACAATTCAGGCAAATAAAATATTTAAACAATCAAAGTGGACCCCATGCGGTCCAAAAGTGGAAGAACCTTCAGGCGACCGAAGAGAGTGGGAGGCCACCCATGCGGCCAGGAAACAATAAATAGGTCATGAAATCAAATAAGACAAAAGATAGTGGGATCCTCATTAAATGCAAACTCCCACTTCAGCAAGCAAGTCAACTAAAAGAAGCTATGTGGGACCCCCCACAATTAATGCAATGAGAAAAGGTTCACGTGAACCACTTAAATAATGGTTCACGTGGCCCAGCAATGATGATAAGTATTATAATATATCAAGCAAGTACATGCAGCTCCAGAAAAGCCATGCGGTCAGTATTAAATGTAAGTCGAAAGTATAATGTCCATGCGGCCAAAAATAGTACATGCGGCCAAAATATATATATATATATTTTTTATGCGGCCAGCAAATATTTAAGCCATATGCGGCTAAAGACTGCTCCATGGGGCCAATTATTTAATACATGCGGCTTATATATAAGCATGCAAGCTGATGCTTGCATGCATGCAATTTTCAAATATGACATGGCATTATACCATTCATGCAATTAAATCCATGACTTTATACCTTATGCGGCTCACAAGCTCATTGCTTTAAATACATGTAAGCATCCCTAGAAAAATTGCATGCTAATGCAATTTGCATTAGCACATTCATGCGGCTAAAAGACATAACCCCTGCGGCTATGCATTGGAGAATGCATCCGAGATTGCATTAAATAATGCATCAGAGAAAGCATTAGGAGAATGTATTAAATAATGCATTATAATACGTACTTTAGAGAATGCATTGGCTGAATGCAATTTAAATAAGGCATTATGCCTTAAACTATAAAGCAAGGGCCTAAATGCAATAAGCCCTAAACTATAAAGCAAGGACCTAAATGCAATAAGTCCTTTAAGCACAGCACTTTGGAAATCATTAGATTATAAACCTTATGCGGCTACAGGATGCTTAAACCTAAGCATTAAGCATTAATATAAATGCTTTAACCAAGCATTGAGGCATATAGGACAAAACCTTAGTAAATTAAAGCTTATAGGACAAAACCCTAATAAATGAACCTCCAGACCATGCTTTAACCATGCGGCTAGCATTAGTCCAACATTAAAGCAAAAGACAAAACGTTAGAAATTTCCTATAGGAACCCATGCGGCTAAGTTGAGCATATGCGGCTAGCTGGAAAAATGCAAAAAAATGCATTCAATGCAATCTGACACAAGCAATTATTTAATGTGTTAGCAAAAGTGCATTTAATGTCATTTCTGAAGCAAAACATTATCTAATGCTTTTGCATTATGGAAACAAGCAGTACATTTAATGCTTTATGAAGGCATGCGGCTGGTGTTCAACAATACATAAAATGCAAATTCTCATGCGGCTAGCTCTCAACAATTCATTAAAGGCAAATTCTCATGCGGCTAGCTTATAAATGCCATCATGTCAGGAAGCAATTAAAGCTGCCACGTTCATGCGGCTAAGCAAGACTCCTGTGGCCAAAACAAATGCAAGCCAGCAACAATTTGTTGCCAACTGAGAAGAAGTTCATGAAAAATACCATGGTCCATACCACCAAACTTCCAACCGGAGTCCAAATTCGGACTTCCATAGGTCAATTCGGGGTAGAATGAAATTATCTACAACATGGAACCATCAAATAACAAGAATATGCAAGTTTAATCAGATCAAAACCCATAAAAACCGAAATTCCTTTAAAGCTAGATCTACAACAATCTAGCCATCAAATTAGAAAACTCCAAGCTCTAAACATGCTTAGAATATAACAATAAAGAGAATGGAACAAACGAAATGGAAATCGTCCAACATTCGGCAAGGTATACTTGCCTTGGGCTGGAGGAAGAAGATGAAGATAGAAATAAAAATAATGGAGGAGAGAGAGTGGTAGGTGGCTTATATAACAAGCTTAAGTTATCTCCACCATTCATTCCTCTCCACTCAATCTAAACCATACACCTCATCTCATGAGAAACCAAACCAAACTAAGTCAAAGTGGAACCGAACCAAATAAAACCAAATCTAAGTTAAACTAAGTCATGAAATCCTATACTTAGGAAATTTTAAAATATCACGCAAATTGATAAATACGAAATACGGCTCAAATAAATATGTATTCGTACAAAATACCGATACAGTGAGACGGGTCTCACAATTCATATATTCATTCATTTCATTCGTTTATACATTTTTACAACTTCCTATGCGGGAGTCGCCTTGGCGACCCATTGGTCCCGTAGCCTTTCAATGTTGCTATACTATACTCGGAGCGACTATGTCGATAGTCTTCCGTTTCATTGTTGTAAACCATTCATTGTTTCATTGTTGAATGCATAAGGGGCTTGCACGTAAGATTGTGCCTTAGCACGAGCGTGGAGCGCGGTGCGAGAGTTCTCACATTTTCTATGTTCTTTTCTATTTTTCTATACAAGCATACATGATGGGAATTATTTTCTTAGCTAGGTGCGTTGAGTCCTTTATTAGCATGCGCGGTGTTATCGCCTAGCGATTTCAGTGATAGTGTCTGTATTGTTATGTGTCTAGGCTAAGCAAAGATGGGTTCATCGGAGCTACCCACCTTAGCGATGTTCGCATCGGCCGAACGATACTCCGAGCGCTCCTTTGAAAGTCTAAGTCTGGACTCATCTTGACGGGCCAATGTAAGCCTTGCATCGATTCTTCATCAGGTCGATGCCAACTCTTCGGGTCGACAGCTCGTTTGAGTCGTTGCACTTGCCTTTTGAATCGACATTCTGCTAGGGCAGAGCGGGTCATTACATAATACACCACTCAAAACAAGTCTCGTCCTCGAGACTTCCTGAGTGCAGGTCATCCTACCATTCCTTAACTCGTGTCGTCGTGTTTCTTAGACGATTCCTATCGAACGACTCTATCGTTCTATGGCGCCGAACTACACTCGATACCTTTCCAAGTTCCGTGTCGCATACGTTTGGTCGATTTTATTGAATAATTTTTCATTCATTTTAGAGTTGATGGCACTTATTTAATTCCAGTGTTTCTTCGATTTGGTTGCTATTTCGACGTGTCATGGGACTGTAATGGTTGCACGGAGTACGTTGTACTTCTTCGAACACGCGGGTCGTAGGCTAAGGTAACTCACTCATTCGTTCACGCGCCTCGCAACACCCACTTGCAGCTGCATTCGAGTTCATCATATCACTGAGTTTGGATCGTGCACGTATCCAAGGCGTCCCCCGAATACGTACATTTCAACCAAGCTTAGCGATTAGCGAAGTCGGACAAGCTACTTGTGATAGTTTTGATTTGCCGATCGTTTTGCTAACTTCGATTTAGAACGAAACTCGTGTACATCTCACTATCGTTTATCTCGGTCATCGAGATTATCGATTCGCTTCTCAAGCGTTCTTGTCCACGAAATTATTATGATTTCTTCTTAGCGGGGTCGACCAAGTCTGAGTAACTTCCGATCAATGATTCAATTCGTTATCCCAACTTTACTTGCGCATCATCCATCCCTATCATTCCTTTCGTTTGGGGCCAATCTTGTCGTCGTTCACACACACTCCCAGTTCCCCGTCCTACTCTAATTCTTGTTTCCCCAAGTCTATCGTCCGTCCAGACGATACTATAAATGCCATCGCACAGGTTCAATCACTCGGCATAGGATCGTCCGCCTATCCGCTAGGTCAGCTTACAATGTCATAGTTACACGACAGGTCCGTGGCTCGTCGTACAAGGTCGTTGTACGATGCTCGCCCCAAATCCTATGGCCAAACCATTTGTTTGCTTTGTACGGGAGTTTCTACCCAAGTTCGTTTCACTCAAATTTCTAAACATCAAGAATGATCACCTAATTCGCATCAAGACTTACGTTGCACATATTCAATTCCGTTCAATCACCAGTTCTAACCAATTCATGTATTCGATCACGAGGTCATCCAGCTCGACAATACATTGCGCCCCAATCTCATGCGAGTTCGATTATCTACGGCGGTTCATGAATCACCATTTAACGCTCCCGCGGAATAATCATTCTCATCGGGACATAACTCTTGTTTGAGTTTTAGACTAACCCATTCTCGATACACGGATTGGACCTACTCAATCCTCAAGTTCAATTCTTCAAGCACACAAATTCATTCTCGAGTCCACCTTCGCGTCAAACCACAAGTCGAAACAATCAGATTGCCAAGCCATCCAAGTTCAATCACTTCCGCTGTATGAATCACCATATCAGCGCTCACGTGGAGTGATCGCCATAATCCGGAGTGACGCATGTGCGAGGCCGGAGTTGCGCTCGCATAAGACAAGAATGTCAAAGTTGTGGTTGTCAACGAAGCAAATCTAAGCATTTTATTTTCTATCCAAGCCAAGATCGATAGTCCATTTATATTTCGTTCAACTAGAAAATCCTCGAGCCAAATCTATCTTTTTCCTCGACACATTTTTAACATTTCAAGTATAGCGTCCACCGGAACAATAACATTTGCACGACCGTCATTCGCCGAGTCAGAGTGCCCCCGAGTTATCGTATATCGATCTTTGATATGCCTCAATACCATCGATGATATGCGTAACCTGACGATCTTCCTTTGCAACCAATTTCGAGTCGTACGATTGATGCTATTGTCCAAGTTGGATATTCCATAATTTCCTCGATATTCAAGATCAAGTTCGATCGTAATTCCTCAAGCTAGTTTCAATATCATTTTTCCAAATTCAAGTCACAATTCATTTGAATCAATCCAAAATCGTACGCGCGATCCTCTAAGTTTTCTCGATCAAGACCATTCATTTTCATTCATCGTTCCGAACCATTTTCTAACTCGTGTTGCCCATTGACATCTCGTTCGGGACTTTTGAAGTCATGGCCAACTAAGCGTGACACGTTCTAAGGCTTTGTGCGATCGTATCGCTTGCCGACATACTCGTACGATCCGTAAATTCTTTAGTCTCACTCAAACAATTTCTATGACGTCCATACACCACTCAAGGTTCGAGCCACTCGACTAGTCGTTAACACTCATTCTTATCCTTCTCCGAACCTATCACATACACCACTCGGATTCAAGCCATACGATCTAGTCCTCAATCACGTTCGCGTCATGTGCTAAGACATTCTTCAGATTCGTTCGACGAATCTCTAGCGTAATCGCTCACGTCGTCTCGACGTACTAAGTCGTTCGCACTAATTCTCAAAATCCAAGCCAATCTTTTCGGGTACGCCTAAGCATTAACTCGATAGCATTCCTATCGATATACACTCTAAGTGTATCTCCGTTCCCGACCGAGCGGTACTTGATATCGCTCGTAACTCGATTGCACCAGAAGTCGAGGTGCGCGACACGCGGACTAAGTTGTGCCGCATAACCATCCCATACGGACTATATTCAAGTTTGCACGCTCACTTGCTAGGTCGACGCAAGACTAGTCAGACACGCACGCGACATGTTAACTTAGCATGTGTTCTCTTTCGAGTCAAGTTTGCGACGTTCGGCACAAAGGCCGTCGCCTATCGATCCCATTCAACCGAGTACTTGTACGAGCTTTTGAAAATATTAGACTTATTGTATGGAACATCCCAAGGCACAACGAGAGAGAGCGTACACTTCTTTTGTTTTCCAACCGAGCTTTCAAAACTGAGAAAATTGAAACGAAGTCCAAGGACGTGAAGCCGTGCTCTGATACCAATCTGTCATGCCCCGCTCCCGTAGGAGCGATCGTCCTCGCTAAGGAATGATGCCGCACGGGCCTAGATTGTGCCCGTGCAAGGCCAAGTCCAGAAACGGCCGATTTGAGGTAGGCCACAGAGTCGCACAGAGTGTCCCCATTTGCAGCGGAAAGTAAACGAACACAAGTCGAAGCGAATTCAAACTCTTTATTGATATTCAAAAAGTTTACAAGTGGCGCTAGGCCGAGTTTACAAGTCTCTCAAGCTCTCTCTCTCTCTGAAACATAAAAGGCGTGCCAAGTCGCTTACAAGATGGAATGGTTCATGGCGATGTTCCGATACATTATGTCCTGTATATGGTGCTCCAGCTCCTTGCAATGCTCCAAGGCTCGAGAGATAGCTTCGCGCCTTAGCACGTTCGAGGGAAGCTCCGCATCCGCCGACATTTCCTGCTTCCTGCAAGCAGACTGTGGGGTTATCAGTACATTATTATACACTGGTGGGGAGGCTAGCTCGCCCACAATGATATCATTACCAAACACGTTCTATTTACTTTTGTGCATCTCTATCATTCATTGTCTTTCTAATCTTGTCTTAGGATCAATTTCATGGCATATTTTATAGCATATCTCGTATTGCCAATTTCAAGTGTCGCATGGAAATATATGCATGACTTACCCATACTTACCGTCCGGCCTTCTCTGTCCAAAGTAAACCTAGTTAGTCAATAATTCATATGAAATGACTTAACATAATTCATGTAAACATTCAATATTCAAGGGCGTGTCCCTGCCTCGGGTCCTAGCACGTCATAGGCGTATTTTCTAACTCCTTTGCCGAACTACTCTCGATTATCTGGTGTGTTACATTCAAGCTTGTTCAGAAGATACTTTGTTCAGTTAACTTAGACTACTTTAATTTCAATGCAAGGACTTGCACGTGGATTTCTACCAGCAATGCCCACTTAAATCTATATGCACCGGTCGCTGGCATGTCAGCCATTTTGGATATTTTCCCCTGTGGCATTCTCATCTATCAAGCGAGATGGCTGGTACACCTTGATAGACTATTGAATAACCGGCCCTACGTTTGGTTATGTGTCCAAGCCCGTATATTTTGTCCGCCCGTAGGCCATGATTCCGCCTAGACCGGCCACGAAAACGTCGTTCGTTGCCCTTGGAATCCCTTTTCGTTCGTGCACGAGCCGTCCACGACCATTTCGTATTTTATTGTCATTTTAACTTAACGGCTGTCTTTGAGCCATAGGCTAACCCTTAGCCATAATGCGTTATCGACCAGGTTGGCGTCCGTACAGTACGGGTAGCGAGCCCCGTTGCACGTGCCCGTCACACCTGTCGCTAACCATTCCTTTCTTTCTTATCTTTTCTTCATTCTTTCTTTTCTTCATTATTTCTTTTCTTTCTTTCACTTGTTCATTCGTTCATTGATTCATTCACATATTCATTCATTTCATTCGTTTATACATTTTTGCAACTCCCTATGCGGGAGTCGCCTTGGCGACCCATTGGTCCCGTAGCCTTTCAATGTTGCTATACTATACTCGGAGCGACTATGTCGATAGTCTTCCATTTCATTGTTGTAAACCATTCATTGTTTCATTATTGAACGCATAAGGGGCTTGCACGTAAGCTTGTGCCTTAGCACGAGCGTGGAGCGCGGTGCGAGAGTTCTCACATTTTCCATGTTCTTTTCTATTTTTCTATACAAGCATACATGATGGAAATTATTCCCTTAGCTAGGTGCGTTGAGTCCTTTATTAGCATGCACGGTATTATCGCCTAGCGATTTCAGTGATAGTGTCTGTATTGTTATGTGTCTAGGCTAAGCAAAGACGGGTTCATCGGAGCCACCCACCTTAGCGATGTTCGCATCGGCCGAACGATACTCCGAGCACGCCTTTGAAAGTCTAAGTCTGGACTCATCTTGACGGGCCAATGTAAGCCTTGCATCGATTCTTCATCAGGTCGATGCCAACTCTTCGGGTCGACGGCTCGTTTGAGTCGTTGCACTTGCCGTTTGAATCAGCATTCTGCTAGGGCAGAGCGGTATTTGCAAAAACAAAAGTATGAAACTTTATTGATACAAACTGTAATAAAGATTACAAGAATTCTGGGAAAATTACAATTGTAGGAATCCAATCTTGATGACGATTGCTTTATCCCTTGGACGATGTGAACTTTTGAAGACGAAGCCTCTGAAGTTGAAAACAAATCTAGAAACTGAAGGCAAAAGCCTCGGAAGTTGAAGGCAAAAGCCTCGGAAGAATGCAGCAGCACTTCGGCAAGAACTCCTGAACTCTCTGATTTCTGAACTTTATGTCTGATCTTGATCCCCCTTGAAATGAAGACTTGAAACTCTATTTATAGAGTTCTGGAAATAACTAACTTTCAGTTATTCTGGACTGCGCAAGATGATTTGCGCAGCAACTGGTTTGTGCAGCATTAGACTGCGTAGGCAGTTATTGGATCGTGGGCCAACTATCTGGGACACATGGCATCATTTGATTGAAATGTGCATGATCGTGCATAGACAGTTGCCACGTAATGAGCAATTGATGGCATGAATGCCACATGTAATTTGTCAGTTATGTTGGTAGAACGCGCAAAGTGAACTGCGCAGACTTTGGTTTGCGCAGACTCAGACTGCGCAGGAATGGTTTGCGCAACCATGGATTGCGCTGCCACCTGTCAGCCGCCCTCGAGCACTGTGCGGCACCAAAAACGATCAGTCTCCTCGTTATCCGTGCTGTCAGCTGTGAGGAAGATTTGATTTGATTCAGGTAATCATGACTTTTGCCATGTAAGCCTGCGCAGTTGGGAACATGCGCAAACCAACCTGCGCAATGTAATGTCTGCGCAATCTGTTCTCTGTGCAACTCATCAAAATGTTGAATATCTTGAATTTTTTAATTTGTTGATTGATGCAACTTGATTTTTTAGGACCTACAAGACCCCCTTCAAAGTTTTCGAAAGTTGATTTTATTCAAAATTTCGAAATACTTTGAATTTTTGAATGTTGAATCACTTTGCGCAAGATGATGAGCTGTCTGCGCAAAGCGAAAAGACCACAATTTTAGGCGCAATCCGAGGCATCCGTTTCGTATTTCGAAAACTATAAATACCCATCTCTTCGTTTTCATTTCTTTACTTTGCAATCTTTCGAGCTCTTTGAGAAGAAAATATCCCAACCCTTACTGTTATCCTCCTCCGACGATTGTCATGGCACCACGACGATCCAATGTTGTCGTCACCGCCGCCGCGAAAGGAAAAGCTCCGGCCGAGTCATCTGACAGAGTTGCACGGCGGGCATCTCGACACGAATCCGCGCACCCCGCTCTGAGAGGTAGTTGAACCGATCGAAAACCCCTTTTTAGGGTGATTCGACTTCCTTTGATCTTCGAAACTTATCTCTTTTTAGAGATGAGTTCATATTGCGCCACCCTTTTTAGGGTTTTGGTTGTATCAATCTATCAGTTCTCATTTTTATGAAGGCTGTATTCCTGCACAACTTGTTGAATTGTGCTGACAGGAATTCAGCGCAATCGATTGCTTTGCGCAGGTTGTCAGCGCAAACTATCACTTTGCGCATCCTTCTGTGATGCGCAATCTGTTGTTGCACAAGTCATGTCAGCACAATCTGAGGTTGTATCCTCTAGTGTTTTATGTTTTAAAACAAAGATTTTGACTTTGTACTAATCTTTATCTGTCTGTTGATGCAGTTGAGGTCAATGAAGACCCAGATTATGAACATTTTGTGGGAACCCTCTCAGAGTCTGAATATAAAGAAGATCTGTCTCATGTTCACTATCCTCAGTACGATCTGCCGGCTTCCCGTCAGGCTATACTGATTTTTCAGGATAATGAAACTTTAATGTGTTTGATGAATGGACAACCTCTAGAATCAGCTGATGCTATAATTCATAAGAAACCCTTGTTCCTGTTCGGTGACGCCTTTGAGAGAGCCTCTCAGCCTAGGTCGAGGATGGAGGATAGAGTAGTTCACCAGAAAGATAGATCCTTCTTCATACCAGACATAGCTCGCTGCCTACCTTTGTCGCGGTACGCTCATACAAGCTACCCAAGGAAGATGGAGTGGAATATTACTCTATTTCAGGATGCCCGTGCAGGGAAAATCTTCGTAAAGAAGGGGCCAAAACATAAGGATATGTTTTATAGCTCCTCTGACAGATATAGCGTCCTATTGAGAGGCTTGAGACCTGGCTGCATTCCACCAGAGAACTCCTCTATGCTGATGCCTGTTAGGACACCAATATTCGCAAATAAATTTGCGAAGGTTGAAGGAAAATATCCTGAACAAGATATCAGACTGACTGGATTGGTGAATCCAGATTATAAGCGATGGAGCTACATTGCGAACTGGATTCTGGCAACATTCCAAGACAGACTCCAACAGATTAATCTATATCAAGCAGTGCATGCCACTGTATACGGCTTTGCTCCCAATCCTCATATGTTCTTAGCCTTAGCTGAGAGGTACAACTATAGGACGGGAACCTTTATGACCCCAGGTGGAGAGATGGGCTTTGCACTCCACGAGATGAAGTATATCTCATACTTGCCCATGGCAGATGCTCCGTATGAGGAGTATGTACCAACAAATGATGAGTTGAACAAGCTCAGAAAAGAGAATGCAGAGATGGTAGCAGTGTTCGAAGAACTATTATGCCATTACAAGATCTGTTCTCTATATTACAAGAGTGCTACCGCCAACACTTGTTACTCTTGAAAGTGGTTACCATATCTGTTTCTCAATCATATAGAAGAGAAGAAGACCAAAGAGAATGACAAATGCTACCCTACCTTCTTCAAACCTTTGAGCAACGCAAAGGTTATAAAGCTAATGGAACAGAGTGGTCACTTTGATAAAGAAGTGAAGGATGATCATGAGTATCCTCCTTTGAAGAGAGGAGATAATTTGGAGAGCTACTTAAGAATGGGCTACAGACCCATGTCCGAAGAAGCACAACTGGCAGGATTTCTAACATACTGGCTTCGGAGGTTTGTAGTTCCCGGATCCAGTGCAGTGGATCGTTTTCACCGCGGCGTTCTGTTTGCAGCTGTTAAGTTAGTCTTCGGCTATAAAATGGACTTGCTATCAGCAATGACCTGCAACTCAATGCCAGTCTTCGTTTATACGTTGACTTGATGCTGAAGGCGAAGGGAGAGAAAGAATTCCCTCGCCTGGAATTGCCATATACATATTTGTTTGGATGGTTGCTTCTTCACTACCCAACCTTAATGGATCCTGGCATGGGACAAGTCGATGGCAGTTTTCTTCGAAGATATTCTCATGGACAATGGAAATACACTTCTTTAACTGAGTGTAGATATATGTTGAATTTGAATAGAGGATGGAACTTCTGCTGTGCTCCTTTCCCTGCTGGGTACGATCAGATGCCCACAAATATGGTAGATTCGATGATGCAGCCTCTGACCCGAGCCGCCTTTGAATGGTTGAAGACGATTCGACCATCTCATCTAGTTTATCGGTTCGAAGAAGTGTGCTATTTAGAACCATATCTTCTCAGCCGATTTGCTCGGCAGTTTGGGTATGATCAGTTCCATGTAGGGAACGCAATTACTTGCCTCCAAGACAAAGATTATTTGATAGACGGAGCCAGAGCTTGGGCTTATTACAATGCCCGTGATACAAAAGCCACATTTTCAATGCCAGCAAAGAGTACTCCCCAGGGTCCTCGGATGCTCTTCACATATTCTGTGTTTTACACATCCGCGAATACTTTTGCCGAGAATTTTAATCTCGCAGATAGTTTCGCTACTGCAACAAGATTGAGGAGTGGAAGAATTGCTCCATCGATCCCTGCGAATGAAGAGGTGCACGAACCGGCGGATGCACCTCTAGAAACTACGAGGGATATTGTGTTCTCTCAAGAGGTGAATGCACCACTACGTGTTTCTCTGAAAGTGGGTAGATCTCCCGCAAAGAAAAGAAGAAGAGAGGAGCCTCCTGCTCCAGTGGCAAAGAAGAAATTGATCCTTGATCTTTCTTCTGAAAAGGTCACTACCAGATCCCAATCTCGGCAATTGGCCGAGACACATCAAGAAGCTGCCACTACACCAACTTCTGTGCAGAAACAAGCAGAGCCAATAAATGTAGAGAGTCCTGTCAGACCTCTACACAGAAAGAAAAGGGTGGTCACTAGAAGATATTTAGAAGAATCTTCTTCTAGACAACTCTTGACTTCAGTAGATGCTGCAGCAGGAATTCTAATGGCATCTCCCACACCTATTTCTGAATCTGGGAGCAAAACTCTTGAAGAGAATGAACAGAGGGGAGATCTTATCCCAAGAACTGAGGTTGAAAAGCCTGGAGAAAATATCTTAGAGGAAGAACAAAATATTGTACGACCTCATTCACCTGTCGCAGAGACTACTCAACCTCTTCTTACTCCCAGGACTCTTTGTGAAGAAGAAGACCGTGAAATGATTGCAGCTCTGGAGGATTGCAGTTATAGCCTGCAAGACGATCAAACTGCCACTAACAGTGGGAATGCAGCAGCAGAAGAAGAAGAAGACGAAGAGAGTTCTTCGACTGAAAATGTTGATGAGTATATACAAGATCCTGAAAAGGATAACGAAGAACATATATCTCTTGATACTGCCGATGATATTTCAAATCCTAAAAAGGATATTGAAGTGGAGGCATCTGTAGAAAATGTTGCTGAAAATCCTGTTAAAAATGTTGAGATAGAAATATCTCCTGAAGAAGCAGCCGATGAAGGCGTGCTGAAAGAAAATCCCGCCACCGACCCTCAAGGTATAAGAACGAGATCTAGCAATCTTCTCTCTTTTAAAATGAACTGATAACTAATATCTTCATTTTGTAATTCTTGCAGATCTTAAAATTCTGCCAACACCTCCAACGGACCTGGCTATGGTGCCTATACCAACGGTGGTTGTTAGTAGTAGTCATCACTTATCTTGTGGTCCTGAGGCGGGCAGCAGCCAGGCTGTCGTAGCTGAGGTTACTTCTGTTCAAAAAGAGTCCATTCCAGCAAAGGATGCACTTGTTGTTAGACCAAACCAAGGTAAGATTTGTTCTTATTTGATCTTCTTGTTCATCAGCAAACAATTAGTAAAATAACAATTTTACTATTGCAGATGATCAAACAGGAGGAGCGACCAGTTCTACTCTGGCTCCTTTATTTAAAGAACCTGTTGTCCAACCACAAAGAATCGAGCAACCTGCTACCCCATCCTCAACAGGGGTAGCAGCGACTCCTGGAACTTTGGCCATCAATCAACAAGTTGTCCAATCTTTTACCAGATGCTTCTTCGAGTCGCTGGGATCTCTTGTCCATAAAATGATAGAGAAAGAAGGGGCTGACTTCATTATGGTTAGGAAGCCAACTTCTTTCTTAATAAGAGCCATAAGAGACCAAGGAGACGAAGCTCAGGCCACTCTCCTTGAACACATTTTGAACGAATTAGAAGTCTCCATCAAGAAGTACAAGGAGCTCAAGAAGAAGGATATAGATTCTTTAGTACAGGCTGAATTTGAGCGACTGGCTCAAGCTGCTGATATGGAAAGGTTAACCCTTCAAAATCTGTTAGAGGCTCATTCTGCAAAATCAGCTGAATATAATTCTAAGATAGAATCAGTTACTTTAATGGCTGAAAGCAAAGGACGACGACTTGCTGAGCTGAAAGCAGAAATTACTCGCCTCCAACAAGAGTTTGAAGAAGAAACTGTTAATCACCAACTGGTGATTGAACAATTCAATGCTTTAATTGAAGAGAGGAATGAGTATGAGACAACCCATGGTGCAGAAATCACCCGTCGGACAGTGGATATGCCTATTTTTGATGAAAAAAGCGGGATGGAGGAAGCGAGAAAGATAGTAGCATCAACCTACGAAGAAGAGCTGCAGACACTGAAGCAGCAAATTGATAATCTGATTGTCCCTCCTTCTTGATTAAAACTTTTGTATTTTTATGTTTGTTGCTGTAGCTGCATTTCTGTAATGCCTCATATTTTGATATAAAAGACATTTTGTTGTGGCTCTATTATTTATTGCATATCTTATTCAGATATAAATTATAGATAGACATGATATATTTATTATCTCAATTTGACAACTTAATCGAAAACGACAAGTTGCTGATGTGAATAATGAACGATGATGAATCGTCAATGTATGTGAAATGAATGAACGGGGAAAACCGTCAAATGATAATGAACGAACGGATGAACCGTCAAATGATAATGAACGAACGGGTGAACCGTCAAATGATGATAAATGAACGGATGAACCGTCAAATGATGATAAATGAACGGATGAACCGTCGGGTATTTAATGAATGGACGAACCGTCGGATAAATGTGATAAATAAACGGATGAACCGTCAGGTGTTCAATGAACGGACGAACCGTCGGATGATGATAAAGGAACGGATGAACCGTCAGGTGTTTAATGAACGGACGAACCGTCGGATGAATGTGATAAATGAACGAATGAACCGTCAGGTGAATGTATCGCTTCGTTAGTTGAGGAACTTCTGCCTATAAATATAGCAGAAATCTGACAGGAACGAACACTTCTACTCTTCAACATAAAAATGTCTTCTAGTGAAGCATCTAAGAAGACTGAGATTGCCCCGAAAGTTCAGAAGGGCATTGAAGATCGCCCTGCCGATCCAATTCAGCCGAAGGAGGCAGAAGTAGGTGAGGGTTCGTCTGCACCCCAGCCACCGTGGGACATTCTGGACTTCCTGCTCGAACCAGGAAGGACTAAAGAAGAAGAAGCCATGAGGATGGCTGCCTGCAAGTTTCTCGTGGGATCTAGCAAGGAGGTTCTCGGCTCTTTTGCTGACCGCATTTTTGAGAAGGAAGGTAGTGGTCCTCGTCCCAATGTAGAAAAAGATGATAGTGACCTTTAAATTTATGTACTATCATATAATAAAATAAAATTTTGAATTTTATTTATGAACTTGATTCTGTCTGATGATTTACAAGCATTTTACATTTATACATAATACTTCTTTAAGAATTTGCCATTGATAGGCATCATAGCAACTCGACCATCAAGCTCTGAAAGTTGATAAGCTCCATTTGAGAAGACTTTCTTTACAACATAAGGACCTTCCCACTTCGCATCGAATTTCCCTTTGCTCATATGAGTCATAGTCATAGGACGTCTGACCGTTAGAACAAGTTCTCCTTGCTGAAATGTTCTGATTTTAACTTTGCGGTTGAAAGTCTTTGAGATACGGGCTTGGTATAACTCAATGTGCTGTTGAGCCATTAATCGCTTCTCATCAAGTGCTTCCAATTCTTGAAGTCGAAGAAGGTTGTTATTCTCTGTAGTGAGCTCATTAGCAATGGCAATCCTTAAATAAGGAATTTGCAGCTTTAAAGGAAGGACAGCTTCACAGCCATACACCAAAGAGAAAGGTGTAAAGCCTGTGGGATTGCGGACCGTAGTTCGGTAAGCCCAAAGACATTCACTAAGTTTCTCGCTCCAATTCTGTTTGTTAGTGGATACAAACTTCTTAAGGAGCTTAATAATGGTTTTGTTAAAGGCTTCAGCTAAATCATTAGCGGCAGGATTGTATGCTGTTGAGGCGACATTGTCAATCCGGTGATCATCGCAGAATCTGGTGAACTTCTGGCTGATGAATTGAGGTCCATTGTCATGGATGATTCTTCGAGGTACACCAAATCTATATATGACATGGTGTTTAACGAAGTTGATGACACTGCTAGTCTTGACTTCAGTCAGAGGTATAGCTTCAGCCCACTTGGAAAAGTAGTCAGTTATTGCTAATATGAACCGATGTCCTCTAGAAGAAGGAGGATTGATAGGACCTATGACATCCATGCCCCAAGCTTCGAAAGGCCAGGAAGCAGCAGTCGGGTGTAAAAATTCCGATGGTTGATGAATAAAGTCTGCATGGATTTGACAAGCACGATATTTTCTTGCATATTCAATGGCATCTGATACCATAGAGGGCCAGTAGTAACCCATACGTCTAATGCGATCCTGTAATTTAGGACCAGGTTGATGTGCTCCACAAACACCATCGTGAGCTTCACGCAACACTTGTTTGGCTTCATCACCAGCGAGACAACGTAGGAGAAGACCGTCAGAAGTTCGTCGATAGAGAGTTTTGGTAGTTTAATTGTAGTAGAATCGGAGAGATCGTCGACGAACACTCGTAGCCTCCTTAGGATCTTCAGGGAGTATGTCATGAACTACGAAATCGATAAAAGGAGTTCTCCAGTCTTCATCGATAACATTGACTTCAGCGTGATTACTGAATTCAATATTACGATTGTTTTCAATACAGAATAGCTCTCGATTGGAAATAACTATCACCTGCTGTCTTTTGATAGGGATGGCTAAGACAGCTGCAAGATTGGCTAAAGCATCTGCTTCGGTATTGCAAGCTCGCCGAACATAGTCGATGAAGAAATCTTTGAATGATATAGCTATATTGATTGCTGCTTCATGATAAGGCACCAGGTCTTGATGATGGACTTCATAGGTTCCTCTAACCTGATTAACAACCAGCTTAGAATCACCGTAGACTTCGAGATATTCAACATTCAGTTGTTTGGCTAACTGAAGGCCGATGAGTAGAGCATTGTACTCTGCCACATTGTTAGAGCAAGGTTCATCTAAAGAGTAGGCTCTTTGGATAATTGATCCGTCTGAAGAAATGAGGACCACTCCAACTCCTGCTACAATAGCACCATTTGGTCCAATTCTCGATGCACCATCAAAGAATAGACGCCAAGTTGGAAAATCTTCAGAGATCATGTTGACTTCTAACATCTCGTCTGGAATTTCGTCATAGAGTTTAGATATTTCAGGCACATGATGAGCTGCTAAGAAGTCCGCCAGCGCTTGACCTTTAACAGACTTTTGTGGAACGTACACCATGTCATATTGAGCTAGCAGGATTGTCCATGTAGCCAGCCAAGAATTAAGTGTGCTAGGTTTCTTCATAAGTACCCGAAGAGGATTAACTCGGAATATGACATGAATAGTTTGGCCAATGATGTAATGCCTCATCTTTTGCACAGCAAACATGATAGCCAGGCATTCTTTCTCGACCGGACTATAACGGTGTTCAACACCAATCATAGTTCGGCTAAGATAATAGATAGCCTGTTCATGACCTTCTTTGTTCTTTTGGGCAAGTAAAGCACCCAATGAATGATCCATAGCACGGACATACATCAAGAATGGAATGCCAGAGATAGGTGGCACCAAGACTGGTGGGTTCATAAGATATCATTTGATATCGTCGAATGCTCGTTGACACTCTTCAGTCCAAACAAAAGATACACCTTTCTTCATTAATTGAGTGAATGGTCTACAGCGTCCAGACAAGTTCGAAATGAATCGCCTGATGTACGCAAGTCGGCTTTGGAATCCTCGTAGCTCTTTTAGGTTGCGTGGAGGACGCATCTCTTGGATGGCTTTGATCTTCTCGGGATCCACGTGTATACCCTTAGAGGTAATGACGAAGCCGAGAAATTTGTCACTAGAGACACCCAAGAATGACTTGGTGGGATTCATCTTGAGCTGATGTTGACGCATGAGATTGAAGATTGTTCTCAAATCTTGGATATGATCTTCTTTTAGACGACTTTTGACGGCGATATCGTCAACATAGCATTCGACTGTCTTGCGAAGATGTTCTCTAATGATGGTACTCATAGCCCGTTGGTAGGTTGCACCAGCGTTCTTGAGACCAAATGGCATCACTGTGTAGTAATAAGTAATAGACTCCCCGAGGAGTACGAAAAGATGTGTGCTTTTCATCTTGGGATGCATTTTGATCTGATTGTATCCAGAGAATCCATCCATAAAAGATATTCGTTCGAACCCACAAGTATTGTCAATCATGACGTCTGTGATAGGAAGAGAAAATTCATCTTTTGGACATGCTTCATTAAGATCCCGGAAGTCGATGCAGATTCGAACTTTGCCAGTTTTTTTAAGACTGGAACAACATTAGCTACCTAATCAGGATGTTGTTCTTCTCGAATAAAGCCGCAAGCAATAAGCTTCTTGACTTCATCATCAATTGCATCCATCATTTCAGGCTTAAATCACCTTTTTTGTTGTTTGACTGGTTTAGCATTAGGAAGAATGTTCAGCTTGTGAGTAGCAATCTTAGGATCTAAACCTGGCATGTCTTCATAACTCCAGGCAAAGACGTCGATGTATTCTTTAATAAGAAGAATCAACTCTTGTTTGTCTGCTTCTGAAAGATTTTTGCTGATGAAGATTGGACGAGGCGACTCGCTTTCTCCTACATCAATTTAAACTAATTGATCTTCAGTAGGAGGTTCACGTTGTTCAAAGCGAAGTACCCATTGGTTATCCATATGTTGAGCCCAAGGATCTGTTTCAGGACTTTCTTCAACGTCTTCATCATAGCCTTCTGGTAGTTCAGTGGAGACCATGTTAGATGATACGATCAGCCTGTGAACTTCACCAATGCTAGTATCAGAATCCCAAGATCTAGAATCAGATGAATTAGAGCGTTCTTCACTGTCTGAGTCAGAGGCTGCTAGGGATAACAGTGGAGGAGAAGTATATCCGAGACCTTTCTTAGTCCTGCTGTAATACATTTGTGATTTTCCTTCCGGAACAGTCGTGCGGATAGGAGTTCGTCTACCTTTACCGTAATTGAGGCCAATTTTGAAGTCATAGCCCATTTTTCGGATGATGTCTTTTGGTTGTTGACTATAACGATGGAACTGGAGACGTCCCGTATCGTTAAGTTTGCTATCATCCGTATAGCTGAATTGTTTTTCTGGTCCTTTACTAAAAAGTACTGGACTTTCACCTTTCTTTAGAGAAGGGTGAATACGGTAAGAATCATCTGGATCTTCAAGTGAGACTTCTGTCTGAAGAGATTGTACAACTCCCATTGTAATTGATTGGAAGCTATCTAACATATCCAAATAGCATTTAGTATAATAAATAACATCAGTATACAAGAAAGTAGGTACTTTTTCATTGATTTGTACATCAGTATTTACAACAGGACCTTTAGCCTTAGTAGGCTTGGTCAGATTAATTACAAGAGGGGGAGAAGAAGAACGTGGAGGAGGCTTGTTACGACGGAGGTCGATAACAAGTGGCTCTGAAGAGGTGAGCTCCCTTTTTTCCTTGTTGCGAGTGAAATAAACAACAAGTGGCTCAGAAGGAGTGAGCTACTTTTTGTCCTTATTACGACGTAGGTCGATAACAAGTGGCTCAGAAGAGGTGAGCTCCCTTTGATCTTGATCAGCATCAACTGATTTCTTTTGAATTGGCAAGTGAATAGCCAGTGGTTTAGAAGACTGAGGATGTGAAACTCGCCCTTTGACAGGTATGATAAGAGTGTCTTTGGGCATTATTTCTTGTTCTTCTTCAGTGTCTAAGGCTAACACAATCTTCATGAATTCATCCTTGTACATCCGAGCGTCGTTGCAGTACGCTTCAACGCCTTTGAAAGGATAAAGATCCCCAACCTCCTTGTGAATCATTCCTTTATCATCAACATATTTGAAACATTGATGAAGGGATGATGGAACAATATTGTGCTCATGTAAGAATGGTCTCCCCAATAGAGCATTGTAAGAACAACCAAAATTGTCAATAATGTAGAATGTAACTTTTGTGCGAAGATTGCCTATTTGGAGTTTTAGGCGAATCTTGCCCAAAGGTTCGCTTCTTCCCTGATTAAATCCAAGGATAGTAGTGATTGTAGTGGAGAGACTATGTACAGGAATTTTCAAAGCATCGAGCATCGTCTTCGGCATGATACAGAGAGCAGACCCTGGATCTATCAGAATACGATCGACTTTCATTGAATCGACATATCCTGTATAGTAAAGAGGACGGTCATCCCTGTTGTCTTCCATCAGCATGTCATCTTGTGTGAAAGTTATGTTTGGAATCAATTCCTGAACACTATTACAAGAGACTGGTTCTGCTTCGGACTTTTTGAGAAAGGTTAGACAAGTTTCTGCTTGCATAAGAGCTTCACTTAGAGTTTCTCGTATCTCTTTGGAAAGACGCAAGAGTTCAAAGATAGACAACTTTGCTGGTGTATTGGCTAGTTGAGCCAATATATCGAAATTGTAAGGTTTCTCAAGCCCAGTAGGAGATGATTTCTTCAAGGGTTTGTCGAAGCGAACTTGTTGCTTGCCTTTGTCAGCCGTTGTTGGCTTGGGAGGAATTGATACTACAACTGGTGAAGATGTAGAAGGAACCTCTTCAGTAGAAGCAGGTTGTACCGGAGCAGGTTCAGAAGAAGAAGCAGGATCCTTTTGACCTTCAGAATGATCTTTCAAATAGGCTTTCCCTGATCTGGTGCCTAACAGAATCTCTTCGTCAACTATGGGATCAAAAGATACCATGTTGCAAATTTTGGTTTTGCCTTTAGAACGACTTTTCTTTTTGGAAGAAGAGGACAACTCAAATTCCGGAGCAAGATCAGGATGGATCCACATAATTTCATCGTTGTCAAGAGACAAGGGAACAAGACTTTCATTTAATGGAAGTGGGAGATTTTCAATCTCAAGAGTAGCTTTAGGAATTGGAATGACACCGTGCTGTACCATCTGTGGAGGGAAGTCCCCAAATTGGACTGAAACCATGTTGGCAGTGACAGTCTTTTCATCTTGTTGCAAGGTAACAACTCTAGCATTAACAAGCTCTTGGATTTTACCTTTGAGTACATAGCATGCTCTAGTAGGATGTCCAATGAATCGGTGATAGACACAATACTTAGGATGATCGGTCTTACCGACTTCATCAGGTTTCTTTGGGTCAGGGAGTTGAATTTTATTGCTTTTGAGTAAACACTCAAAGATGCTTGTAGTGTCATTCTCGTCAAAGGAATATTCCACTTTCGGACGAGGTTCCCTTGGTGGAGGTGCAGAAGGGATAGAAGTGGATGTAGGCGGAGCTACATTGACAGCCAAAGATTCTTTGTTTTTGTTCAAGTTAATGTTCAAAGTATCTTTTGCTTTGCGATTGTTCTGGCGGTTGCTACCACCTGAATTCTGAAGCTCATCTCGATCAGGGTTAGACATTTGTACCCCCAATTGTTTGAATTTGTCGGCACTCACTTCAGCAGCTTTGGCGTTGACAATGAATGAGGGCCAATCTTGGAATTGGGTAGACCCTGTCCATATACTGATAATAGGCAAAAGATTTGCCTTACAAGTATCAATAGTGACAGCAGCTGGAGTTCCTGGAGGCATTTTCAAAGCTTCACGACGGAACCGTTCGATAAAACTCTCAGCAGTTTCATTATATTTCTGTTTGATTTTGTTGAGAGCTGACATCGTCATATCATTAAATCCTTCATAGAACCGTTCTAGAAAGATTTGTTTGAGACCTAAAAAGGATGTGATGCAACCATCGGGCAAACTTCTGTACCAATTATATGCTACGCCGGCTAAACAACCGACGAACACTCTGGTAAGAAGAGCATCATTTGGTTGAAGTTGAACAGTCATTATCTCAAAATGATTGATGAATTGACTTGGGGAAGTACTGCCATCGAACAAAGAGATCATTGGAATCTTGTACTTTGGGGAAAATGGGACTTCCTTCCATTCAACTGGATAGGGCTGCTTAATCCCCAATCTTTGCAAGTTGTCTTTCTCTTTAAATGCTTCGAACTGAGTTCGTAAGAGTTTGACAGCTTCATTGGCGTCTTCTGATGACGAAGAAGGAGCAGGTTTAGTTGTAGTGGTAGGAGGAGGAACAATATTGTAAGCACTACCCCCAGCTCCTGACTGGCTAGGTGTAGTTTGTACTTGCACTTGTACAGGAGGCATTTGGGGAGGCACTACCCCCAGCCCAGTATTAGCAGGTACCGAAGATGCTATGATCTCTGAACTAGTAGTAGGTGCAATTGGTGGTGTAGCATGCTGTGCTACAATGATGGAATGCATACTAGCAACCATTTCAGCCATGGTCTTTAGCTTGTCTTCAAGTGCAGCGATTCGCTGTTCTTGATTTGCAGACGTTGAAGCATCTTGATCATCAGTGACAACATAAGATGTCACTTCTCTTGGTACAGTGGAAGACACTGTCTGTTCAGAACTTTCGCTGTATGCATCATAGTCGGAGAAAGAGTCATCTCCTGACTGAGAAAGAGGAAAATGACCAGAAGGATCTTGAGGAAGATTCCTTTGACCGATTGTATCTCGGCTTCGGGAACGGGTATGTTGAAACACTCCTTCGGAAGATTCTTGGAGTAGTTCTAAATATCATTGGCTTGACTTACGAAGTCTGCCATGTTTAGAGCATCTTTTACCTCCAGTGTCTCGGGAAGTCATGTTAACAGAAGCATACAAGACTTCATCTTCCTCTGACATAGGTTCAGATTTAGCAAAAGTCAAACGATCAAAGACAGATCGTTTTATTGTTTGACAACAACATTGGATTATGACTTTATAATTGCAATGATGATCAGATGATTGAACTGAAGGAGTTGAGGCCTTATCCCGTTTTTGCCTGAGATGTTCTCGGAGATCAGAAACCATGCCAGGACGAGGAAAAGTTCGAGGAATATGTTCTTTAACAACATTCGGAACATGGTTCCGATTCTTCAAATGTTTTATCCTCTGTGTGTACAAGGAAGTGCTCATCTCATTGGCATAGGTATCGGGATTTTTGACCTTGGAGTTTTGTCTTTGAGGCTTGACCTTCGGCATAGGTTGCTTACGTTTTGCCGAAGTTGGCCTGTTAAGATATGTTCTTAAGTCCGCAAATTCACCCCTAGGGGTTTCTGTTTGAGACACCAACAGTTTTCCCTATTTCGAACGGGATATTTTGAAAGTTGGAAGGTCTTGGAATTCTGCTACTGGGGTAGGCAGAATACCTCTTTGATCAATACAAGTTCCTTTGTCATGAAGGAAAGAAGAATCCTTGTTTGTAGGAGTTTTTGTACTGACAGGTGCCAAGGCACATTCAGATGGATCCTCTTCAGTAAAGACTGAAGAAGATTGAGAAAAGATCAAAGGGCCTTTTCCTTTGTTTTGAAATGAAGGGTTAGCTAAAGAGCGTTTCCCTCTGTTGTCTTCCAATTCATGAGACAAGGAAGTTTGAGAAAAGACTAACGGGCCTTTCCCTTTATTTTGGAGAGAAAGAGGAATAGCCAAAGGACTACCTCCAGTGGATTGCGCAGGAGCAATAGGGTGTTTGGGAAGAGGAGTGGAATCTCTTCCTTTGTTATGAGAAGAAGAGAGTTTAGCCAAAGGGGTGTTTCTCTTGGATTGCGCAGGCTTAGTTTGTGCATGGGTGGAAGGTGCACTGGTCACTTGTGCAGTAGAAGCTTTGGTAGGAAGTGCATCAGGAGTTCTTACCTTAGAGTGCTTGGGATGCACTTTGGTTGCTGGAGTATTGGTCTGCGCAAGAAAAGCTACTGCCAATTGCGCAAGAGTCATAGGAGTCTTCTGTTTTGACAAGGCAGCATATGAAGTAGCCTGTGCAACAGTTGCAACAGACTGCACAGCATTGACTGCAACAGATTGTACAGCATTGGTTGAGACAGACTGTGCAACAGTTGGCACAGCAGTTTGTGCAGCAGTTGGCACAGCAGTTTGTGCAGCAGTTGGCATAGCACCCTTGGTGGTAAAACTGCCAGATTGTGCAGCAGTTTTGGAAACCCAAACTGAGCGCACTTTGCTCTTGGCAAAAGTGGCTGTAGTACGGGGAGTGGTCTTGGAGTTGAGCATCGCCTCGTAGGCTGTCTGGTTGACCTTAACAACCAGCGTCTTCTGCGTCTTCCCGATAGACGCAACGTCACATTGAGTTGCTACTTCCTCGTCGGAGGAGAAAGTTGTCCCCAGCAGAGTCGCCATTATGTTTGCAAAAACAAAAGTATGAAACTTTATTGATACAAACTGTAATAAAGATTACAAGAATTCTGGGAAAATTACAACTGTAGGAATCCAATCTTGATGACGATTGCTTTATCCCTTGGACGATGTGAACTTTTGAAGACGAAGCCTCTGAAGTTGAAAACAACTCTGGAAACTGAAGGCAAAAGCCTCGGAAGTTGAAGGCAAAGGCCTCGGAAGGATGCAGCAGCACTTCGGCAAGAACTCCTGAACTCTCTGATTTCTGAACTTTATGTCTGATCTTGATCCCCCTTGAAATAAAGACTTGAAACTCTATTTATAGAGTTCTGGAAATAACTAAGTTTCAGTTATTCTGGATTGCGCAAGATGATTTGTGCAGCAACTGGTTTGTGCAGCATTGGACTGCGCAGGCAGTTATTGGATCGTGGGCCAACTATCTGGGACACATGGCATCATTTGATTGAAATGCGCATGATCGTGCATAGACAGTTGCCACGTAATGAGCAATTGATGGCATGAATGCCACATGTAATTTGTCAGTTATGTTGGTAGAACGCACAAAGTGAACTGCGCAGACTTTGGTTTGCGCAGACTCAGACTGCGCAGGAATGGTTTGCGCAACCATGGATTGCCCTGCCACCTGTCAGCCGCCCTCGAGCACTATGCGGCGCCAAAAACGATCAGTCTCCTCGTTATCCGTGCTGTCAGCTGTCAGGAAGATTTGATTTGATTCAGGTAATCATGACTTTTGCCACGTAAGCCTGCGCTGTTGGGAACATGCGCAAACCAACCTGCGCAATGTAATATCTGCGCAATCTTTTCTCTGTGCAACTCATCAAAATGATGAATATCTTGAATTTTTTACTTTGTTGATTGATGCAACTTGATTTTTTAGGACCTACAAGCGGGTCATTACACTGTTGTTGTAAGAGAACTCTACCAAGTGCAAATGGTCTTCCCAAGACCCTCCAAATTCCAGGACACAAGATCTCAGCATATCTTCTAGCGTCTGGATGGTTCTCTCCGATTGTCCGTCAGTCTGAGGGTGGTAGGCGGTGCTGAACTTCAGTTGGGTTCCCAAGCTGTCATACAAACTCTTCCAAAAGTGAGAGGTAAATCTAGTATCTCTGTCAGATACGATACTTACCAAAACTCTATGAATCTGGTAGATGTGCCGCATGTACAGTGCTGCCAACTTCTTGGTGGATAAACCAACCTTGAAGGGGATAAAGTGAGCTGACTTCGTCAGTCGGTCCACGATAACCCAAATGGCATCCTTCCCTCCTTAGAATCGAGGCAGTCCCGATACAAAATCCATCGCTATGTGCTCCCATTTCCATTCCGGGATGTCAAGCGGCTGCAATAGTCCTGCTGGTCTCTGTCTGCTAGCTTTAACTTGCTGACAAATTAAACATCTAGCCACATACCTGGATACGTCCTTCTTCATTCCGTACCACCAACTATAGTCCGCATATCCCGGTACATTTTGTTGGCTCCAGGGTATATAGAATACTCCGACTGGTGCGCTTCTTGCATCAGCTCGTTCCTCAGTTCGCCAGTTGGTACGCAAAGCCTCGTACCATTCTTCAATGCTCCGTCGTTGGCGATTGAGAATCCTTCGAGTGTTCCTTCCAGCACTTGGTCTCTGAGTTTGAAAAGCGTCTCGTCCTGGAATTGTGTCTCCTTGATCCTGTCCATAAGACTCGAACGCACTTGCAACTGCATCAATGATGATTCATCTCCTGGTACGATGGCTTCTCTTCCAAGTTTCTTCATCTCCTCCTCGGGCAGTACAATTTTCAATCCAAGCTTCTCCATGTCCTCCAGCAAATGGCGCTCCTTAGTCAAGAACATCGCCATCAGGTATCAACTAAGTGCATCTGCAACAACGTTAGCCTTACCCGGATGATACTGCAGGTTGATATCAAAATCCTTCATTAGCTCCAGCCATCGTCTTTGTCTCATGTTTAGCTCCTTCTGAGTGAAAACATATTTCAGACTTTTGTGGTCCGTAAATATTTTCACTCTCTCTCCATACAGGTAGTGCTTCCATAGCTTCAAAGCAAATATTACCGCTGCAAGCTCCAAATCATGTGTAGGGTAGTTCTTCTCATGAGTCCGTAATTGTCTAGATGCATAGGCAATTACTTTCCCGTGTTGTTGAAGAACGCAGCCCAGTCCTTTTCCGGAAGCATCACTATAGATTGAGAAACCGCCGGTACCTGCGGGTAGCGCAAGTATCGGTGCCGTGGTAAGCCTCTTCTTCAGTTCCTCAAAAGCTGACTGGCATGCTTCAGACCATATGAACTCCTCGTTATTCCTGGTAAGCTTCGTCATTGGCTTCGCAATCTTGGAGAAATCCTTCACGAACTTCCGGTAGTAGCCAGCTAGTCCCAAAAAGCTCCTGACCTCTGCAACCGAGCTTGGTGCAGTCCACTTCTCAATAGCAGCTATCTTCTTTGGATCCACCGAAATTCCGTTTCCTGTGACAACATGGCCCAAAAATTTCACTTTGTCTAAAAAGAACTCGCATTTGGATAGCTTACCATAGAGCTTTTCCTTCCTCAAGGTACTCAGCACTTTCCTCAAGTGCTCTTCATGCTCTTCCTCCGTCTTCGAGTAGATCAGTATGTCATCGATAAAGACAACAACGAACTGATCCAGATATTCATGAAAAACCTTGTTCATTAGGTTCATGAATACCGCAGGAGCATTTGTCAGTCCAAACGGCATGACCAAGAATTCAAACTGCCCATACTTGGTGTTGAACGTCGTCTTGGGAATATCCTCATTCCTGACCTTGATTTGATGATAGCCTGATCTGAGATCTAACTTTAAAAATACCTTGGCTCCGCTCAGTTGATCAAACAGGTCATCGATCCGGGGCAGGGGGTACTTGTTCTTGATGGTGATGTTGTTCAGCGCCCGGTAGTCGATGCACATCCGCACGATTCCATCCTTCTTGGGCACGAACAAAACTGGTGCTCCCCAGGGTGAAGCTCCTTCTCTGATAAATCCTTGCGACTTCAGCTTATCGATCTGATGCTTTATCTTCTTAGCCTCCTTGGGGTTGACTCTGTAACATCCCCGAGAAATAGGGGAAGAGCCGGGTACTAGATCGATGGTGAATTTTACATCTCGATCTGGCGGCAATCCTGGAAGACTATCTGGAAAGACGTCCATAAATTCCGCAATGATAGGGTGAGGAGGCCCGGGTTCTTCGGTGATTGAGGAGTAGGTGATACTCTTCATATCTTCTGGAGCCCGAGAGATTACAAACTCCGGTTCTCTTGGTGGGCTGAAGATTACACATCCTCGGTGACAATCTATCAGCGCATGTTGTTCACTTAACCAGTCCATCCCTAGGACTACATCATAGTTGGGCAGGGGCATCACCAGTAAAGGTGTTGAGAACTGATGGCCAGAGATGGTTATGGGACAATTACAAGCTTCAGTGATGGGTATAGGTCCACCACCGGTCATAACCCTACTAATCACCTTGCTAAGTCCCGAATCTATGTGGTGTGCAGACATAAACTTTGATGATATAAAACTATGTGATGCACCCGAATCAAATAATGCTAGAGCAGAATGTAAAAACACATAAATAGAACCTGTGATGACATCTGCGGTGGGTTCCTGCTCTGGCTCCTGCTCATCAGCTGCTAGGACAAAAGCTCGCCCGGTCTTCTGCTGGTGCTGTCCAAACTGTTGTTGCTGAGTAGGTAGGGGAGCTCTTTGCCGGTTGCTTCCGGTCCGATGGGCTGACATGGGACAGTCTTTCACTTGGTGGGTGGCAGACCCACAGACTAGGCAGTGTCCTAGTCTCTTCCTGCAGATGTTCGACTGATGTCCTGGCCTCTTGCAATAGTCACAGACAGGGATCTGCTTCTGGTGTGCTCTGTCATTGGTTCTCGCCTGATGATGATGCTGCTGGTGGTGCGAGGGCCTATTGCTGTTGTTGTTGGGCCTCTTCTGACTACCTTGGAAGTTGCTAGTTTCAGGATACTCCCTCTTGGATCGAGAAGGCTGGCTCTTCTCCATGTCTTGAGCTCGGATCAGGATCCTCTGATAAGTCTTTGTGCCACCTGCGATCACAGGGGTGCGAATCTCTTCTCTTAGGCCATACCTGAATCGTTCAGCACGATCCTTGGGGTCAGCTACCAGGTTCTGGGCAAAGCGGCTTAGTCGGCCGAACTCTGCCGCATACTCGCTGACCGTCATGCTTCCCTGCTTCAAGTTCTGAAATTGCCTCTCTATTTCCCGTATCTTCGATGTCGGAAAGAACTTCCTGCGGAACAGCTTCTTGAAGGTGTCCCAGTCGAGCTGCTTGTCCTGGAGTCGGGGTTCATTCCGATACCAGGTGCTCGCCACATCCTGTAGTTGGAGTCCTACAGCTTTAGTCTTGAGGTCCTCGGGGAGTCGAGCGACGCTCAAGAGACGCTCCATATGGTCTAGCCATTCATCGGCGTAGATGATACCCTCGGTTTCTTTGAAAGGTCGAGGGTCTTGCTTCTTAAAGCTTTCTATATCTCCAACCTTCATGCAATAATACGCCTCTAATCAAAAGAATGGCCCTAATAAAATATAACTTAACTCCTGAATTATGCTTACCTTGGCAGGTCGTGGCTCTGATGAAGTGGTTCTTCCTCTCTCGAGGGCAGCCATGGCCACGTTGTGGGCATTCTCCATGCCTTCTCTCATAATCGCGGTCTGCTCGCGATGGGCTTCAGCTTGGGCAGCAGTCTGCTCTCAGTGAGCTTCTGCTTGAGCTCTCTGTGCTTCAAGCACTCCTCGTAGCATTCCCACTAGGTCAGTGGGATCCACGGGTACTGGTGGGACAGCTGGTGCGGCCACTACCGCAGGGGTCTGTGGCTCAGCCTGGGATTGCACAGGTTCTACCGTGTGCGCTATAGTAGCATAAACGGGCCGAGGAGCTGGTGCAGCATGAGGATGGTCTGTCAGCTGCAAGGGAGGTGGGTCCCGGCGTGCTTGAGAAGGGGTGTGATTAGTTGATGACACCTCATCGTCAGCAGGGCCGGATCGGGTAGTCTTTCCTTTGGCCATAATCTGGAAGGTTTAGGGTACATACATAAGCAAGGTATCCTACCAGTCTATAATCAAACAAAAATATTTATTTATATAATTCGGTCTATGTCGTGACAAATGTTCTAGTGTTCTAATTGTTTCTAGGTATGTTTTCCTAAGTTGTTGTCGAGATGGACCTGCATGGGCCACCACTAAAAATATGTCACGACCCGATCCCAAATAATTGGGTCGAACCGGATCATGCCCAGCCTGCACCGTTTTTGAGACGGCGGCAGTAAGCTGTTCCAATAGCAGGTAACCATACAACAACACTACATTTGTCACAACTCAACATCGGGAAATTAAAACTTTATTAAACTTGGAAATTTTAAATACAAATAGAAATATTCTGAAATGAAATAACAGAAAGAAAATAACAACAATGCAGAAAAAGAAAAACTATCTATCAGCCGGATCATCGGCTTCAGTCCCAACGTCCTCCAATGGGGACTCTGGCAGCACTACTGGGTACAGGACAGGGTCGTAGTAGCTGCTGATTAACAGCTCAGCATCCTCAATGTCCCCTAAAAATGTATCTCCAGTCAGGAGGGAGCAAAGTACAATTCATGCTAATTTAACAGTTAAATTAAATAATAGAATCATGCAGTTCTAAACAGTTTAAATATGAACAGTTTTCAGCAGTAAAACAGTGTGATTTTGAACAGGCAATGAAATATGACCGGCTTGGGTTTGTTACAGTAAAGGATAGGGGATTTGTTACAGTATGGTCATACTCATTATACTATTCCCCCAGTCCACAGTAGTTACAGTGCTCTCAGAAAGAGTTTCGTGTTTGCATCGTAGTTTAAACTTACAGTAAAACGATTAATTAAATAACTGTAAACTAACACAAACTATACTTGCCTCAAAGAAATTGACTGGAGAGGTAGAAGACTTCGAGACGGGAAATCAGAATCGTCCTCGAATTCCTACATTCGAGAAATTGACTCAGATTTCAGGTTTACCAATCTAGCTACGCTAGTAGAAATCTCTATTTGTGTCCTAGTCCAATTTTAATTCTTATAATTAACAAAACACGAAAACACGATTAATTTTGCGTTGAATTAGTACGAGGGAAAAATATCGTTTTAAACTTTCGAATTCGAAAAACTCGTCGATGCCAGATTAATTTATTAAAACTTTGTATTTTCATAGTTTATAAATATAAAGCTAATTTTCTTATTTAGTGAGAAATACATGATTTTTAATTAATAATAAAACTGATAGATTTAAGTGAGAAAAATTTTATTTCTTATACAAAAATACTTTTTTATTTAATTTTACTCGTTTAATACATAAACTCGCAAAACCAGAAATAACAAAAATCTAAGCTACCAAATACAGTTACAGACCACAGCCAGCTGGGCTTATGCCCATTACAATTTATTTACATAAATTGAAATAAGACAAAACTGCCGTTAGTCCTAAACTTTACATATGAATAAAATATAAACAGAATTAAATAGTAAAAATAAGGATAAATATAGAGTCTCAGATATGGTCCAACCCTCAACTGGGCTAATGCCTCAACGTCCGGGCGAAGCCGGTTTCGTTTGCACTTAGCCGGGTCCATTGACCGATACGGTCGTCACCCAAAATAAAATATCAAATAAAATTCTGAAATCCATTTTAAATTCATTTTTAAAATAATCTAGGATTTACGAAAAAATCCGGCAGCATCTCCTCTGTTTTTGGTCAACCCAAAAACTGGAAAATAGCGTCGATAATTTTCTGCAAATCCCAAACCAGGGAAAACCCGAATTTGTATATATATATAAAAATCCACAACCAATCCACAGAATAATCGGAACGACCCGAATAATTTCGGAAGTCCGATTCCAACCCAAAAATTACAGAACGCTACCGGAAAAATCCGGAAAGCCAAAACATACCAAAAACCAATTCCCGAAATATTTCGAAAATCCAAAATAATCCACAAAACCTTTCCGAAGGTTTCGTAAAAATACGACGTCGCTAAAACCGAATTCCTAAAGGGAATCGGGGACCATTTCTCATCATAGACTATAATAAAAAATGGGTGGGACAGGGGTTATACCTCAGGTTGCTCGGCTAGAGCTCTCAGATGAATTTAGAGAAAGAAATGGAGATCCAGACAGCAATAAAATCCCGAAACAACGTCCAACTGGAATCCAGCTCCTGGTCGAGAACCGAAAGTCCCAGCACACGGATCGGGGCGCTGGACAGCAACGGACAGCAGCAATGCTATCCCAGAACAGTGGATCGGGGCACGTTGGGACGATGCGGAAGCGGAGAGGCTGAGCTAGGGTGCTGCGACAGGGGGAAATCGGCATGGGTTGGTCGAACCAGGGTCCCCGACGGGTGTGGGCACGGCGTCATGTCACTCCACAATCCTAGAATACGTATTTTAATACGTAAACCGATAAATTATATTTACCTTAAAATTATACGATATTTATTATGCAGTATTTCTTCATGTATTTCCCAAAAATATTCGACAAAATATTATTTTCTAATTTATTTTCTGTATTTGGGCCTACAGTTTTGGCTCATTTGGGTAACCTACTCTTGGTTCACCAATGGTTCATCATGAACCCTTTGGTTCATCATGAACCCTTGGGTTCAAGATTTTATATAAAACCCATCTCCTTCTCTTTCCTCTCATTTACTTCCTTTCATTTACTTCCTCCACCAACCAAGGCAAGTACCAACTTGCTCAAGAGAAGGATCAATAATTTTGTTAATGATTTCTTACAAAACTATTTGCCAAAACATGTTCTTCTCCTCAATCTATACTAGTTTAGAACTTCGAAATTTCTATTTTGATGCTTTGATTTTTGTAGATCTAAGTTTTAATCATTTTCGAATTTCCTTGGTCTTGATCTATTTTCGTTGGGGTTTTATGGGTTTGGATGCTTCCATGTGGAAGAGAATTCCATTTCACCCAAGATGGAACTTTGGAAATTCGGATTTGGAGTTCGGATGGCCAAGTTGTGATGTTTTGAAGTTTAGGGATTAACCATGGTGTTCTTGCTGTTTGGAGAAGACAGTGAGCAGTGTGCTCCTGTTTGAGCACGCTTCCTGTTGGAAGCGTGTCTCCCCTTGAGCTTGCGTGGCTTTTCACGCAGCTCTTTCCTTGAGCTTGTGTGACTTTTCACGCAGCTGTTCCCTTGAGCTTGCGTGACTTTTCACGCAGCTCTTCCCTTGAGCTTGCGTGACTTTTCACACAGCTCTTCCCTTGAGCCTGCGTGACTTTTCATGCAGCTCTTTCCTTGAGCTTGCGTGACTTTTCACACAGCTCTTCCCTTGAGCCTGCGTGACTTTTCATACAGCTCTTCCCTTGAGCTTGCGTGACTTTTCATGCAGCTCTTCCCTTGAGCCTGCGTGACTTTTCACGCAGCTCTCCCCTTGAGCCTGCGTGACTTTTTACGCACGCTGCCTTGTGTAAGCCTGCGTGACTTTTCACGCATGCTGCCTTGTGTAAGCCTGCGTGACTTTTCACGCACGCTACCTTGTGTAAGCCTGCGTGACTTTTCACGCACGCTGCCTTGAGTGAGCCAGCGTGACTTTTCACGCAGCTCCCCTTAAGCGTGTGTGCTTTTGTGCGTACGCTTTTGATATTTTATTAGATATTATATGTCCATTTTATATCCTTACGCCTTTTGTCCTGAGCATGATATAAGCACTAATGTGACCCCCGGAGAACAAAGTGTTCCTACCCGATACATGTACCTGAATGTCCCAGTTCTTGTTCATGCTCGACAAATGACTCGTAACTCCACGTGGCGTATTTGCAATGATGCATTACACTAAGGAGGGTAGCACATGTTGACATACTGATTGACATGGATCCTCTTTGGGGTACTCGTACTAAAGTATGACTTTAGGAGGATAATCATGCAGGCCACAGTATGAGAGTCCAAGATTTCACCTAGGGTTAAACTAGGCAACTAAATATACTAGATGCATGGGGAGGGCAGAATCCCGAGATCGTGTTACACCAGCCGCCTTGAGATATTGTCTTGGCGCGCCGGCTGGTCTCCACGGATACTGTGTCATCCGCAACGGACGGATGACTGTATCCGATTAATTCCTGCTATATATTATATGTTTTGGCAAAGTGGCCTTACGAAGGACCTGTGCTCAATAATACCTGTCTATGCGAACCCCTGGGTTGGCTAGCCTTGCTGAAAAGATACGATCTGAGGATTTTCTAATAACATGACGCGAGGATAACCTCGTCCCACTAGAAACTCGTAGACTTGAGTGGCCGTAAAAACGACTTGCTTGTATCCTATTACCTTCCACGAATAACCGAGGGAAGCGGACTGTTATGGTACGTGATCCAATCCATGTTCTTGTTTGATTGTTGGGTTGGTTATCGTACTATGACAGGCTGTGGACCAAAGTTATGAACGAAAGACTTATTCTGGTTGTGAAGTATTACTTCTGTGAATGACTGAGGAACATGGTCTATCATGGTACATGATCCAACCCATGTTCTTGTTTGATTGTTGGGTTGGTTATTGTGCTGTGATAGGCTAGCGACCGAAGTCACAATCAGGAGATTTTATTGTTTATACCTTTTTAACTTATGTGAAAGTTATATAGTACGACACGTCCCGCCTCCATGCGGCACCTTTTGTCCTTGTTTGGTTGTAAGGGTGCCATATGGGCTCGAAGATGTTGCGCCACCCTATAATAGTAGCATAAGTATTACTATTATCAGTCATTCTATTAGCTGGGTTTTTAATCTTACTCTTGTGCCCCTTTGGCGGTACTTGCTATTCGGGGCTGACCCCGCTGGTTTTGTTTGGCCAGATCTCGTAGCAGAGCCAGAGGATACGATCTTCCTCCCTGACATCCATGGTGCATACTAGGAGCATGGCGGTTCGGGGACTCGAGTGGGTTTCTTCTCCACCACTTCTGCTTATACTTTTGCGGCGTTTAGCCACCGGCACCTGTTAGCTGGATTATTGATATTTTGTGTCAGTACATAATTGTAATTAAACAGACTGCAGCTGTGTATAATTTTGTACTCCTGACTCTCTGAGATAGCTAAATTATAAAGCTAGTCTCTCATGATCATTTTGATGAAGCGTCAGGGATGCCTTACTGCTTTATCTTTAATGTTCATTTAATTGCTGATTGACTTGATTGATTGAGACATAGAACTCTGTGGGACCATAGAAGACTTGATTGTAGCATGTACCCCCTCGTCTCTCGACAGCCACGATCATCGTATGACGTTACGTACCTCATATGGAGTAGCTGGCCTAGTCCGTCTCCGTATTTCGGTACTGGGGCGTGACAAGGTTTTAGTGGTGGCCCATGCAGGTCTGTTTTTCAGACTTGTGGGGTATTGCAAAATTATTAGGAGTCTCAATCAAAACTTGTTCCCCCTTGAAATTCTGTTTCGAATTCTCTGTCCTTGCCTTGATCTCTAACCTGACTTGCATCCTCGAAATCTTCCTCGTTCGGACTTGATAATCTTATACCTTTCTCTATAGGGGTGCTTCATTCTCAGTAGCGGGTGAGGCCCATGAGGAAGAGCAGCAAGAGCACGGCTCGACTGGGCAGCAACAGGGGAGAGAACCTTCTCCAGTGCAGGCACGAGCAGAAGGGGGACCAGAGGCAGTGTAGCCGCAGGTTATTGGAACTCCTGCAGCACCAGCAGCGACGGCAGTACCAGATGCCGTAGCACTCCTGGAGATCGTCCGAGGGATTCTTGTCACTCACCAACAGCAACAGACTCAACAGCAGGAGCAGAACGTGTTGCTGAACCAAGGGATTCAGTTAGCTCTTGAGAGGAGTGCCGGGGTTGACTCGGGAGCATCAGGAAGGCTTCGTCGCTTGAACCCGAGGTATTTTGATGGCACGGAGGATGCCATCACTGCGGATGCCTGGATCCAAGACATCGAAGCCATTCTTGTGGCAGCCAAGGTTCCAGATGATGAGAAGGTTGATCAGGTCAAATTAGTACTTCAGGATCTTGCCCGCGACTGGTGGGCATCAGAAGAAGTTGGTACAAGACGCCCTGTTCGTTGGACCACCTTCAGTGACAGATTTAAGGCCAAGTACTTTGGCGTAGTAGCTCGATATGAGCTCCAGCAGAAGTTTATCAGTCTCAAGCAAGCAGGCAAGACCGTAGATGGGTATGCAGTAGAGTTCTGCAGATTGTGTCATTTCGTACCAGCAATGGTGGCAACGGAGCCAGAAAAAGCTATGAGGTTCCAGCAGGGACTTCATTTGGAACTATTACAGCTTGTGGAAGGACACGACTACCAGACGTTCGACGCTGTTTTGACGGCCGCTCGAAGGCACGAGCTTATCCAGCAGAGGTTGGCATCGAGGACAGGAGGTTAGAAGAGATCTCATTCCCAGATTGGAGGAAGAGCAATACAGCGAACGTCGGCACCAGCACCCGGTGTACGTATTCATGATGCAGGAGCGCCACGGAGGACGGCCATGTCAACTAATACAGCGCCAGTTCGGCATCAGCAGCCGAGGAACCAGCAGCAGCATCAGGGAGCACCCCAGGGCTGTACCTTCTGTGGAAAGGCAGGGCACACGAGGGAGGTGTGCCGGTCAGCGAATGGTTTATGTTTGAGGTGTGGTCGTACAGACCACCGTATTTTCACTTGTCCTATGATACAGAGGCCAGGAGGGCCAGCTCAGCAGTTTCCAGCATTGCCAGCTCCGGTGGCAATCCTGAGTGGAGGGCCAGTATTAGCAGTAAGGCCCCTTGCCCAGCGTCTGCCAACGTCGACTCAGATGTTCCGCCAGGCACAGGAAGCCGAAGGCCCTCAGAGGCAGCAACAACATGGTCGAGGAAGGCCGCAACAAGGAGCTCAGCGGGGCCAGGGCCAGGCTCTCACATTATCCTTGGGAGAGGCTCTAGCGTCTAGTGACGTGGTGGCAGGTAAAATTCTCGTCACCTCATTTCCCGCTGTAGCATTATTTGATTAAGGTGCTACTCATTCATTCATCTCTGCACGATATGCTATACGAATTGGATTAGAGTTTGAGGCATTGCCGGAGAGGATGGATATACTCACCGGCAATGGGCTCATAGAAGTTAGCAGAGTACGCTTTTCATGTCCGGTGGAAGTGTGTGGGCATTTACTGCCCGCATCATTGATTGAATTCCCTATGGGGAATTTTGATGTCGTTCTTGGCATGGACTGGTTGAGATACAGTCATGCGACAATTGATTATAGAGGAGGTAGGGTCATATTCAGCGTTCCTGGGATGGAGCAGTTCATCTTTACTCGAACCTTGAAGAATCAGGCCGGAGGCGTCATTTCAGCAGCAGTATCAGAGCCAGGACAGATTCCGAGAGTGGTCGAAGATTTTCTCGACGTCTTTCCTGATGAGCTCCCAGGGATACCCCCAGTCAGAGAGGTAGAATTTAGTATTAAGTTGAACCCTGGAATGAGGCCTATTGCAGATAGAGTTTATAGAATGTCGCCGTCAGAGCAGGATAAGTTGTATCAACATGAAGAAGAGTTGAAGTCTAAGGGATTCATCCGAGACAGTAAATCGCCCTGGGTCGCGCCAGCGATTCTAGTTCCCAAGAAGGATGGGTCGACGAGGATGTGCATCGACTACCGCAAGCTGAATGCAGTAACAGTGAAGAATAAGTACCCACTACCAAGGATTGATGACTTGTTTGATCAGTTGAGCAAGGCCAGCATCTTTTCCAAGATCAATCTTCGGTCAGGATACCATCAAGTAAGAGTCCGGGAGCAAGACATACCGAAGACAGCATTCAGATCTAGATATGGGCATTATGAGTTTTTAGTAATGCCCTTTGGACTAACCAACGCCCCCGCAGTATTCATGGATTTAATGAACCGCATCTTTCTGCCGTATTTGGATAAATTTGTGGTGGTGTTCATAGATGACATTCTTGTCTATTCCAGCAGTGAAGAGGAGCATGAGAAACATCTTAGGACTGTCTTACAGACATTGAGGGAGCATCAACTTTATGCGAAGCTCGGTAAGTGTGAATTCTGGTTAGATCATATTTCGTTCCTGGGACATGTAATTTCTGGGACAGGAGTGTCAGTGGATCCGAAGAAGATTGAGGCCGTAGAGCATTGGCCAGTCCCGAGAACGGTTGCAGAAGTGCAAAGTTTCTTAGGATTAGCTGGTTACTACAGAAGGTTCGTGGCGGACTTTGCCAAGATCTCTGCACCCTTAACGCGTTTGACGCACAAGGACGTAGAGTTTGTTTGGTCAGCTAGCTGTCTGGCATCGTTTGAAGAATTGAAGAAGAGATTGATCTCAGCCCCGATCTTGACGCTTCCAGTAGGAGCGGGAGGCTTTACAGTATATTTTGACGCATCAGGAAAGGGTCTTAGATGTGTATTGATGCAGCACAGAAAAGTGATAGCATATGCGTCTCGGCAGCTTCGAGACCATGAGAAGAATTACCCGACTCACGATTTGGAGTTAGCAGCTGTGGTGTTTTCACTCAAGTTGTGGAGGCATTATTTATACGGGGATCGGGTAGAGATCTATACTGATCATAAGAGTTTAAAATACGTATTCACGCAGCGAGATTTGAACGTGAGGCAAAGAAGATGGTTAGAACTGCTGAAGGATTTTGATTTAGATCTTCAGTATCATCCAGGCAAGGCGAATATAGTTACAGATGCACTGAGTAGGAGAGACAATGCTTTTATCTTGACCTCGCAGAAGCATATTTTAGAAGACCTTCAGAGTATGGGAATCGAAGTAGTTTTGCCAAGGGATATAGGGAGAATGACCAGTATACAAGTTCAGTCAACTCTAGTAGAGAGGATAAGGGCAGCACAAGCAGGAGATCCACAGATTCAGAAGTTACGGTCGGAGTGTGAATCAGGCCGTAGGAAGGAGTTAGTGATTCATGAAGATGGTACGCTCAGGTTTGGAAACAGACTCTGTGTACCGAGTGGAAACCTTCGGCAAGAAGTTATGTCCGAAGCTCATAGTTCTATTTACTCCATTCATCCAGGAGGAACGAAGATGTATCGAGATATCAGACAGTTCTTTTGGTGGAATGGCATGAAAAAAGAGATAGCGAGATTTGTATCCAAGTGTCTGGTATGTCAGCAGGTAAAAGCCGAGCAGCAGAGACCAGCAGGATTGCTCCAGCCGCTTCCTATCCCAGAATGGAAATGGAAGCACATCACGATAGATTTTGTGACCGGTTTACCTAGATCCCCGGCTGGCAAGAATGCGGTCTGGGTAATAGTAGATCGACTCACGAAGGTTGCTCATTTCCTTCCCTTCTGAGTTGGACAGACTACTGAACAGCTAGCAAAAATGTACATGAAGCAGATAGTAAGGCAGCACGGTGTTCCAGTTAGTATAGTATCAGATTGGGATACGCGGTTTACTTCCCATTTTTGGCGGAGCTTGCACCAAAGTTTGGGAACCAAGTTAAGATTCAGTACTGCTTATCATCCACAAACCGACGGGCAATCAGAAAGAACCATTCAGAAATTAGAAGATATGCTACGGGCGTGTACCTTGGATTTTGGTGGATCTTGGGAGGATCACCTTCATCTAGTGGAATTCTCCTATAACAACAGCTATCAGGCTAGCATTCAGATGGCCCCGTTCGAAGCATTGTACGAAAGGAAGTGCAGGCCCCCTTTGGCATAGGACGACGTCGGAGAACGGAAGTTGTTGGGGCCAGAGATGATCATGCAGACTATGGAGATAGTTAAGTTTGTCAGAGAGCGCCTTCGAGTTGCACAGGGCCGACATCGTCATTGGGCAGATCAGCATCGTAGGCCTCTAGAGTTTAGAGTTGGCGACCAAGTATTTCTGCGGATTTTGCCTACTCGGGGTATCATCATATTTGGAACCCGGGGAAAGCTTAGTCCAAGATACGTTAGTTCTTTCAAGATTCTCGCTCGGGTAGGCGATGTAGCTTATCGACTTGCCCTTCCGCCTTCGTTAACTGGCATACATGATGTGTTTCATGTGTCCCAATTATGTGGGTATGTCCCGGATCCGAGTCATGTCCTCGATCATTCTGAGTTAGTCGTTGGTACGGACCTAACTTACGAGGAACAACCCGTATCTATTTTAGACCGGCGAGAGAAGGTACTCAAGAATCGGACGATAAGCCTTGTCCGTGTTTCTTGGAACCATCACTCTTCGGGAGAGTCAACCTGGGAACGCGAGGACGAGATCAGATCTCGGTATCCGCATTTGTTTGACTAATAAGGTATATTTTTTGCACCTTATTGACACGATTCCATGCTTATCTGCACCTACTTCTTTTGCACTTTGTGATGTATGATAATAACTGCTATGATAGTTAACTTGTATATGATTGTGCCTTGCTTGCCCTGATTTTACTATCCTGTCTTGGCAGGAATTCCGAGGACGGAATTTTTCTAAGAAGGGTAGAGATGTCACTCCTCAATCATGGAATACGTATTTTAATACGTAAACCGATAAATTATATTTACTTTGAAATTATACGATATTTATTATGCAGTATTTCTTCATGCATTTCCCAAAAATATTCGACAAAATATTATTTCCTAATTTATTTTCTGTATTTGGGCATACAGTTTTGGCTCATTTGGGTAACCTACTCTTGGTTCACCAATGGTTCATCATGAACCCTTTGGTTCATCATGAACCCTTGGGTTCAAGATTTTATATAAAACCCATCTCCTTCTCTTTCCTCTCATTTACTTCCTTTCATTTACTTCCTCCACCAACCAAGGCAAGTACCAACTTGCTCAAGAGAAGGATCAATAATTTTGTTAATGATTTCTTACAAAACTATTTGCCAAAACATGTTCTTCTCCTCAATCTATACAAGTTTAGAACTTGAAAATTTCTATTTTGATGCTTTGATTTTTGTAGATCTAAGTTTTAATCATTTTCGGATTTCCTTGGTCTTGATCTATTTTCGTTGGGGTTTTGTGGGTTTGGATGCTTCCATGTGGAAGAGAATTCCATTTCACCCAAGATGGAACTTTGGAAATCCGGATTTGGAGTTCGGATGGCCAAGTTGTGATGTTTTGAAGTTTGGGGATTAACCATGGTGTTCTTGCTGTTTGGAGAAGACAGTGAGCAGTGTGCTCCTGTTTGAGCACGCTTCCTGTTGGAAGCGTGTCTCCCCTTGAGCTTGCGTGGCTTTTCACGCAGCTCTTCCCTTGAGCTTGCGTGACTTTTCACGCAGCTCTTCCCTTGAGCTTGCGTGACTTTTCACGCAGCTCTTCCCTTGAGCTTGCGTGACTTTTCACACAGCTCTTCCCTTGAGCCTGCGTGACTTTTCATGCAGCTCTTCCCTTGAGCTTGCGTGACTTTTTACACAGCTCTTCCCTTGAGCCTGCGTGACTTTTCATGCAGCTCTTCCCTTGAGCTTGCGTGACTTTTCATGCAGTTCTTCCCTTGAGCCTGCGTGACTTTTCACGCAGCTCTCCCCTTGAGCCTGCGTGACTTTTCATGCACGCTGCCTTGTGTAAGCCTGCGTGACTTTTTACGCACGCTGCCTTGTGTAAGCCTGCGTGACTTTTCACGCACGCTGCCTTGTGTAAGCCTGCGTGACTTTTCACGCACGCTGCCTTGAGTGAGCCAGCGTGACTTTTCACGCAGCTCCCCTTAAGCGTGCGTGCTTTTGTGCGTACGCTTTTGATATTTTATTAGATATTATATGCCCATTTTATATCCTTACGCCTTTTGTCCCGAGCATGATATAAGCACTAATGTAACCCCCGGAGAACAAAGTGTTCCTACCCGATACATGTACCTGAATGTCCCAGTTCTTGTTCATGCTCGACAAATGACTCGTAACTCCACGTAGCGTATTTGCAATGATGCATTACACTAAGGAGGGTAGCACATGTTGACATACTGATTGACATGGATCCTCTTTGGGGTACTCATACTAAAGTACGACTTTAGAAGGATAATCATGCATGCCACAGCATGAGAGTCCAAGATTTCACCTAGGGTTAAACTAGGCAACTAAATATACTAGATGCATGGGGAGGGCAGAATCCCGAGATCGTGTTACACCAGCCGCCTTGAGATATTGTCTTGGCGCGCCGGCTGGTCTCCACGGATACTGTGTCATCCGCAACGGGCGGATGACTGTATCCGATTAATTCCTGTATATATTATATGTTTTGGCAAGGTGGCCTTACGAGGGACCTGTGCTCAATAACACCTGTCTATGCGAACCCCTGGGTTGGCTAGCCTTGCTAGAAAGATACGATCTGAGGATTTTCTAATAACATGACGCGAGGATAACCTCGTCCTACTAGAAACTCGTAGACTTGAGTGGCCGTGAAAACGACTTGCTTGTATCCTATTACCTTTCACGAATAACCGAGGGAAGCGGACTGTTGTGGTACGTGATCCAACCTATGTTCTTGTTTGATTGTTGGGTTGGATATCGTACTATGACAGGTTGTGGACCGAAGTTATGAACGGAAGACTTATTCTGGTTGTGAAGTGTTACTTCTGTGAATGACTGAGGAACATGGTCTATCATGGTACATGATCCAACCCATGTTCTTGTTTGATTGTTGGGTTGGTTATTGTGCTGTGATAGGCTATCGACCGAAGTCACAATCAAGATATTTTATTGTTTATACCTTTTTAACTTATGTGAAAGTTATAGAGTATGATACGTCCCGACTCCATGCGGCACCTTTTGTCCTTGTTTGGTTGTAAGGGTGCCATATGGGCTCGAAGATGTTGCGCCACCCTATAATAGTAGCATAAGTATTACTATTATCAGTCATTCTATTAGCTGGGTTTTTAATCTTACTCTTGTGCCCCTTTGGCGGTACTTGCTATTCGGGGCTGACCCCGTTGGTTTTGTTTGGCCAGATCTCGTAGCAGAGCCAGAGGACACGATCTTCCTCCCTGACATCCATGGTGCATACTAGGAGCATGGTGGTTCGGGGACTCGAGTGGGTTTCTTCTCCACCACTCCTGCTTATACTTTTGAGGCATTTAGCCACCGGCACCTGTTAGCTGGATTATTGATATTTTGTGTCAGTACATAATTGTAATTAAACAGACTGCAGCTGTGTATAATTTTGTACTCCTGACTCTCTGAGATAGCTAAATTATAAAGCTAGTCTCTTATGATCATTTTGATGAAGCGTCAGGGACGCCTTACTGCTTTATCTTTGATGTTCATTTAATTGCTGATTGACTTGATTGATTGAGACATAGAACTCTGTGGGACCATAGGAGACTTGATTGTAGCATGTACCCCCTCGTCTCTTGACAGCCACGATCGCCGTATGATGTTACGTACCTCATATGGAGTAGCTGGCCTAGTCCGTCTCCGTATATCGGTACTGGGGCGTGACACGTCAGGTCGGAGGAACCGCGGCCAGGGGGTCGGGGTGCTCCGGGGTCGCGCGAAGAGGGCGCTAGGCCGGCCGGAGGGCAGCGGCCAGGGGCACGAAGGGCGCGGGGAGGCCGGCTGGGCGCGGCGGCGTCGGCCGGAGGGGCGCGCTGGGGCGCGGGCGCCGAGGGAGTCGGAGCACGGGTCGGGCCCTCGGGGTCGAGCGGAGAAGCTCGGGGTCGAAGCTTCGGGAGAAGGGTTTGAGAGAGCAGAGAGTTTAGAGAGAGTAGAGAGTTTAGAGAGAGTAGAGAGTTTGGGGGGGTGTTCCTCTGTTTAGATCGTGAGGAGAAAAGAGTGGGAAGGTGTGGGTTAATAAAGGAGATGGTGAAAGAGTTGTGTGGAGAGGAGGGGAGAGTGGAGAGTTGGAATAGGGGCTTTGACTTGAACGTGGGAAAAAGGAATGGGTGTTGTGCTGGTCCTCGTGACCAGCACAAAAGAATATATATATATATATTTTTAATACTAACCAAATCTGGGTTAAAAAGAAATTGGGTTCGGGCTCGGACTCGGGTCTGGGTTCGAACTCGGGTCTGGGTTTGAAACCAAAAATCCCTGTTATTAATTTCGAAATAATTTTGACACCCAAAAATCATAATAATAATAATAATAATAATAAAAATACTAATAATAATTTAATTCACAGAAAATGGGTTTCACAGTATGTGATGCATAGCAAGATGATTTATCTGGTAGCAACTCAGACAAATCAAAATGCTACTTGACTCTCAAAATATTTGGGTGATGTTATCTCCCATTATGTGGCATATGACATGGTTGCTGACATGGCAGCTGACATAGCAAATTTTAACATTAAAATAACATTAGATTAATATGATAATTAACCTTTACCTTAAAATTAATATTAATATTAATATTAATATTAATATTAACATGAAAATTAAATATTAACATTAAAATTAATACTAACATTAGAATTAACATTAACATTAAAAAAAAGTTGAGTTAATATTAACATTAAAATTAATATTAACATTAACATTAATATTAACATTAAATTTTTTGGATAATTATTTTTTTGGTTAAAATTTATCATGTCAGCTGTTGTGTCAGCTGCCATGTTAGATGTCACGTAATGGAAGATGGCACCATCCAAATATTTTTGGAGCCAAATAGCATAATTGCAGACAAATTGATTGCCCTTAAAAGCAATTTACTTGCCTAAATTGATGATACTTAGGATGGGTAGATGAATGGCTAGCCAATTGCAGGTAAGAATTGTGCATGATAAAGGATCAAGATGCTTGATTTATTCGTTTCTTCTCACGAATCTCAAAGCAGAGGAAATGATAATATAAAGAGTTATTTGTATTTACCCCTCCAATTGTTAATCATATTTCTACTTACCCCCCTGCCCCCCCCCCCCCCCCCACAAATTTATTTTAATTAGTATTACCCTCCAATCTTCGGATAAAGTGCAAAAAAAAACCCTCCTTAGATTTGCGTTTTTGCATTTGAAGACCCATTGTTTAAGAAAAATGACATTTTCAGTTTTGTTCAGTTTGTACCTCTGTCGTTAACAGCCATTAAAATACGTCTAAAAATACGATTTTACCCCTCCCCCCACGCTCTCCCCCCCCCCTCCCTCTCTCCAGTTGCGGAGGATTGTCAAGCGGGGCCGACCAGAGGAGAGGGGAGGGTAGCCGGCCAACAGAGGAAGGAGGGGGCGGGTCGAGCTAGGGGTGAGCATTCGGTTAATTTGGTTCAAATTGAACCGAAAACTGAATTGAACCGAAAATCGAATAAGCAAAACCGAAACCGAACCGAATTGGCCATAACTGAATCAAACTGAACCGAATTAAATCGGTTTGATTTTCAGTTTATTAAATTTTTTGGTCTCTCTCTATCTATCTCTCTCTCTCTCTCTCTCTATATATATATATATATATATATATATATATATATATATATAATCTAAAAAACTTTATTCGATTTTAGGTTTTGGACCGAAATTGAAACCCGAAACCGAAACCGAATAAGAAATTTTAGTATTTTCAAAACCGAAATCGAACCGAATCTTTTTTAAACCGAATCGAATCTCGGTTCGGTTCGGTTCGATTTTTTCTTATTCGGTCCCCCTCGACCCCCCTGCTCCCTCCGCTGGCCGGCCCCCTCGACCCGTCCCCTCCTCCCTCTGTTGGCCAGCCCCCCCAATCCCCCTCCTCCTGTCACCCCAATTTTCAAATTAGGGGTATTTTTGTCATTTTTTAAGTTTTATAATTTTTAGGAATTTTATTTATTTTATGTGATTTTTTGGGATTTATTTGGGTTGGTTTGGATTTTATCCAATTCGGACTCAAATTGGAGACCCGGGTAGCCTGGACCCTAGTGGGACCCACATACTAGCTGGGCTTAGCCCACATATCATCCAAATTAGGTTAGAAATCTTAAATCCTATTTTTCATGACTTAATTAGTCATTTAGATCTTAATTAGTTCATTAGAAACAAACCGAACCAAACCGAACCCAAACTAAGTCTATTGGGTTTAAGGCTTATTGGATCCCCAACCCAAACCCACTAACCCCCCTCCCCCACACTTGGCCGGCCACAAGAGGCTTTCCCCCCTTCTTTTTCACAAAGTCAAACTCTCTCTCTCTCCAAACTTCTTCTTCTTCCCAAGTTCCTTTCTTTCCTCCAAGGAAACCTAAGCTTAGGTATGTCATTAATTCCTTATTTATTACTCCTTTCCATTTATTGTCTTCACCATTATTGTAGAGGGGGAGATTCTCCACCATTTGTCCCTAATTTTCATAGGGTTCCCTAGAAATCTAGGTTAAGGAAATTATTAGGGGTTATATATATATTAAATGGTATATATATATATATATATATATATATATATATATATATATATATATATATATATATATATATGTGGATGTATTTTATATATATATATATATATATATATATATAAAATACATCCACATATATATATATATATATATATATATATATATATATATATATATATATATAAAAATATATATATATATATATAGATATATATATATATATGTGATGTATTATATATATATATATATATATATATATATATATATATATATATATATATATATATATATAATACATCCACATATATATATATATATTATATATATATATATATATATAATATATATATATTATATATATATATATATATAATATATATATATATATATATATGTATAGGATGTATTATATATTTATATTTAAATTTGTGTGTGTGTAGAGGGATGAGAGTGGTGGTGGTGTTGTCATGAGGGAGGTGTTGTGTGAGAGTGTGCTTGTGTGTGTTAGTGTGGTAGAGAGACGTGTGTGTGTATATTTATATATATATATATGTGTGTATGTATTTATATATATATGTATTTGTGTGTGTGTGTGTGTAGAGAGTGTGGTGGTGGTATTGTGAGAGTGTGTGTGTCATGAGAGTGGTGGCGAGAGCTTGTGAGTGTGTGTGTGTGTTTGTGTGAGAGGGTGTGTGTGTGTCTATATGTATATATAGGTATATGTATATATATAGACATATGTGTGTATGTATTTATATATATATATATATATATATATATATATATATATATATATATATATATATATATATATATATATATTGATGAGTGTGTGTGTGTATGTATTTACATATAGGTATAGATATGTGTGGGTTAGTGAGTTTATATATATAGATAGATGTATGGATATATGTATATATATATGAAGATAGATATCTAGATAGGTATCTAGATAGATATATAGATATATATATATATATATAGAGAGATATATATAGGGATATATATATCCCTATATATATATTATATATATAGGGATATATATATATATATATATATATATATATTATATATATATATATATATATATATATATATATATATATATATAGAAGAGAGGAGGAGATGAAAAAGAGGAAGAAGAGCAGCCATAGCAGCAGCAGCAGCTGCTATGGAGCTGCTGTGACAGCAGCAAACCCCCCCCCCTCCCCCCATTAGCCTTTAAGCCTATTTAACCCCCCTTTTCACCTATATATATATATATATATATATATATATATATATATATATATATATATATATATATATATATATATATATATATATATATATATATATATATATATATATATATTATATATGGTTAGAATCGTAAAGAAGAGTAGAAGAAGATTATGGAATGAGAAGTTAGAAAAGAATTAGAGGTTAGGAGGAAAGATTGGAAGAAGTTAGAAGAATAGGAAGAAAGCTAGAATAGAAATAGGAGAAAATCGAGTTAGAGGGCGAAACGGAGTTCGGAGTATCGGATTGAGTTGAAACTTGGCGTGGGGCAAGAATACGTGATTTAGATTTTGCGGGTAGGCTCCCGAGTGAGAATCGGAGTCGTAGGGCGCCGGTATCGCGTCGTATCGGTGCGTATCTTGAAATATTCAAGATTTTGACAACGGGCCGTATCATGGACCGAATGTCCACGTTACCTAGGTATTTTGGTAGATAACGAACCTATAGGATAGTACCCTACTACCCTGGGGAGATCGGGTCAAAATATCAAGCGTAGGTAGGCTAACTAGATAATCGCCGAAGGTTGAATTTTGCCCTTTTTAAGGGTAAAATAGAAATTTGGCCTATAGCCAAGAAATGAGTTTCGAAGTCCCAGATGGACTTGGATATAGGTTGTAGAGGTTGGTTATGGGTAGAAATAGCCGTCTAGACCTAGTCTTGACCCCGGTTGACCACGGTTGACTTTTTAGGCCAAAAGTCAACTATGGGTCAACACTTTACCCAATTTAGTTCCAAATTCCATTAGACTTGTGCAGTTGACCGAAAGTCAACTGTTAGTCACCAGTGACCTAGAGTTGACCTAGGGTTGACCATAGTTGACCAGAGTTGACCATGGTTGACCAGAGTTGACCGGTTGACCAAAAAGTCAACTGTTGACTCAAATCGATCCCGATTGATTCCGTTTGACTTGCATTGACCCAGTTTGACCCAGTTAGACCTAATATGACTTAGTTTGACCCCGTACAACCTAGTTTGATGTGTCTTGACCTAGAATGACTAAATAGGATTCAAATTGATTTGATTTTACTTCCTAAACATAGTATTGATACGTCTTGTTCTCTATAGGTCCTCGAGACGCTGCATTTGCTCCGGTTGACATATCATACCATATTACAGGCGAGTACATTCTCTGACACTTTTTAATTTATAATGATTATTATGATTCATGTAATTAGTGTGGATATGCTTGTTCTCGACACATTGGTCACACGGATTGGTATTCATGGATCCCGACATGAGATGTTATTCCTCGTTATCTTGGTATATCTTGTGCAAGCCCCCTTGTAGTTCTTATACAGTATATGGACACCGATTCTCGAGGAGACTTGCTCCCTTCTCGTAGAATCCCGTGTCGTAACGTGTCTTACTTGGATCCACTCTACCAGTCGGGGACGGGGAGTACTAGTGTAGATGTGTGGTCATTATCCACCTTGTTTATTCTTGTAGACCTTGAATGCTACCAATCCTACACTCCATGCAGGATTGGCTGATCATAACCTTGTGCAGACCCAAGCCGGCCACATATTGTAGCTAGTACTCACACACTTAGAGATATGATTCTTGATTCTTGTACATGCCATGATCAGTTTACTTGCCTTGTTCTAGCTCGAGTTTTACAGCTTACCTTGCCATGATACTCACATGTACATTCTATGATTTTCTTGTATATACTCTCTATTTACTGTCTTATAGCTTTTGTCATATCTTGTGAACTGTTGTTAGTAGATTGTACTCGTTCCATCCTGACAGGATATGTTGAAAATATTACAGATGCAGACGAGGGAGACTACAGTACCTACTACGGTCCGGATGACGTAGTGGGCCTAGACCTGGAGACTTTGGTCCAGCAGGGCGTAGTTCCGCCTGACGAGACCCTACCTATTACTTAGTTAGAGTAGGTCTTTTTGTACTGGACATTGTCTCCAGCTACTTTTGAGACTGTTATTATTATGGACTGTATTAGAGACTTGGACTGTATATATTCTTTGTGTTGGACTTGACAGGTTATTATTTTATTATCGTCTTGTTGTCTTTTCATTTCAGTCTTTACTTTGTTATCTTAGAGTCGTGATTGAGTACTCGTATATATATTCATTGCTTGTCCTCCGTTCGGAGTTGACCATATTCTCGACAGGTTTTTGTTATATATATAAACTGTTTAAAGTAGAAAAATCTACAGCGTTCCACGCCGATTTTTCGGTGAGGGATGGGCGTTGTCGCGTCACGTGCCCTCTTAGCGGGTGCGGGTCGTGACACGTTTTAGTGGTGGCCCACGCAGGTCCTGAAGTCGCAATTAGTGCGATGTCGTAGTGGCGCTCGACTTAGAGTGCTATTACAAGCCTGCGGTACGTATATAGGATAGGCTATAGGCTAAGGGTGCTCAATCACAGTAGGATCTTTTCTTGCTTATCTTGCTTACCGTCTTTGATATCGATTTACTGCATTCTAGCTGTCCTCCTTTGATATTGCTTTCATGTGCCATATTGATATCTTCTTTTCAATTTGTCTCCAGAATAGTGATGACTCATTCTCCTGGCGACGAGCACGGGGAGACGGAGAGGTCTGCCACCTCTTGCGGACAGGCTTCGGTCACTTCCCCGGCTGATGGAACTTCTGTTGGAGCCCTCGGGGGTACTCCTCCAGCTACCTCGATGACCGTCCCTGGGGCCATTGCGGGTGCTCTTCCCGTAGTACCGGGGGCTACAGCGGGAGCTGCCGGGGGCGTTCTTCCTCCTCAGCAGGGGACTCCTCCGGAGATGATGGGAGCTATTCTTCCATTGCCTTCTCTTCCCACAGACATGGGACAGATGCTAGCGTTCTTTCACCAGGTGCTGGAGTCCCAGCGGGCCCAGCACGAGGCTCAGTTGAGGCAGACAGAGGCCATGCGCCAGGGCATGGAGGATGCACATAGATTGGCTATGGCGGCAGTGGAGCGTGGGGCTCCACAGAGGGAGGTTCAGCAGCAGCCGAAGATCGGGGATATCCAGGCTTTCAAGAAGCTTGGTCCGAGGGATTTCAAGGGGACAGAGGGCATTATTTATGCTGATGACTGGCTCGAGGATATCGAGCGCCAGATGAGGGCCTGCCGCCTGGCAGCCGACCTGAGGGTCGAGGCGGTTGGGTTGCAGTTGTTAGATATTGCCCGGACATGGTTTCGGAACAAGCCGGCTCTTGCAGGAGAGGACCATACTTGGGCTGAGTTTCGGGCCCTGTTCAGAGAGAAGTTCTTTTCCCCCACGGACAAGATTGGCCTGGTGCGACAGTTCCAGAACCTGCAGCAGGGCAGTATGACCGTAGAGGAGTATGCGGCGGAGTTCGGCCGGCTGAGCCGATACGCCGAGTACATGGTGAGTGACCCGGTAATCCGAGCAGAGCACTTCCGGGAGGGAGGGACATGGGATATCAGATCCTGATCCCTTCCTTCTATGCGACATACGCAGAGGTTTACACGGAGGCTCGGAAGGTGGATAGGGAGTGGGGCTTGAAGCCGAAAGGGGATCGTGAGCTGTTCTCGGGGCCAGTAGCAGCACGGGGGCTGCTAAGCGCCCTCAGCTTCAGTCGTTCCACCAGCATCACCAGCCACAGGTGCAGGCCAGAGCACCGGTCCAGCGCAGGTGCAGCACACTCAGCAGAGGCAGGCACAGCATGGGGCTCCTTGCGGCTACTGCAAGAAGCCCGGTCACATCTGGAGGTCTGCCGAAAGAGCTGGGCTGTGTCTCTATTGCGGGGGAGGCTGGACATCAGTTAGAGATTGTCTACGAACCTCGCCGTGCAGCTCAAGGAGCCCAGGGTAGGCCACCTATGGCACCGCATCACGCCCTCCACCAGCAGCGGGATTACCCGTCAGGACAGGGTTTTTGCGATGGCAGTTGAGGATCCTGCACGCATTGGACTAGGAGGTAGGATCTTGCCTTTCTTTGCCTGTTTCTTTCCATCCATTGATTGTTTGATTGCTTTCTTAGTACCTTTAGTTGCATATGTGATGATCATGCTAGATTAAATAGAAACCCCAATGAAGACTGCAATAACACGATACTGTAGAGATTTAAAACCATACATGTGTTCTGATTTCCTGGGTTACATTTATATAACTTAGGATAAATTTAGTAGACCTTGATTGTGGGGTGCTTGCCTAGAGAATATGACCGTTTGAATTTCGAGGACGAAATTTTTTAAGGAGGGTAGATTTGTCACCCCCAGTTTTCAAATTAGGGGTATTTTTGTCATTTTTCAAGTTTTATAATTTTTAGGAATTTTTATTTATTTATGTGATTTTTTTGGGATTTTATTTCGGTTGGTTTGGATTTTATCCAATTCGGACTCAAATTGGAGACCCGGGTAGCCTGGCCCTAGTGGGACCCATACTAGCTGGGCTTAGCCCACATATCATCCAAATTAGGTTAGAATCTTAAATTCTATTTTGCATGGCTTAATTAGTCATTTTAGAGCTTAATTAGTTCATTAGAAACAAACCGAACCAAACCGAACCCAAACTAAGTCTATTGGGTTTAAGGCTTATTGGATCCCAACCCAAACCCCTAACCCCCCTTCCCACACTTGGCCGGCACAAGAGCTTCCCCCCCCTTCTTTCACAAAGTCAAACTCTCTCTCTCTCCAACTTCTTCTTCTTCCCAAGTTCCTTTCTTTCCTCCAAGGAAACCTAAGCTTAGGTATGTCATTAATTCCTTATTTATACTCCTTTCCATTTATTGTCTTCACCATATTGTAGAGGGGGAGATTCTCCACCATTTGTCCCTAATTTTCATAGGGTTCCCTAGAAATCTAGGTTAAGAAAATTATTAGGGTTATATATATTTAAATGGTATAGATATATAGATATATATATATATATATATATATATATAATATAGATATATATATATATATATATATAATATATATATT
>JANAVB010010799.1:1325136-1365136 GCA_029216955.1 Iris pallida
AATTTTATATTACTTTTTAATTTTAATTTTTAATTTTAATTTTAAATTTAAATTTTAAATTTAAATTTTTTTTTTTAAATTTTTAATTAATTTTAATTTTTAATTTTTAATTTTATTATAATTTTAATTATAATTATTAATATTAATTATTAATTATTAATTATTAATTATTAATTAGTATTTAATTTTACTTTAATTTTAATTTTTAATTTTTAATTTTTAATTTTAATTTTTAATTTTTAATTTTTTTTTTTAATTTTAATTTTTAATTTTTATTTTAATTAATTTTATTTTAAATTTTAATTTAAATTTTAAATTTTAAATTTAAATTTTAAATCTTATTTCTAAGTCTTAAATCTTAAATCTTAAATCTTAAATCTTAATCTTAAATCTTAAAGTTTTATATTTATATTTTATATTTATAGTTTATATTTATTATTATTATTTATTATTTATTATTTATTATTTATTATTATTTATTATTTATATTATATTTATTATTAGTATTTATTTTTTATTATGTTTATTGTTTTATTGTTTATGTTTATTTCTATTTTTTATTTTTATTTTTTATTTTTATTTTTATTTTTATATTTTATATTTATATTTTCAATTTTTAATTTTAATTTATTTTATATTTCAATTTTTAATTTTTAATTTTATTTTTATATTTTAATTTATAATTTATAATTTTAAATTTTAAATTTAAATTTTAAATTTTAAATTTAAATTTTAAATTTAAATTTTTTAAATTTTAAATTTAAATTTTAAATTTTAAATTTTTAGTTTAAATTTTAAATTTTAAATTTTAATTTTAAATTTAAATTTTAATTTTAAATTTTACATTTTAAATTTTAAATTTAAATTTTAAATTTAAATTTTAAATTTAATTTTAAATTTTAAATTTTAAATTTTAAATTTTATATTTTAAATTTAAATTTTAAATTTAAATTTTAAATTTTAAATTTTATTTTTGTTTTATTAATTTTGAATTTTGAATTTGAATTTTGAATTTGAATTTGAATTTTGAATTTTGATAATTAATTATAATTATTAATTTTTAATATTAATTTTTAATTTTTAATTTTTAATTTTTAATTTTTAATTTTTAATTTTTAATTTTTAATTTTAATTTTTAATTTTTAATTTTTAATTTTTAATTTTAATTTTAATTTTTAATTTTGGTAGGGCTGTAAAAAGATTCAACCAGTTCGGCTCGTATATCATGGGTCAAGCTTTATTTGACTCTCGTTCGTGGGTAATCGGTACCTTAATTTTAAATTTTTAGTTTTAATTTTTAATTTTTAATTTTTATATTTTTAATTCTAATTTGTATTTTTATTTTAGTTTAATATTTTAATATTTTAAATTTTAAATTGTAAATTTTAAATTTTTAGTTTAATATTTTAATTTTTAAATTGCAACTTTGATTTTAGATTGTCCGGGTCACTCAACATTTTGAATAATTATTATTAATAAAACCAAGCGAGAGAAGCAACATAAAATAAAGTTCCCTTCCAATAAGACATGAAGTGCTCTACCTACCAAGTTACAAACAAAAAATTTAAAATTTTAGATTTTAAATCTTAAATCTTAAATCTTAAATTTTAAAACTTAAATTTTAAAACTTAAAATTTAAAACTTAAAATTTAAATCTTAAATATTAAGTCTTAATTCTTAAATCTTAAATCTTAAATTTTAAAGTTTAAATTTTTAATTTTTTAATTTTTAGTGTTCACATAGGTAGGGCTGTAAAAAGATTCAACCCGTTCGGCTCGTGTATCCTCAAAGCGAATCTCGTTCGTGGGTAGATTGGTACCTTAATTTTTAGATTTTAATTCTAATTTGTATTTTTTTAGTTTAATATTTTAAATTTTAAATTGTTAATTTTCAATTTTTAGATTTTAATTTTTAGTTTTTAATTTTCAGTTTTTAGTTTTAGTTTTTTAGTTTTAGTTTTTAGTTTTAGTTTTTAGTTTTTAGTTTTTAATTTTTAATTTTTAGTTTTTACTTTTTAATTTTTAATTTTTAATTTAGTTTTTAGTTTATAATTTATATTATAATTTATAATTTATAATTTTAATTTTAAATTTTAATTTTATTTTTTTTTCGTTTTTAGTTTTTTGCTTCTATTTTTAATTTAATTTTTGATTTTTAATTTTTATTGTTAATTTTTGCTTTTTACTTTCTACATTTTACTTTCTAATTTTTATTTTTATTTTTTATTTTAAAATTTTTAATTTTTAGTTTTTAGTTTTTAATTTTTGATTTTTTTCTTAATTCTTAATTTTACCTTTTACTTTTTACTTTTTAAATTTTAAATTTTAAATTTTCACTTTTAGTTTGTAACTTTTAAATTTAGTTTTAAAACTTTATTTTTAATTTTTAATTTCTAATTTTAGTTTTTAATTGTTTATTTTTAGTTTTTAATTTTTTTATATCTCACATATAGTATAAGTTAAAGTTAGGTTTTGGGTCTCCAAATTGTTTTTACGGGTCCAAATCAATGTTCACATAGGTAGGGATGTAAAAATTAAAAATTATATGTGAGACCCTATTACTTTTTTATTATTACTATTTGTTTTCTATTTCCTATTTTATATTTATGGTTTCCTATTTTCTATTTTCATACCATATTTTATATGTGAGACCTTATTACTTTTCTTTTAATTTTTAAATTTTAGTTTTCCTATTTTTTATTTCCTAATTCCTATTTCTTATTTCCTTTTTTCCTATTTCCAAGTTCCTATTTTCTATTTTCTATTTCTATTTCTATTTTCTATTTTCTATTTTCTATTTATTTTTTATTTGCATAAATGTGATAAAACTACACCACGACAAAGTGCCCGATGATCATACTTACGTCACCACCTAAATCATGTTTCTCGTTTTCTTTTTCAAATGCTTCCCAATTGCTCTCTACTATTTGTTCACATAACAATATTTAGTTAAACATGAAAGCAGACCTTAGAAAATTCTACCTTGATTATTGTTTAATTGGGTTGAACATTTGGAAAAGAGAAACAAAAATGAAAAAATATATTTAAGGGTAACTAAGTAATTAAACAACCCAACAGAGTATTAATGACTGCATTAAATGGTTTCTATCCGGATAGATTCTATCCAAAAATATATTTAAGGGTAACTAAGTAATTAAACAACCCAATAGAGTATTAATGACTGCATTAAATGGTTCCTTTTATATAACTATAACATTTGTTTTGTTTTTTGTTTTTTTTTCCTTATTTTCCGTTGCACTGACCGTACAATGCGCATGTCCATGTCTTGTACAAGCACAAGTTATATTTCTACAATATAACGTCAAGTGTCGACTTATCAATTTGATAAAATCGAGGCGTGACATTCTCAGATATGGAGGTTGGGGAGAGTACCCCTCGTTTGCCGTCAAGGTGTGAGGTGGGCCGGACTGGACCGGCCCGGACCCATTGTTGACCGGGTTTGACCGGGCTTGGGTCGGGCGGCCTGGCTGGGTCGACCCAGAATTACAATCTTCGAACCCAGTACAGACCCACACGCGGATAGGTTCAGGCCGGGTCTGGGTTAGCCCGCGCGCTGACCAACTTAAAAAAAAAATGGCTCAGGTTTGAATTTATACTATATTTGTTTCTACTTTTAACACAAACCAATTTGGAACTATTAGTTAGCAGAGTGGATGATGGGTATTTACTTAGAAGATCTTGGGTTCATGAGCCTCTTCCCCTCCCCCCCTTCTAATAGATTTTGATTTTTTACAAAATAAAATCCGGGCCTGATCATGCTGTGCTGCAGGCTTGAAAAAACTAAATCTAGTCCAGACCCAGTTAGGAGTACAAGTCGGACCGGGCTAGCGGGTCATTTCTTTGGACCCAACCGAACCCGAATTTATTGTGGGCCGGGCTCGTCCGTTGACCGGTCCCGGGCCGATCCAGACCGATTTTGACCGAGCCGATTCAGGGCCGAATTTCGGGCCGCCTGGCCCAATACACACCTTGAGTTTGTCATATATGAGAGAGCGGGCGACACGGAGCGGCGAGAGTTTGTTATGGTTGAGGTGGGTAGTGTTAGCCTAATGCTTATTTTGAGTATTTAATTTGATTGTGGCTAATCGATTAAGTTTCTTGTTATGAAATCACTAATGGTTATGTAATCACTATATTGTTAATACTTAACTTTGACAAAGTCCAAGTATTTCACTATTTTTATCATCATTATTTGTAGTGTTAAATACAAATATTATTATCATCCACATTTGTCTTTCACGATATCTACATTAGTGTTGGGTATTATATATATAAACTTTCTATTTTGTATATTACTTTATTTATCTAACGCTTACTTGTAGAAAAGTAATTCGAATATTTTGAAGCAAGATTAGCCATTGAGTTATGCAAATGAAGATATCATGCTGGGTAAAAGTTATAAGAACTCAACTTATATTACAGTCAACTTGGAGATGGAAAGCTATGAAGATGCAAAATCATTATCAAAAGCCAAAGCTCTATCAAAGATGGACAAACTTGAAGAAGCCAAGCTATTTGAAGGATTAAGATACTTCATGATAGTCAAGTCAATTTTGTATCTTTCTTTATTATAATTTAAGTCGAGTTATCATAGGTAAATGATGTAACTTAAGTAGGTAAGATAAATTGAGAGCTCTAACCTAGCCTTAGAAAAATCCTATAATTGAACATGTTACCTAACCTATCCATTCAATTATTTTCCCACTCCAAACCAAGCTGATAACTTGCAATTTTCTATTTTGGTGGTACACTGGCAGTATATTGCCAGTGTACTGCCAGTATACTGCGTATTTGACTCAAAAAATCCTCAACAATACACTACCATTATAGTCAGTATACTATTCTCGTACCAATTTTTCACACAAATATCTAGAGGTCAAACGTTTTTTCATTATTATACGGACACGATACTGGCAATATACTGCCAGTATACACTTGTCTTGAATTTTCCTCTGGAAATCTTGCAACGGCTACATTACAGTGGCTATATTTTTATCCGTTAATGGGCAACAATATACCGATAGTTTACTGTTGCTACTGTAACGACTTTATTATGAGAAGTCATTGGTTGTGTGTTTAGAGGGTGATATATAAGGAGTTGTTCTCCTATCTTATTACTCAATTCTTGGGGCCAATACTTGAAAACCCAAATACTCCGACCTCTCTACGTTCGAGTGCTTTCACTTGTCATTATCTATTTGAGATAGAGTTGTAAATTTGGATCTTCAATTGAGGTAAGAACAGATTAAAGCTTGTGTATGTAGAAGTCAGCGAGTCTTTCAAATCAAAGCTCGTGTGTGTATGAAGTTGGGGAGTCCTACAGATTAAAGCTCGCAACTGTAACTACTTTCATGATCGTTGATTAAATCCAAAGAGAGTTCCAGAGCTGGAGTATCTTACGGAGGATACCAGAATATATCAAATATTTGTATTCCAAACACTTGTTCGTATTGCATGCTAGCATATTCTTTAACTATGTTAAATTGTTGTTAACTCTATTTACCTCCCTCTTATACGGTGTCTAAGGTAGTACCCCTTGAAAATGGTGGGGTGTTCCGTTACTAGTAAAGTAATATTGTTATGAGATAGAGGTACCCTCATATGAACTGAGAGGGTACAATCCATACAAAGCAAAACCAAGGAAAATAAACTGCCAGTATGGTCTCACAGGACAAACCTGGCTCCTCGCCTGAAGGCTGATTGTTTGTGTTCATTGCAATCACTCTAAGCTCATCTTCCAGAATGCTATGATTGTTACTGGGGTCATAGTTGCTTGTCAAGAAGAACTCTACAGTGTTGATGATTTCTCCCGTTTGCTTGTCTCAACTCTATCAAGGTACGTGCTCCTCTCTTGTTGTGGATGATTGGTCTATCTTTCAACTTGATGTTAATGGAAAAATCTCTTAGATTTGTTGTTCAAGAGAAGACTGATCAAGTTTGGGAGATTAAAAATATTTATCTCAAAAAAAAAACTCTGTACTTACAAAAGCTAAATTCGAAATGAAAACTGCCAACTGATTTTGATTTATAATGTTGATTCTTCAACCTGGGAATGGGTTTGAACTTTCACTGTAAACCTGAGATAAGTTTCCCTTTTGAACCAGTCACATGATTCATAACCAGATATCTGAGCATTGTTTCCAGTTCTTTTAACCTGGAAATCTCTCCATTATGAACTGTCAACTGTTTAGATTCAAATGTGTTAATTGATTTGTGTTTCCAGTTTTTCCTATTCACTATTTCTGTTTTTTCCTTTCCTTCTTTCCTTCTCTTACAACCTGGAACTGAGTTTTAAATAAGGTGTACTGATTTGCAATGTTCTTAAAACCTGAGTTTTCACCTAATGTTTTGATGTTTCTAAAATGTATAATAGTGTTTGTGTTCCCTTAAAACCTAGGATTTTGTATTAGACTCATTGGTTCAGTTCCTGTCATCAGGACAGCCCTATCTCTCTCACACTTTTTCCCTCTACACACAGTCACACACACTGCCACTACTGCCTTCCAGGTTTCACCCTTCACACCCTATATTCCAGTTTACACACTGATATTCCCTTTTCCTGTCACATGTCCAGTGCATCATCCCCCCACACACACAAAGCCACACACAGCTGCACATTGTTTCTCACACACCCTATCACTCACTCTTCTTTCTATCTCTCCATATATGTATATGTAATGTAACATTCCCTCTCTATCTATATCCTATTTTCTATGTGATTATTTGCTAAATAGGTATATATATTATGTAATGTGAGTATATATATATATATATATATATATATATATATATATATATATATATATATATATATATATATATATATATATGGTAGTTGTGTATATATTGGGTATCTAGTATTGATACCTACATAGGATATATGGATTATACAAGTATATATATATGTCACATATATATATACAACTTGTGTACTTGTTATATATAGGTAATATATATACATGTGTTAAGAATAGGCCTAGGTAATGTGGTATAGCTTGGTGAGCCTAGATTGGGCTTGTACAGCTTTATTAGACCTAGTATAGACTAGTTTAGACTTGATAGCCTAGTTTAGACTTGGTTGACCTAGTTTGACTTCTAGGGTTGACCAGAGTTGACCAGAGTTGACCAAGAGTTGACTTTGGCCTAGATTGACCTAGAATCATGTAGAATGCATAGTAGGATTTCATTATACCATTTTAGACTTGTTGTGACTTGTGCTGTTCTGATTAGGAGCCAGACACCACTCCTCGGACAGTACGTTCATATTGGACACTCAGATACCAGACGAGTACATTCTCTGATCATTTCATATCCTGCTTAGAATTATTTCCTGTATTAAATTACTTTACTTGTTACTGTCACGTTGGTCATACGGATTGGTACTATATGGATCCCTTCTTGAGATGTTATCCCTTCAGGGAGCATCGGGTACTACATGTTCTGTGCGTTTCACTTACATGACGTATCACTATGCTTCATTGGTTCACTGATCACTTGTGACATATACTCTTATGATCACAGAGTCTTTCTTGAATCCTTATCCCATACATTGGGTTTCCTAGAATCCCCATTTATGGGACATCCATGTACCACCCTTCGGGAGCCTTGCATGGAATCATAACATAATCTGGTTGGATCCTTGTGTATTGATTGGGGGTACGGAGGAGTAGAAGTGGACATGTGAATAATACACCAGTAGTATCTTATCAGAATCATTCCGTAGTGTCTTATCAGAATCATCCCATTCCATTTACATGTCCATGTTGTACTCTGACTCACTAGCCACATGTTAGTTCTCTATTTATAGTAGATATTTCTATTACAGCTTTCTCTCTCTGTTTACATACTGCACTTCTTTTAGTACTTGTATCTTACTTTACTGCATGATTATATTTTCTAACCTGCTATGAACTGTTGAGATGTACTGTGCTCGCTCCTGTCCTGACTGGACCTGTTGAAATATTACAGAGGACGAGGAGGAGGCCTGTCTGGATACTTTCTACGGGACAGCCTTAGATGACACCTACGAGCTGGACCCTCTGGAGGACCCAGCTCTAGCTGAGGACATCACCCCCATTGCATAGACTAGTCTAGTTAGGCTTATCTTTTTATGTAGTCTTGAGACATGTTTTAGCTAGACTTTATTCTGTTCTGAGTTGTATATATTCTTTCATTCTGTATCTGAGACCATGTACTTCTGGATATTTGCTGGGATTATCTTAGACTACTTTATCATCTATTTTTCTTGAGTTCTATTTCATATCATGCTATCTCTTTCTTAGTTGTGATTGAGTTCATTTACTGCTATGTCACCCCCATTCGGGGAGTATAAACTGTTTAGATATATATATTGTTAGATGTATGTTGACCTAGGACAGCGTTCTACCGCCGACACTGCGGCATAGGCTGGACGTACCCGCGTCTCGTGCCCTTACTCTAGGGTGCGGGTCGTGACCCGTTCGAGATATTTAGTCAAGTAATTAAGAGAGTGGGTATTTTGGTTTAGTCGTTCACATTCGGCCTCATTTGGTACATTGTAATATAATCGTAATCAAAATGTAATCAAATAATTTTTTTCCTTTCATTTGATTACGTTACGATTACTATTACGATTACATTATAGTAAACGAAATAGGGTCTATGTGTTTCTTAGAAACATCAAATCCAATATTGTTGCGTTAATAGTTTACAGTTTACGTTGATGATATTATTAACAGTTCTAGTAACAAAAGGACCGAGGTCACCTACATCAATGTTATAAGAACCGGACCGGACAGTGGTTGGACCAGGTCCAACCAGTTTATGCCAAAAAATCTGTCGGGCAACTATTATCGGAATTTTTAGAGAACCGTTAGTTTTTTCTTCAAAACTGAACCAGTTCACAATTGAAGCGGCCAATTTGAATTTTTTTTTAAATTCTAAAAAATTATCATATGAAATTTGGACCAAATGATTCTTGATTTGGTTTTCATATAGTTGTATAATTAACCAGACCAACATACTAAGAACCAAACCAAAAAATAAATATGGATATTTTATCTATTTGAACCAAATCAAATCAAGTCTATTTGAACCCTAGTCCGATCTGTACCAAAAAATTCGGTTCGATTATCGATCTAGTTTTTAAAACATTGACCTACATTAAACAAAGGGTTATCCTTTCTTGGAGAAAATATACCATGAATTTACTAAATAAAATAGGGTAATTTGGTGCCAAACCAGTTGATAAACCTATAGCATAAAATATTAATTTCAAGGATTGATTCTGATGCATCCATAGTTGTGCACTTGCGACATTGGATGAGCTGTCAGGATGGCCGAGTGGTCTAAGGCGCCAGACTCAAGTTCTGGTCTTCGAGAGAGGGCGTGGGTTCAAATCCCACTTCTGACATTTTTTTTCTTCTGGTCAGAGGTATGGAATTGTATGTTATGACATTGTTCATTATTGTTCGTACGTACGAACGTACAAACAAAAATACTAGAGTAACTTAGGAGTAACTAATTTTTAAAATTCGTCAATAATTTTTTTTATAGATTAAATACATCTTATTTCTTGATTTTTAAAAAAAACTAAATAGAAAATTAAGCCTACTTATCATAACCATATTGAAAAGTTCTTGTTTTGAATTCCAATTTGAGTTTTTGTAGTCGAATTTCACGTACAAATGTATATATTGCTACTAACTACTAGCAATAGAAAACGGATTGGTGATTGTTCCTCCAATCTTAGCGTTTTTTTTCTTAACTCACTTAACGCCAATTACGAGTTTTTGTTTGGATTATTTGCATTGACATTTCCTATGTTTTGTGTTTATGAAACCAAACAGCTTTTTTTTATATGGTGATCCATCGACACAAAAAATTCTCATCGATCTTTCACTATCTACCAAAGGTGCTAAGAATCTATTTCGCTGGATCACAGTCTAACGACTTTTCAGGTGCTCACAACTACTATGACTTATGAATTTTTGATGAATTCCACGAACCCGAAAGCGAAAGTACCTACCATGCTGCTACAAAAACATGAAAAGCTTACGCTAACAATATGCTGAAGCTTCTCGATGGACAAGAATGTAGATTAGACTCCAAGTATTCCTTAAAAAGAGGCACGTGCCTATTTTCTAGCTATGGAAGCTATAACAGGTCATTCAGTGTAACCTCTATTTCCGAAATTTTTATTTCTTTACTTTTTTTTACTTTTATTTAAAATAGTTTCTAGTTAGAAAATAAATTTTATTTTAATTCTATAAAGGATATTTGGATTGACCAAGAGATTTGTCAAACTAATTTTAAATATAATTTTATTTTTATAAATGATATACTTTTAAATTATTAATTATCTTTAGTTTTGAATTTATAAAATCTATTTTTAATACTATTTAAAATATTATGTATTATTTTTAAGTAATATTATTGTGATCATTTATGGGTTGAGATTTGATCAATCTTTTTTATTTAAATCTATGGAAAGATGTATCCATAGAAATTTTAAATTTCTATTGTGATAAATCTTGATTAGATTTGATCAATCTATTATTGATTGTTTTAAATTTATGGAAAGATTGATTATGTATCCTAAGTCTTCCCTAATTAGAAAATTGAGTCAATTTCCATATATTAAAAGAGTCCTTATCCTTCTCCCAAAACCAAAATCCTTTCAATCTAATCCTACTTAAGTAATGGCTATCCATTATATATACCTATTGAACTTACGTCATCTCTTATATTTTCTTTTCCAAAATTTCTCTCATGTCCAAAATAGGCCAAAATTTGTCATAAATTCTGTCTCATTTTTTTGAAAGTATAGCAACTTCGCGAGGCCGTTGCGACCAACTTCGGACTCCGTTTTACCTCCAAATTTTTTGCTAGAACCATATTGAGGTTAGCTTTTCGAATCTATATTTTATTTTCTACAATTATGAACGTAAATTTCTGGAAAATTATTTGAGTGACAGTTGTCCAAAAAATTGACATATCGCACAGTTTTCGAGATTTCGGGAGATCTCGAACTCCGTTTTGCGAATCGTTCGCTGTTTTGGAAAGCTGACACATCTATAGCATACTAATTTTTTAGAAATTAATAAAATAGTTTAATATTTTGTTTAATTTGTAGAACCCATAGATGGTCGGTGATTTACCGAATTAGTAGCGGTTAGCTATAATTACAACAACTTTCAACCAAATCGAGATTGTGTCACACATGTCAACTGCAACTTAACTTGAGGCAAGTACACTATTACTTTATGTGCTTATTATATTATAATGCTATTTTTCATTGAGTATCCTGTTGAGACATGATTGTGACATGATAGTATTGATTGTATCATTGCTCGTTTATTGACTGTTTAATGAGTCAAAAGAAAAAAATACTCGGTAGATATGTGAACAAAGCCCAATGAATGTTAACGTGGATGGCTAAATCATACACCTCATGTATGGGTTAGCTGTACCAAAATTGAATGATAGCCATCGTATGATGTGTCATATTAGCCCAGCCGTTCACATGTCGAAAGGTATTTCAAAGCACTGTTTGATTAGTTTTACTTGTTGCTTTTCAATTGTCTTGTTCACACATGTTCCTGCTAGTAGTTTCTTGTACATGTTATCATTTTCAGTTCATATACATATTTCTTTACTGTTACATTGCATCTCTATTGTTTAGCTTTATTTCGTATTAAGTTACATAAATGCAATAGAGTTATACTTTGCTCCTTTTCTGACTGGATCATTGCAGTTAACTTGGCATTCTTCCTACTTTTCGTTGTGGACCTTATGGGGAGATAGAGATATTGGAGGCCGACCTTAGATTCTAGATTAGTTAGTACTTTTATTTTTAGCGGGTTTGTTCCCGAATGTTATTTTATGTATTATTGGATTTGTAATAAAATAGTTATTGTGAATGAGCAATTAGATATAATTTTGTTGTATTTGAGATTGGCATTGAGACCTAGACAACGTACTATCGTCGATGCTGCGACGTAGACTAGACTTGGCTACGTACTCGTATCCCGAAAAGCAGGTGCGGGTCGTGACAAGTTTTTTTGGTGGCCCATGAGGTTTGTTTTCGCAAAATTGTGCGAACTCGTAGTAGTACCTATATTAGTCATACTATTGCGAGCCTGCGATTAGGAAAAGTTTATTCACAATTAAGTTTGATTTAATTTTTTTAGGAAAATGACTAGGACTAGGAAAGCCCTTTATTCAATTTGACTGTTCGGTAGTTAAGGTTCCTACATAGGCCATATGATTTAGGTGGAATTTATTGAATTCTAAGACCCTATTAGATAACTTGAGAAATTTTTCATAGAAGGATATACTATTGTATTTTAATATGATGGTATGATCTAAGGTGTGTAGACTATTCGCTTGGTAAGTTAGACCTTCCTAGAATTCATGCTATAATCTTGATAAATTATTTAAATTTTCATTCCTGCGAACGATACACGGAATTTATTACCACCTGGTGTAGTGGTGCTTCGACCACATAAATAGAAAGAAGGAATAACGAACTATCTATGAGAAATGAAAAGGAACCGATGAATCAGAAAGATAAGTAGAAGAGCGAGCCCTTGCCACTCACTCTGGTAATTGCTCTCGCATACTCGTGTCTAAACTCTTCGAGTAGACCAAGATTTTGAACCAGTACCTGTCACGACCCGCACCCGCTTTTCGGGATGCAAGTGCGTGAACAAGCCAGCTACGTATCGAGCGGACTCCAGTCTGACTCGAGTGCGTATAAGCTGTCAAGATCATGGTATCATGGCTAATATGGTAATCTACAGTGTATCTCAATCCACAAGAATATATAAGACAAGAATGAACAAGTATGGGTCGTGGTCTGCAGCCCACTAGCATATATGTCCGATTAGACTCCAAGAATAATATGAGTCTATAAAGCTACGCTGATAAGCAGGATATATCACGAAAGCACGAAAAAGATAGTAAATTAATAACACTAACAAAATACCTGAATCATGCAGATGAAGTCAACTACCACATGCTCAGCTAACTAACTCCGTGTAATCAGCTACCTGAAGAGATCATCAGGTCCTCAGAGGACTAGCAAGATACATAAAATATGCCTATCTAGCAGTTTAATCATGTATAAGAGTATAAACAGGCTATAAACATGAAACGAGACAGAAACTGACAAGTGGCTACTAACAGGTGGCTATGAACACGGATACGGAAACAACTACGCATAAATGAACTGCAAAAAAAATAAGTAAACAAGAGATCAATGGAATACCAAACCCTCGCCCCGAATGTCGACTCGCGGGTTTGAACTAATCACTAACCCTTGCCCCGAGTGTGGACTCGCAGGTTAGTTCACGACAAACATCCTCGCCCCGAGTGTGGACTCGCAGGTGCAACGGTCAACCCTCACCCCGATTGTGGACTCGCAGGTTGAGAAAACGATACAGGAATAACAGTTCAATTACACGTACTTGTAGACACGACTCAGTCAAGATATAGATGATGACACAGTACAACTCAGTCATGATGCAGGTAAGGACGACTCTAGTATGGACCATAATGTCAAACTCTGGACAATGACGGTATATAAACGAGACAGCTAAAGTAATATACATGACATGAAGAAAGCATATAAACCAAAACAATCCAAGAGAATCCAAATGATAACATATAACTAAAAGAGAAATATTATAATCATGCAATAACTGTAGAGGGAGGCAAGGTATACTTGCCTGGAGGTTGCACGCTGATCCAACAAAATATAGTCAACTACTAAGCCATAAAATTCAGATCTCACAACTGTCTCCGAAAGCTGAAACAGACATTGCCAACATGCTCAGAATAGTCAAATTAGCTATAATTGCTTGTCCATAAGTCCAATTCTCGACACAGGGGCAAAACGGTCATTTCAGACCAAAACGGTATCCACCGTTGGACCCGCTTTGCACCGAAAAACGTGCCAGGATCAATGGTCTATAAAGTCATCAAACTACATGTCTTCAGATTTGTTTTGATAATACAAACCCAACGGTATATCTAATTTTGGATTCCGGTGGGTCGTGCACAAAATCACCCGTTAAATCAAATCGTAGGGCCCGCAAAATGGCGATCCGATCAACTGTCTTAGAATCGGACCAAACTTGGCATACAGGACCAGAAAAATGATACGGTCATGTTGGCGCATCGTCTCGATCTAACGAACGTTCACAAAGTAATTAAAAAATTTACATAGAGGCCGATACGGTGAATTTCGACGGATACGTATCAAATTCGTTGCGCACACGCAACCAATTTGAATTCCGTCAAAGCCCACACGTCCACGAAGCCATTACGCACCTTTCGATTCATGACCATGTCGCCCAGATTGGCGGGACGTACATCGTATCGAAGATTTTTCTAGTTTTTAAAACAGGTTTTTCATGAACTTTATAATCAAAATTCTTTTCTTATAACAAACGATAAATTAAACTACCAGAAGGGTTTTGTTGTCCTACATGTTGTCAATAAACTCCTTCAAATAAATTTTTGAAATTCCTAATATTGGGTTCAGAATTTCACTTTGAAAACAGGGGTTCAGAATTTTGACAGTTTCCACTTGACTTTGCGTCGATCTTCTCGGCAAGTTGGTCGACTTGGTCCTAAACTCTTTACTGATATGTCAAGGTGGCTATGTAGTCTTTCATTGGGAGTTTATAGCTTCGAAAGTAATCGAGTAAACATGAAGAAAATCGAATGGGAATATGGTACCTGGGAGTCGGCTCTGTGGTGGCTGGCCGTTCTGTTACGCGCCGTCGCGGCCTTGGCCGGTGACCGACGGCTGTACGCAGCAGGGAGATTCGCCTGGGTGGTAGGGAAGCCGTGGGGGTGTCGGAGAGGCGCTGTGTTGGGGAGTTTAGGGTTTTGCTATCCCACGATCTCGTCATATATATATATATATATCAGCCTTCACGTACAGGCTCGGGTCTGCTGGTTTCTATGCATGGGGAAAATGTTTGTATGGGCCTTGGAAAGCTTGGGGGGCTCGGGCCTGTGAGCCTGGGCTGGGCTAGCTTGGACCGAATGCTTGGGGTTTATTATTCTTATATATATATATATATATATATATATATATATATATATATATATATATATATATATATATATAATATTATAAAAGAATTTTTATACTCAATGGTTGTAACACATATATTAATTTTATTACTAAATTTACAAACCAAACTCTATTTATATATACAGCCTAATATAGGTGTATATATATATATATATATATATATATATATATATATATATATATATATATATATATATATATATATATATATATATATATACCATATACATACACTTCTATGCTCCCTCGTATTTATAACCTATTAAACTAGAAAATTCTAAAAATATATTTTAGCAATGCTATCCTATTTCCAAAACAAAATATACAATCAATAATATTGATATTATATATATAATAATAATAATATTTTAGGACAATATCTATCTAATAAATCATTAAAGTAAAATACGACATACACTCATAAAATATATAGATACGGGCGTCTTTGGATACACCGCACGACTACATGGGCTTGGGCTCGGTTTGGGTCCAGTTAGGGCTGAATCGGCATAACCGGGTCTCCTAAAAATCAATAATCTAATTAATAATTAATTATTCGTCTATAGGGGTTAAGTCGCAACTTGGCCTGGTTTTCCTAGTTAGGACACACTTATGACTCGGACTTCCCTACTCTCACTAATACATTAGTCAAGGCACGCTACTTCACTATCCGTGCCATGATTCCTAGTCGTCTGGTACTTCAAAACTCAACCATAGCTAAAGTCATCTACCGTAATAAATAACTAAATAATTATTTGTAAGATTCTAAAATCACTATTTGAAACAAATAAATAATAAAAAAGATATTTCAAAAATTTTCGGGAAGGGAAGCTACAGTACCATTTTGATTCATCGCCTTCTCCTGAAGGTGAAGTGTGTCACGACCCGCACCCGATTTAGGGTCACGAGTACATGGGTACGTCCAGCCTACGCCGCAGTGTCGGCAGTAGAACGCTGTTCTAGGTCACAACCACAACTAAACATAATATAATATACTCTCCAAACGGAGGACAATCTCAGAAGATGCAACTCAATCACATAAACTAGAGGTAGATAAATGGCACGATAAGATAGATATAAAATCCACAGAATGAGAAACAACCAGAAATAAGTTGAAGGAACACAATGTTTAATATAACCAGGTTCAAATAGTTTAAGTGCTATCAACAACAAACATAGTACAACTCAAAAATAAACAAGAACTAAAAGTCACAACCCAACAATTCTAGCAGTCTACTCCAAGCATTACTGGTCTCGTTTAGGCTAGCTGTGATCCTCCAAGCTGTCTGTAAAATTTTGTCAACGGGTCCAATCAGGACAGGAACGAGCACATATCTCCAAAATAGATCCAAAATATGGCAGGAAATATAGAACAAGTAGTAGAATAAAATACATGAAACATTGTAGAGAGATATACAAGAAGAACATGAAACTCCGTAGAGAGGGATGTATAGCACCCAGTTTCTAAAATGAGGGTAATTTTGAAATTTTATAATTATAATCATTTAATAATGATATTTAAATCATGTTATGATTTTTGGTAATTTTTAGTTAATTTAAAACTATTTAAAATCATGACTTGTGATTTTGAAGATTGACTAGTATAACCCTAGAGTTGGCTAAGCCTAGAGACTAACCATGACCATCGGAGCCTAGTCATGTGATTAGGATGACTAATTACAACTTTTTAGCCTAAGGACAGTTTGGTCATTTTGACAATTTTGTGAAATTGTAAATTATATTAATTAAATATGTGCTAGCTAATTATTTGAGACTTGACCTAGAACTTAGCCTAATCTAGGTTAGCCTTGAGTTTAGAATCTTGATTAGGGTAACCTAGCAAATGACAAGATTATTATTATCTAGATATTTCTAGGTAAGATATTTACTCTTAGGATATTTGTGAAAAAGAAGCCTCAGGACTATTGGACCAATAGGAAGACTTGGAATTTATTATACAAATCTTAGCCACACATCTAAAACCCTAACCCTAACTATTCCTACAGCCATCAAGCCCATTCCCACCCTATTTAATCACCTCTTCAAAATTCCTAGCCTCTTTTAAATACCTACTAAGAACCCTACTTGTGTTCTTGCCCAAACCTTTACCAAATCCTCATTTCTCCACTAAATTGGACCAAACGAATTGCTTTGGACTCCCCTACAGTAGTAGAGGCTAGTGGGGGCTTGCTTGCAAGGAGTGGAGCGCGTTTGGACATCGCTCGAGGAAGGCAACTTCTCATTTTGGGACTCTTTTCATTGAGGATTCACCCTCAATAGGTAAAACCCTACAAACACCTTTAAATTCCTAATTTCTTTCCATAGATGCATCCATTTAGGGTTCCCCTGGGCGTAGCCCAAATTTGGTAGGAGTTCGTGTCCATTTTGTGTCCGTATCGGACACGTATCGGTGTTTTTAAATGCGTGTTCGATGAAATATCACATGGAAATGGAATTTGGTAATTTTCAAAACTAATTACATGTATATGTAGCCTAACATGTGTATATTGCAACCCTAATCGATTGAGTCAATTTTAGTATAGTTTGGACACGGTTTTAGGGCTTGGATACGCAGTACGAGACACCGTACGGGGCTCGTACGGCTGTCCTGCTGCTCGACACTGATTGCGGACACGACACACGTCGAGATGAGGTACAACTTGACACGGGGTAGGGGCAATGTCTGACAAGGCTGCCCCAAAGTTTCGTATCGAGTCGTGTCGTGTCGAGTGAGAAATCGTGTGTGCACGGATTTTACACAGACTGTGCGTACGAGAAAATCCGCTCTGATACGCGTGTCGTGTCGCGTCCAGACACGTTATGGATGCGTTGCGACACATTGGATGGCTAGACCTATACCTAGGCTAGGTGTGGACACGAACACGTTGTGTCATGTGGCCTGTGTCATGTCCAGTTCGACTCGAACACGCCACACGAGCCTGTGCACCTGCAGTTTGCTAATACTTGTGAATTTCTAGTTTGGACACTTTGTATCCATTTTATTTGGACACGTGGACCTCCCCTGACATGCACACATGTAGAGGACACGACCTGACTCCCAGGGCTTGACACACACAACACTCGATCCCCCATTCTCTGTACATATGTACACTGTGTTCGAAACACTTGTTTTGACACAATACGACACTTGGACACTTCCTAACATGCTAGACACCTTGACACACTGACTGGACACATTAGACACTTTGGGTTTTTGATGTTTGGGTTCCAGTTAGGAAGCTTGGGTATGTATCAGTAATTAGAAGCACTGCCCTGCTCCCAGGTAGGCGCAGTACTTTCAAATCCTATATTGCATATTAGCCTACAAGTCCTATACTGTATATTAGCATTAGGACCCCTGCATTCCATCTGGCATGCCTATATTCATCTCTCATTAACATCTGAACATTCATTTCACTGCCTTCACTCTAGGTTCAGCCCACCTCTTCATGTCCAGTTCATACTTTTTTCAGTCCATTTACTTTTAAGTGACATGTGAGGCTTGAGAGAGAGGTTTAGGAAGGATAGTATGTTGTTTGGTGTGTTAGTTAAGGGATGAGTGTCTAGTAGATGTGAGTTCACTGCAGCCCTGAGTGTCACATGTGAGTGCTTGCCATACATATGTGTGTGAGTGCCAAACATAATAGGAAGTGAGGTTACATATTAGGAATCAATATTATAGTGTGAGTGATGGGGGAGCCACATACAAGTGTATGATTTTTGAGTTAAATAAATTGTATACCTATGTGAGTGTGTGTCAGTCTTGAAAGGGAAGTTGTGTGAATAAATAGGTAGGTAGATAAGTAGGTAGGGGTAGGTCTGTGTTGAGGAACATGATAGGAATGAGTGAAGAGATGAAGGAAATGGGATGAATGGATAGATGGTTTGAATAAAAGAATGAAGGGGGAGTTAACTGAAATTAGAGGAAGAAACAACAGCTACCAGCAGCAGTATAGGGGCTGCACAAGACAGCCTCACTTGGCACTTGCCACCCCTTGGCAGCCCAATTATCCCCATCCTATTGAAGGTGTATGTATAATGAGGAGTTTGAGAGAATGGTGAGATTGAGAGAGTATGACTTTGAGAGAGGGATAGATATGTGAAACTGAGAGGTTGCAGTGAGTTAGTATAGGATAGACTAAATATATAGGTAGTATACATATGAGTTTGGAAGAGGTAGTTCTCAGATTTCTGAGATTGAGTAGAGAGTGTGAGAGAGTGAGTATGTGTAGGTAAATAGATAGGAGCATACTTATATATGTATTAAGTATAGCCTTTGAGTTATTTAGTTTGTGGCATGATCTATATATCATATGGAATTTTAGTATATGTGGTTATATGGGGTAGAGTATATGGATATATGTATTTGGTTATGAGAGTATCTATGGGTCATGATGTACATGTGTAGTTTATCATACAAGTGGGTCGATACATATAGTGTTATATGTGCTAGTTAGCCTAGTAGGGATCTTAGTTGAGTTAGCCTATGGTTTAGTTGAGTTAGCCTTAGATAGAGAGACCTAGATATTGACCAATAGTCTAGTTTTGACCTCCGTTGATCAAGAGTTGACTTTTTGACCAAAGTCAACTACAAGTCAATACTTTACCTAGAATTACCCAAAATCAAACCAGAGTTGACCAGTTGACTAAAGTCAATTGTTAGTTAACATTTGCCTAGTTTGACTATAATTTGACCAAACCCTAAGCAGTTGATCCAGTTTGACCTAGACAGTTGACCAAGAGTTGACTTTGACCTAGTTAACTTAGAATCATGTAGTTTGTATTGCAGATTTCCATTATTTCAATTTGAGTACTTAAATAACATATTTACTCTAAATAGGACTCTGTGATACCGGTTCGGACATCTATTCATATCAGTTATACAGGGTGACAGGCGAGTACATTCTCTGATCGTTTCATACTTGTCAGGACTTATATTCTTGCTCTAGATTACTTTACTTGATACTGGCACGATTGTTATCACGAATTGGTACTATATGGATCTTCTTTTGCGATGTTATCTCTATTGTATTCAACAGATACATATTATGATGTGTGTTTTATGAATATATTGTATTTATTGTACACCCCTATTCATGTATACTCATTGTGCATCTTGTACTCTCATGATCACATGAGCTTTATGGAGAACTATTGTACAAGGTAGCGTAACTGGATTGGATTCTTGTGTATTGATTGGAAAGGGTGAGTAGGAAATGGTTATGTGATCAAATCCAATCTTGTACAACTATTGTATATGTCTATTGTACACTCACGTATGGTGGAGTTACCTATTGTTATTGTATAACCTAACCCGTTTACATAACCATATTGTGCTCTAAATCACTAGTACTTGCAGTTTTACTTATCTTGTATATATTTTCAGTTACAAATTCTCTCTCGTTTTTATGTACATCTTCTTACAGTTCATATATCTTACTCCTTTACATGCTTTATATTTTTCAACATGATATGAACTGCGTGAGATGTATTGTGCTCGCTCCTGTCCTGACTGGACCTGTTGAAAATATTACAGATGATGATGGTGACTGCTCTACCTTCTATGGGGCACATGAGGGTGACCTTCAGGAGCCCGATGAGCATCTAGCTCAGTAGAGGGTACCTAGTCTAGTTTAGTATTTATAGTTTTTAGTTTGTATCGGATTGTTCCGATTGTTAGTCGAGACTTAGTTATATTTCAGGACTTGTATTTATTTGTGTTGAACATCTATTTTGTGTGGTGTGATAACTCTATTTATATTCAGTTTCTTTCTTTTATCTGATTCCATATCGTGCGCTATCTTCCCTAGACTTGTGATTGAGATATAGCATTGAGATGTTATATTATACCTCCGTACGGAGATGATATATTTATATCATATTGTTGTTACATGTTAGATGTTATAGATGAACTATACAGTGTTCTACCGCCGACACTGCGGCGTAGGCTGGACGTACGACGTTCTCGTTCTTCCTCAGGGTGCGGGTCATGACACGTTTTTGTGGTGGCCCATGCAGGTCAGAGTCGTAACTAGTACGATTTTGTAGTGGTGCTCGACTTAGAATGCTGCTACGAGCCTGCTGTTAGGATATAGGATTAGGCAGTATAGTGAGTTACTCAATCACTGTTAGGACTACTTTAGAGATTCCTTGGATGACCCTTGAGAATCTCATTATGAATATCTTGAAATTCGATTCCAACAGCTTCTATTTATCTTTCTTGTTTGTTGATGAATTTGATTCTTGGTAATCAAGGTTAATTTGAAATATTCTACCAAGATGAATCGTATGGGCTAGGTCGACTTAGTTATGGAATCTAGAATCTTCTACAGTCACATTAGCAAGCATGGTGAGGACATACAGTCTGATTTAGGATATATTTCTCGGGTGTGGGAATTTAAGATTTTTGCGGCCAAGCATGCGGCAATGCGAAAATTTTAAATACCATGATTCTAGAGGTATGTACCTTAGTCGAGGACTCTGTGAATATCGTAGCCTTGCTTACTAGTATGACGAAGATTCTGATTATCATGATTTTGGACAGACGCATATGATTATCAGATTTTATTTCAAGAAGGTTTATAAAATATCATTCTACCTTTTTAATTCAGTCTTTTTCAAAAAAAAAATTGTTGTTTGTTCTGCTTCAATTAACTTAGGAGTAGGAGTAGTTTTAGTTGTTAGTATAATCCCTTGTGTAACTTCCTTTGATATAATTTTTTTCCTAAAATATAATAAATTGATGATTTGTGTTAGAACTTTTTGACTTAGAATTGATAATGTACTTCTGACCTTAGAATGGTGATCATTGTAGCTAGTTTCCAATTTCATATAAGATAATACTGCCTAACAGCCCTGATTGATTCATTATTTTTCTTATCTTCCCAGTCTGGCACTTATGACCAGAGTCTGTCCCACTCAACTTGTTCCCTTGTACTACTTTTGTATCACAACTTCTGGTCCAATTTAGGCCATTCGACCATTCCCACTTAAATTATGATTATCATATGTATATTACCGTGACTTTTAATTTAGGAGCACAAGACTAGTTGTTTTCTCAAAACCGATTTCACATGCATGACCTAAACATGACACCCTACACCTATGACCTTCGTGTCCTACTCGGACACACCATCTTATGCTTCATTTGCTTCACACGACTTTTCTGACACAAGATCCCATATTGATTTACCCCACGGAGTCGTTTTTATTTTCGACTCGAATTGGGGACAACCTTTTCAACCTAAACCTGTCGAGCCAAATTGTGGACATGACCCATTTTAAGCCTATTACCCATATTTAATTTATTGATCTTGTGTACTGCTAGAAAGAGGCTTCGACCTTATTGTTGGGGGTTTGACCTAGAAGGAGTACGACCATCTTAATTTTGAGAACAAAATTTTCTAAGGAGGGTAGACTTGTAGCACCCAGTTTCGAAAATAAGGGTAATTTTGAAATTTTGTAATTATAATCATTTAATAATGATATTTAAACCATGTTATGATTTTTGGTGATTTTTAGTTAATTTAAAACTATTTAAAACCACGACTTGTGATTTTGAAGATTGACTAGTGTAACCCTAGAGTTGGCTAGCCTAGAGACTAACCATGACCAAGGGAGCCTAGTCATGTGATTAGGATGACTAATTACAACTTTTTAGCCTAAGGATATTTTGGTCATTTTGATAATTTTGTGAAATTGTAAATTATATTAATTAAATATGTGCTAGCTAATTATTTGAGACTTGACCTAGAACTTAGCCTAATCTAGGTTAGCCTTGAGTTTAGAATCTTGATTAGGGTAACCTAGCAAATGACAAGATTATTAATATCTAAATATTTCTAGGAAAGATATTTACTCTTAGGATATTTGTGAAAAAAAGCCATAGGACTATTGGACCAATAGGACTTGGAATTTGTTGGACAAATCTTAGCCACACATCTAAAACCCTAACCCTAACTATTCCTACAGCCATCAAGCCCATTCCCTCCCTATTTAATCACCTCTTCAAAATTCCTAGCCTCTTTTAAATACCTACTAAGAACCCTACTTGTGTTCTTCCCCAAACCTTCATTAAATCCTCATTTCTCCACCAAATTGGACCAAACGAATTGCGTTGGAATCTCCTACAGTAGTAGAGGCTAGTGGAGGCTTGCTTGCAAGGAGTGGAGCGTGTTTGGACATCGCTCGAGGAAGGCAACTTCTCATTTCGGGACTCTTTTCATTGAGGATTCACCCTCAATAGGTAAAACCCTACAAACACCTCTAAATTTCCAATTTCTTTCCATAGATGCTGTCACGACCCGCACCCGGTTTTCGGATACAAGACGTGTCCAAGCCAGCCTACGTCGCAGAGTCGGCGGTAGAACGCTGTCAAGCCCGCAAGAAAATAAATGCTCAAAAATAATCTTTATTGCTCATTCACATTTCTAAATTTGTTACAACACTTACAATATTTATAATTAAAGGAAATACAATGTTTTACAATTAATGAAAATGATACATTGCTACTATTTCTAGGTTGACCTCAGCATACCCAAGCCTTCCCAATGCTAAGAGTGATCGCGGCTAAACCGAAAAAATGTTGGTTTTCAGTCAGAAATGGAACAAGTACACAAACCGACGGCAATGCGAAAATATAATAGAATTAACAAGACATGAAAATAACATATGAGATATGAAAACTGGGAGATAACTGATGACATAGCACGATAGAGAAGTAAAGGAAAAATAAAAGACATCTACCTATGTGGTGTGAAATATCTGTTTCAATATGTGAACGGCTAGAGGGTAAATCCGACACCTACACGTGTCGTGTACAGGTGCTATTGTTCACGAATAGACATCATGGGATAGTTCTGGGTAGTCCACATGTCTACTAAGATATTTCTCCTCCCGACTACTCCGTGTGATGAGCGTGTCAACAAGCAGCAAGATATATGTATAGACATGAAATGAAAAGACTACTATGAATCGGAAAGAAATCATAAAGTGCACTTGCCTGAGGTCCTTAGCTGGTGAAACCAATAACACTATACCACTCAATGAGCCACAATCAGTCAACACATGCAGAAGTCTCCAGATACTGAAATAAACAGTACCAACGTTCTCAAAATAGTCAATTTAGCTAGGATTGCTTGTCCTTAAGTCCAATTCTGAATACAGGGGTAAAACGGTAATTTTGGGTAAAAACGATGTCCGCCGTTGGACCCGCTTTGCACCGAAAATCTTGCCAGAGTTAATGGTCTCTAAAGTCGTTAAATTACATGTCAACAGGTCCAATTTTTCGATACAAACCCAACCGTATGTCCAGAGTTGGATTCCGACGGGCGGTGCACAAAATCGCCCGTTGAGTGGAACCGTGGGGCCCGCAAAATGGTGATTTTATCAACAGTCTCAGAATTGGACCAAACTTGGCATACAGGACCAAAAAAATGATACGGTCCTGTTGGCACAAGTTTCGTCTCGATCTGACAAGCGTGCACAAAGTAATTGGAAAATTTGCACAGAGGCCGATACGGTGAATTTCGACGGATACGCATCAAATTCGTCGCGCACACGCGACCAATTTGAATTCCGTCAAAGTCCACACGACTACGAAGCTGTTACGCACCTTTCGATACCTTCGGTTCGTGTCCACGTCGCCCGGTTTGGCGGGACGCACGTCGTATCGGATGGTTTTTATTGATTTTCTAGTTTCAAAAATTGATTTTTCTTGAACATTGAAGATAATTTAACAGTAATATAATAGATGAAAAATAATCTATAACTAGGGTTGTCATATCGTATATGTTGTTATCAAGCCTGTTCAAAAAGATTTTAATACAGCCGAGGGATCGGCGAAATTTTGCCTTCCAAAATTGCTGTTTGAAACAAATACGGTTCTGTTTCGGGACAGGTTTTTGATCAAATTTGTTTTGATTTATCTAACCACCTAGGGATGTAACCTACAATCTATTTGAAGAAGTTTAAAGCCTTATATATTGGGAACATACTGGAGAAGACGGAACGCAAAACGATCGCATGTGGATGGAGTAACGTCATCGCGAAGTTGCGCCTTCAACCCACGGTTGCTGCTGTCGTCCAGTGCCTCAGGCCGCGCGTGCGCGTTCCGCGACGGCTTGGCCGGCCGTCTGTGGCCGTGCGCGGCGCGTGTAGGCGGCGATGGCGCGCGCCCAGGCGATGGGGGACGGGGGTTGGCGGCGCGGGGATTAGGTTTAGAGAAGTTTCAAACTGTCGATCTCCACACATATTCGTCGAGTATATATATGCTACAGGCTCGGTTCAGCCTTCAAGTGTTGGGGAAATTGGAGTGGGCCGGGCCTGGGGGTGTTGGGCCAGGGCTCAGCTACTACTGCTGCATCCTTTTCTTTTCAATTCTTTTCCTATTTTCTATATTATCAAATATATGTATATATATATGTAATCACTTATGTATATATTACATATATACACACATTTACACACACATAATATTTATATTTATAAATATACACAATGCACATATATTTCATTTATATATAACAATCTCCAAAAGTCTAATTAAATATTTTTAATGGAAAATACCAATCTCAATTAATATATATATATATATATATATATATATATATATATATATATATATATATATATATATATATATATATATATATATATATTATAATTTCTCTCTCTCTCTCTCTATATATATATATATATATATATATATATATATATATATATATATATATATATATATATATATATATATATATATATATTATAATTTCTCTCTCTCTCTCTCTCTCTATATATATATATATATATATTATATATATATATATAAATATAAATATATATATATATATATATATATATATATATATATATATATATATATATATTATATATATATATATATATATACATTCTCCTCTTCTCTCTCTCTCTCTATATATATATTATATATATATATATATATATATTTTTTTTTTTTTTTATATGTATGTATATATATATATATATATATATATATATATATATATATATATATATATATATATATATATATATATATAAAATATATATATATATATATATATATATATATATATATATATATTATATATATATAATATATATATACATACATAATATATATATATGATACATATATACATTTCTCTCTCTCTCTCTCTCTCTCTCTCTCTCTCTCTCTCTCTATATATATATATATAATATATATATATATATATATATATCTATATATATATATATATATATATATATATATATATATATATATATATATATATATATATATATATTATTTAGCCTATTACATGTATTTCCTATGAATACATTTCCACACACACACACACATATATATATATATATATATATATATATATATATATATATATATATATATATGTATATATATATATATATATATATATATATATATATATATAAAATATATATATATATATATATATATATATATATATATATTTCTATTATCAGTCTAGAGCTTTATTTATATAAATATAAATATGAATATATATAGATATATAACATTTATTCGACAACCAATAATAATAAAATAATATTATATATATAACAACCTCAAATAAGATAATAAAAATATAACGAAATTTAATAAGACAATAATGGTGTATATATACCATTATGCGCAGCCTAATAATTCCAAGATGCACAAACCCAATTTATACAAAATGTCATTGAATGCCAACTAATAATAATATTTATAAAATCTAAAAATCACCATTTAAATAAAATAAATAATAATAAAAATATTTTAAAAATTTTGGGAAGGGGAGCTACAAATCTACCCACCTTAAAAATAATTTCGTCCTCGAAATTCTAATCCATAACTATTCTTAAAATTTTAAATCTACCATTACCTTAATCTCCTCAATTTAATTCCTCACAATATTTTATAACCCTTTCTAGCCATTCTTTAACTCTGAATACTTGAGGACTGCTACCCACCTTTGGTCACACTACTCCATCAAATCTCTTATCGCTAAAACTTTATAATCTTCCAACTAATTGCTAAAATTTCTACCAATACATATCTACCGCATAAGGCACCTATATCCTCTCCTGTCTATCAGGCAACCTGTCACCCTCAAAAATCGCGTTACATATTTTCATATACGTGTACATATTTCGGGTCCGTATTTTTATTAGTCATGGTTAGCTAGTCATGATTTTATTTTTAGCATGTTGCATTGGTATGGTTATTTTGGCATTTCTTTGGTTATGACTTAGCTTGGTTCGGTTTAGCTTGGTTTGGTTTGCTTTTGGGTTCATCATGAACCAAAAGAAAACCCCTACCTACCACCACCATCATCATTTAAAATCTAACCCCCTTTCTCTCTCATCTTTACTTTCATTTATTTCTTCATCTTCTTCCTCTTAACTTCTCCACCTACCAAGAGAAGCTTAGACAAGTGCAACTTATTTCATGGAGAAACTCCATTTTTGTTGTTCTATTGTCTTCCTCGCGAGATTCTAAGATACTTTAGAACTTGGCATTTTCCATTTTGATGGATATTTTCTTATAGATCTAAGTTTATATTATTTTCGGTTTTTTTTGGGTTTTGATCTATTAAACTTCATTATTTTCATGTTTTGATTGTTTCATGTTGTAGAGAATTCGATTTTACCCAAAATAGACCTTTGAAAAGTTGGATTTTGACTTGTTTTGAGGAAGTTATGGCCAAAAGCATTTTTGGCCATTTCTATGTTCATCTGTGCTGATTTTGGCAGGGACGATGAATAGTGTCACATAGTGTCCAGCCGCATAAGGGTGCTGCATAGTGCCGCATAGTGCCTAGCCGCATAAGGGTGCTGCATAGTACCGTATAGTGCCCAGCCGCATAAGGGTGCTGTATAGTGCCGTATAGTGCCCAGCCGCATAAGGGTGCTGCATAGTGCCGCATAGTGCCCAGCCGCATAAGGGTACTGCATAGTACCGTATAGTGTCCAGCCGCAAAAGGGTGCTGCATAGTACCGTATAGTGTCCAGCCGCATAAGGGTGCTGCATAGTGCCGCATAGTATCCAGCCGCATATGGGAGTACGCATAGTGCTGAATAGTGTCGCATAGTGCCTATTTTGGCAGTTTTTGACTATTTTAAGTCCTATTTGGCTGAATTGTGGCCAGAATTTCTTCCAACTCCCAACATAAAAGTTGTAGATCTTTTCCTTGCCTTCAAGAATATGTTATTAGTTATTTTATGCAAGTTTTTCTCATTCATGATAATGTAAGAATAGAACACGATAGTGGCCCGCCGTGGCGCACTTTTGACAAGTAAACTGACATGATATATCCTGACATGCTGTTACGACAACTAGTCTAACATGACAAGTATGAAAGACATGGACACCGTGGGCGATTGTGTTTGTATAAATAAACCAATACTGTCTTGCATCATGTCTAGGATAGGGATCCCTGAGTACCACGGTCAGGGATACCTACTGCAATTGACTAAGGCTAATAAACTAGAATAATTCAGTAAACATGAAAAGATTTTCCAGCTACAGGCAATCCCGTTATCTGGGCGCACTAAGTGGACTTGTAGCCTACCGACGAGTAGGGCACATTTCCAGCACACTGTCATGTGTTGCATCCTTCGTAAACGGACATTCGACCTGGATAACCGGATGGTCTGCAGGGCTTATGGATGTTGGAATAATCTCATTGCATCTTGCTAGTAAGTAGGCCTGTGATAATCCTAGTTAGTTAAAAGTATCAATCCGTACTCTTGATTGGCCGTGATTGATTGGATGGAGTTTATTACAGCTTAGTCTTATCCTGATCCTGTGTAAGATTGTGACATGACATAATTATTGATGCTTGCCTTAGCAATAACGATCAGGGGTCCAGTTCTGTTCAGGCGAAGGGTTACAACCCCGGTCCTTGTTTGGTTTAAGGGTTGTAACCTGGCTCCCGGAGCAATTCTGTATCCTTTCTTCGTTATTGTCTTATTGTAACCCCATGCCATATTCGTCATATTTTACCTTACTTTAATACTATGATTAATTATGCTGGCCTTAGCAATAAAGATCAGAGGTCCAGTTCTGTTCAGGCGAAGGGTTACAACCCCGGTCCTTGTTTATTTTAAGGGTTGTAACCTGGCTCCCGGAGCAGTTCTGTATTCTCTCTTCGTTTATTGTCTTCACTGTACCAATAGTATTTGAGACGGATTTCTATTCAGGTGAAGGGCTGCAACCCCGGTCCTTGTTTGGTTTAAGAGTTGTGACCTGGCTACTTGAATGGTTTCCTCGTATTCAGTTTACTGTTGTTATCTATATTATTACCAGTTCTTTATTTATTATCTTTAATATTCTATTATGATATGCTGATTTTAGTTCCTAAGTGAAGCCTCATTTATGGCACTTGCTCTTTCTGGGGTCTGACTCAGCTGGTTTTGTATGGCCAGATATCAGAGCAGCACCAGAGGATCCACCTATCTTCCAGCCATATGGTGACCACCAAGCGTAACCCTGGCAACGAGTGGGTTTCTTTTTGTCCTTCCACTTTATTGTAAAAATTATTCTTTTGAGGCGTTTAGCCGACGAGCACGTGTTAGCTCGTATTGTACCTTTATTTACTGTCTGTCTACGGGCTGTAACATGATTGACAGATCCTAGGGTTGATCATGTATGACTAAACTCTTGCTAGTCTTGACATTTTGTACGACTAGCTTCATGATCATCCAATATGTAATGTATGGGATGCCTTACTATTGTATATTTGGTGTTCTGACATCTTGTAACTGTTATTACATTTGCTTGAGATTGAGACAATAGGCTTGTTCTTGACCATAGGAGACTGTTGGCTTGTAGTTAAACCCTCATGTATCTAGACAGCCGTGACCGTATAACGAGATGGGTTGTACTTCAATATACGTAGCTGGCTATGTACGCCCTCGCTCTCCAGTATTCTGGTTCTGGGGCGTTACATGGTTTTAGTGGTGGCCCATGCAGGTCTTGAAAATCAAGATATGTGAGGGTTTACCGAATAGATGTCTCAATCAGTACTCGTCCTTGATCTCTGTTCGTATCTTCTGAATCCCTGTAATCTTGACCTGATCACATACTTGTATCTTTGATCTGTCCTGGTCCTTCCTCATTGTTTCCTATGTCGTCTTATTCAGCGGTATTATTCCTGGACCTGCCGATCAGCAAGGCGGAGCACCTCCCGCGGACCAGCAACAACCTGGGGATCAAGCCCAGCATTCAGGAGTAGCCTCCAGAGTCATGCCTACTGGAGGAGAGCCACCAGTTCAGCCCGTCCAGCCTGCAGAGCCTGATGATGGCACTTTGGTGGGTCTCATCAGGTCACTATTAGCCTCCCAGGATCGTCGCGGAGATGCCTTGTACCAGGCGGTGGCAGACGCTTTGACCAGAGGAGGTCATCAGGGTAACAGTGCGGTCAACATCTTCAAGCGCTTGAACCCTTCCTTCTTCGACGGCTGTGAAGATGCGATCGCTGCAGATGCTTGGCTTCCGGACGCAGAGATGATTCTAGAAGCAACCAGAACTCCAGAGAACGAGAAGGTGGCCGTTGTGCGCCTGCAGTTACTAGATTTTACCCGCAGCTGGTGGACAGTGCAGGCCGATGGATTAGTGGCCCCTATTTCATTGGCAGTATTCAGGAAGAGATTCTAGACTAAGTACTTCGATGCTGTTCCTCGGTACGATCTACAGACGAGGTTCACCAATCTGAAGCAGATGGGCAGGACGGTCGATGGATATGCGGCCGAGTTCTCTAGGCTTAGTCGGTTTGCTCCCACCTTGGTGGCGACCGAGTTCGATAGAGCCCAGCGGTTCCAGCAGGGGCTCTACCTAGAGATTTTATTGGCGGTAGAGCAGTTTGAGCATCAAACTTTTGATGCAGTGTTGACAGCAGCCCGGAGGCATGAGTATACCTCCCAGAGGATCGTGGATAGGACCGGAGGTCGGAAGCGATCTCACGGCCAGATGAATCAGTCATCAGCACCAGCCCCAGTAGCCAGGGCTTTGACCATTGGAGCTCCAAGGCGGGCGGCCTCAGTGACGTCGGTTCAGCATTCCACCCCGATGCACCCTCAGCAGCAGAAGCAGAAGTAGTCTTCCGCAGTGGAATGTTCACACTGTGGAAAGCCAGGGCATGTGGTGTCAGAGTATCGCAGAGCATAGAGTTTGTGCTTGGTTTGTGGTGCCCCAGACCACAGGGTTGGGAACTGCCCGAACAGGGGGAGTTCCTCAGCTTTCTCTAGTCGTTCCGTTAGAGGACCAGCACCAATCCAGCAGCAGCAGTACCTGTTCCAAAGATCATTGCCGACGCAGGCCCAGGCATTCCAGCAGCAGAGACCGCAGCAGTATGCCCAAGCCTAAGCCCTGATCCAGAGCAGGCAGAGGAATTTTTAGCAGAGGGGACCCGCACCCAGAGGACATAGTCAAGTGCTAGCTTTGACCATGGGAGAGAAAGGAGTAGCACCAGGTGAAGTGGTGGCAGGTACTATTATCGTCAACACCTTTTCAGCTTCAGTATTATTTGATTCTGGTGCCTCGTATTCATTTATGTCTGCACGATTTGCGACATGGGTAGGATTGGAGCCCGAGTCATTATCAGTAAGGCTCAATATACTTACTGGTAACGGACTTGTGGGAGTAGATAGAGTATTTTTCTCGTGTCGGATCGTAGTTAGCGGTAGAGAATTTCCCGCTAGATTGATAGAGTTTTCGATGGCCGATTATGATGTAGTCTTAGGGATGGATTGGTTGAGGGACCAGTATGCTAGAATAGACTGCCACATTGGCAGGGTTATTTTTAGCATTCCAGGCGAGCCGGAGTTTTTCTTCACTCGAGGTGAAGTTGAATCTTCTTCTCCAGTATTACGGATGGCAGTAGCAGTAGAACAGTTACCTCAGATAGTCGAAGAGTTTCCAGATGTTTTCCCAGAAGAGCTTCCAGGGATGCCGCCAGAGCGAGAGATCGAGTTCATCATCGACTTGATTCCAGAAACAGCCCCAGTATCAGAAAGAGTCTACAGGATGGCGCCGTCAGAGCTAGAGATATTGTACAAGATGATTGAAGAACTTAGAACCAAGGGATTCATTCGTGCCAGTGGATCGCCTTGGGAAGCCCCGATGCTTCTTGTGAAAAAGAAGGATGGTACATCCAGATTATGTGTAGATTATCGTACCTTGAACTCAGTGACAATCAAGAATAGATACCCTCTCCCGAGGATAGATGACTTATTTGATCAACACAAAGGGGCGTCAGTATTTTCGAAGATTGACTTGCTGTCAGGATACCACCAGATCAGAGTCAGAGAGCAGGACATCCCGAAGACAGCATTCAGATCGAGGTATGGGCATTGGGAGTTCCTTGTAATGCCATTTGGAGCAACCAATGCGCCGGCAGTATTCATGGACCTCATGAATCGTATCTTTATGCCTTATTTGGATCAGTTCGTGATTGTGTTCCTGGACGTCGACATCCTAGTCTACAGCAAGAGTGAAGCGGAGCATGAGCAACATCTCTGAGTTATCCTCCAGATTCTCAGAGAGCACCAGTTTTATGCCAAGCTCAGTAAATGCGAGTTCTGGCTCGATCGCATTTCGTACTTGGGTCATATCATCACCCGAGGCGGAGTGGAAGTGGATCCCCAGAAGATCATGGCCATTGAAACGTGGCCGGTACCTAGCACAGTGGCAGAAGTCCGTAGTTTTCTTGGATTGGCCGGTTACTACCGGCGATTTATTTTAGACTTTGCTCGAATTTTAGCGCCATTGACCCAGTTAACCCGCAAGGATGTGCAGTTTGCTTGGACAGCAGAGTACCAGGATTCTTTTGAGAGGTTGAAGCGAGACTTGATGACGGCTCCTTTTCTCACGCTTCCAGATGGAAGCGGAGGATTCTCAGTGTATTATGATACTTCGGACAGAGGTTTAGGATGTGTTCTGATGCAGCATGGAAAGGTAATAGCTTATGCGTCACGACAACTTCGTGATCATGAGAGGAATTACCCAACCCATGACTTGGAGCTAGCAGCAGTAGTATTTGTACTTAAGCTTTGGAGGCACTACTTATATGGAGATAGGGTGGAGATTTTCACCGACCACAAGAGCCTGAAGTATGTGCTCACCCAGAAGGATCTCAACATGCGTCAGAGGAGATGGCTAGAGCTGTTTGTGGATTATGACATCAACTTATAGTATCATCCTGGGAAGGCCAACGTTGTTGCAGATGCATTGAGCAGGAGAGTTGAAGTTTATTTTCTCACAGCACAGCCGGAATTATTAGCCGATCTTCAGAAGATAGGAATATAAGTTGTCCTTCCTACCAATGTGGCATTGATGGCCAGCATGCAGGTTCAGTCCAGTATAGTCGAGAGGATCCGGATGGCGCAGTCGACAGATTCCAAGCTTCAGCGACTCAGAGCAGAGTGTGAGGCAGGACGAAGACCAGAGTTATGTATCCATGAAGACGGTACACTTCGACATGGTACGCATTTTTGTGTACCCAGTGGAGATATCAGACAGAAGATCATGGCAGAGGCCCACAGTTCGCAGTATTTCATTCATCCCGGTGGCACAAAGATGTACCGTGATATCCGCCAGCACTTTTGGTGGAATGGCATGAAGAGGAAGATAGCCCGATTTGTCTCTCGTTGTTTAGTCTGCCAACAAATTAAGGCTGAACACCAGAGACCAGCTGGACTACTTCAACCATTGCCAATTCCCGAGTGGAAATGAGAGCATATAACCATAGATTTTGTGACTGGATTGCCTAGATCCTCGGCTGGCAGAGACGCTATTTGGGTTGTCATAGACAGGCTCACGAAGGTGGCTCACTTTCTCCCGTTCAGAGTTGGTCAGTCGACGGCTCAGCTAGCGGAGATGTATCTCCGACAGATTGTCAGATTGCACGGTGTACCAGTCAGTATCACCTCGGATAGATATTCCAGATTTATGTCGCACTTTTGGCGTAGCTTGCAAGAGAGTTTGGGGACTCACCTCCAGTTCAGCTCAGCGTATTACCCACAGACAGATGGTCAGTCAGAGCGTACCATACAAACCTTGGAAGACATACTGAGATCTTGTACACTCGACTTTGATGGTTCGTGGGAAGATCACATGCACCTGGTAGAGTTCTCGTACAATAATAGTTTCCAAGCTAGTATCCAGATGGCACCGTTCGAGGTATTATATGGTAGGAAGTGCCAATCCCCGCTAGCATGGGACGATATCGGGGAGAGGCAGATGCTCGGTCCAGAAATGATTGCTCAGACCGTTGAGGTGGTCAGGAGAGTCAGAGATCATCTTCGAGTTGCCCAAGATCGCCAACGTCATTGGGCCGATTCTCATCGACACCCTCTTGAGTTTTCTGTCGGCGACCATGTATTCCTGAGGATTTTGCCTAACCGTGGCGTCATTCATTTCGACGTACGGGGAAATCTTAGTCCTAGGTATATATGGCCATTTGACATTCTGAAGCGAGTAGGAGATGTATCCTATCGTCTCGCTCTTCTACCATCGCTACGTGAGGTGCATGACGTATTCCATGTATCCCAACTGCGACGGTATATCCCGGACCCGAGCCACATCCTGGATCATTCGGAATTGGTTGTTGGTACCAACCTTTCGTATGAGGAGAGGCCCGTGTCTATATTAGACCGAAGAGAGAAGACACTCAAGAACAAGACTATCAAGTTAGTCCGAGTTGCTTGGGGTCATCACTCTTTGGGTGAGTCAACGTGGCAGCGTGAGGATGTTATCCGATCACGATATCCCGACCTGTTTGACTCGTGAGGTATAATATCTTTCTTATGTCTTACACTTCGAATCCTTGCTTGCATATTTGATTGCTTGGTTGATTGCTTAGCTGTAGATTGCATCCGATAGTGTAACCTATCCCAACACCTCTAGCCTCTTTAATTAAATTTCGAAGACGAAATTCTGTTAAGGGGGATAGAGTTGTTACCCTCGAAATTTGTGTTACGTATTTTTATATACGTGTACATATTTCGGGTCCGTATTTTTATTAGTCATGGTTAGCTAGTCATGATTTTATTTGTAGCATGTTGCATTGGCATGGTTATTTTGGTATTTTATTGGTTATGGCTTAGCTTGGTTTGGTTTAGCTTGGTTTGATTTGCTTTTGGGTTCATCATGAACCAAAAGAAAACCCCTACCTACCACCACCATCATCATTTAAAACCCAACCCCCTCTCTCTCTCATCTTTACTTTCATTTATTTCTTCATCTTCTTCCTCTTAACTTCTCCACCTACCAAGAGAAGCTTAGGCAAGTGCAAATTGTTCATGGAGAAACTCCATTTTTGTTGTTCTATTGTCTTCCTCACGAGATTCTAAGATACTTTAGAACTTGGCATTTTCCATTTTGATAGATATTTTCTTATAGATCTAAGTTTATATTATTTTCGGTTTTCTTGGATTTTGATCTATTAAACTTTATTATTTTTATGTTTTGATTGTTCTATGTTGTAGAGAATTCGATTTTACCCAAAATAGACCTTTGAAAAGTTGGATTTCGACTTGTTTTGAGGAAGTTATGGCCAAAAGCATTTTGGCCATTTTTATGTTCATCTGTACTGATTTTGGCAGGGACGATGAATAGTGCCACATAGTGCCAGCCGCATACGGGTGCTGTATAGTGCCGCATAGTGCCCAGCCGCATAAGGGTGCTGCATAGTGCCGCATAGTGTCCAGCCGTATAAGGGTGCTGCATAGTGCCACATAGTACCCAGCCGTATAAGGGTGCTGTATAGTGCCACATAGTGCCAAGCCGCATAAGGGTGCAGCATAGTACCGTATGGTGCCCAGCCGCATAAGGGTGCTGCATAGTACCGCATAGTGTCCAGCCGCATAAGGGTGCTGTATAGTGCCCAACCGCATAAGGGTACTGCATAGTGCCGCATAGTGTCCAGCCGCATAAGGGTACCGCATAGTGCCGCATAGTGTCCAGCCGCATATGGGTGCTGTATAGTGTCGCATAGTATCCAACCGCATATGGGAGTGCCGTATAGTGCTGAATAGTGCCGCATAGTGCCTATTTTGGCTGTTTTTGGCTATTTTAAGTCCTATTTGGCTGAATTGTGGCCAGAATTTCTTCCAACTCCCAGCATAAAAGTTGTAGATCTTTTTCTTGGCTTTAAGAATATGTTATTAGTTATTTTATGCAAGTTTTTCTCATTTATAATAATGTAAGAATAGAACACGATAGTGGCCCGCCGTGGTATACTTTTGACAAGTAAACTGACATGATATATCCTAACATGCTGTTACGACAGCTAGTCTGACATGACAAGTATGAAAGACCTGGATACCGTGGGCGATTGTGTTTGTACAAATAAACCAATACTGTCTTGCATCATATCTAGGATAGGGATTCCTAAGTACCACGGTCAGGGATACCTACTGCAATTGACTAAGGCTAATAAACTAGAATAATTCAGTAGACATGAAGAGATTTTCCAGCTACAGGCAATTCCGTTATCTGGACGCACTAAGTGAACTTGTAGCCTACCGACGAGTAGGACACATTTCCAGCACACTGTCACATGTTGTATCCTTCATAAACGGACATTCGACCTGGATAACCGGATGGTCTGCAGGGCTTGTGGCTGTTGGGATAATCTCATTGCATCTTGCTAATAACTAGGCCTGTGATAACCTTAGTTAGTTAAAAGTATCAAGTCGTACTCTTGATTGGCCATGATTGATTGGATGGAGTTTATTCCAGCTTAGTCTTATCCTGATCCTGTACAAGATTGTGACATGACATGATTATTGATGCTTGTCTTAGCAATAACGATCAGGGGTCCAGTTCTGTTCAGGCGAAGAATTACAACCCCGGTCCTTGTTTGGTTTAAGGGTTGTAACTGGCTCCCAGAGCAGTTCTGTGTCCTCTCTTCGTTATTGTCTTATTGCAACCCCATGCTATGATCGTCTTGTTTTACCTTACTTTAATACCATGATTAATTATGCTGGCCTTAGCAATAAAGATCAGGGGTCTAGTTCTGTTCAGGCGAAGGGTTACAACCCCGGTCCTTGTTTGGTTTAAGGATTGTAACCTGGCTTCCGGAGCAGTTCTGTGTCCTCTCTTCGTTTATTGTCTTCACTGTACCAATAGTATTTGAGACGGATTTCTATTCAGGTGAAGGGCTGCAACCCCGGTCCTTGTTTGGTTTAAGGGTTGTGACCTGGCTACTTGAATGGTTTCCTCATACTCAGTTTACTGTTGTTATCTCTATTATTATCAGTTCTTTATTTATTATCTTTAATATTCTATTATGATATGCTGGTTTTAGTTCATAAGTGAAGGCTCCTTTGTGGCACTTGCTCTTTCTGGGGTCTGATCCAGCTGGTTTTGTGTGGCCAGATATCGGAGCAGCACCAAAGGATCCACCTGTCTTCCAGCCAGATGGTGACCACCAAGCGTGACCCTGGCAACGAGTGGGTTTCTTTTTGTCCTCCCACTTAATTATAAAAATTATTCTTTGAGGCGTTTAGCCGGCGAGCACGTGTTAGCTCGTATTGTACCTTTATTTACTGTCTGCCTACGGGCTGTAACTTGATTGATAGATCCTAGGGTTGATCATGTATGACTGAACTCTTGCTAGTCTTGACATTTTGTATGACTAGCTTCATGATCATCCAATATGTAATGTATGGGACGCCGTACTATTATATATTTGGTGTTCTGACATCTTGTAACTGTTATTACATTTGCTTGAGATTGAGACAATAGACTTATTTTTGACCATAGGAGACTGTTGACTTGTAGTTAAACCCTCATGTATCTAGACAGCCGTGACCGTATAGCGAGGTGGGTTGCACTTCAATATACGTAGCTGGCTATGTATGCCCCCGCTCTCCAGTATTCTGGTTCTAGGACGTTACACAACCAAAAATCTTAACAAGCAAATTTACACATGTAGCTATGCATATTGATAAATTCTAATACGTCTGACCATTCATCGCTCTGCACGAGGAAGGGCAGGATGATAAGAAGAATAATCGGGGGCAATATGAAGTTTCAAGAACGGTAGAGAGTATCCAATAATTCAGATAGGAAGAAGTTTACGAACCATTGAGTTATTTGCTAGATTGGGCTACTCTAGTCTAGTCACCACTACTAAATCGAAGAACCCTTCGTTTCTTAGAGGGTCTTGAAATCCATGCAATACGAAAATTCCGTTTCTCGAAATTCCAAACAAGGTTCTATAATAGAACGGGATTTGAGAAATCAAGATTGTGATCTTTTCCGTGGTTGTTTAAACACATGAGCAAGGAATATAAACGCAATACAAGACCGTATCGCGACTTCCTGGTAGATGAAATAAGGGTTACAAATGACTACATGTTTTAAGAGGTGGAGGCTTCATAATAGGTACAGGGACCTATTTCAAATAGTTCGATTTTCTAGTCCAAATATGGTGGTATGTCTGGATGTGTCTTACTAGGTCTTAATGAGTTCCCTATCTGGCATCAATCGTTGGTTGGATGAACCTTGGATCTCAATCTATATGGACTGAACAAGATCCCAAGATAAAATTATGTCTACTAGGTTAGGGTAACCTAGAATAGGCTTTAACTCAAGTGGTTGAGCTAGTTGTCAGTCAGGTTGGTTAGCTAGGTTCCTAAAGTCCAAAATGTGCCTTCAGTGACTTTTTTGTTTAAGTAGCACTTGAGGCCTCGGTTGGGTGGCACACTAGTGGCATGTGCGTAGTGGGCTTCGAGTAGATCACAACCATATATTGGGTCAAATGAATTGAGTCGGGGTTGAGGCTCTAATGGAAGTCGAGAGGTGTACCGGTATTACGGTAAGGGTTATGGCTAAACCTTTTAACCTGAAAGTCGTACCACAAAAATAGGGTACAAGTGGACGTGTTTGAGTGGGACATGATATACCTAGATGAAGGTGGACTCGTATAGATCTTGCATGTAAAATCTGTTGGAAGGTAACAGTTGGTCTCGTGCTCCAAATATTAATGACACGGTCGGGGACACAAAATGATCTAAATGAAAAGTGGGAGTCCATGGGGCACTAATTATCAACATAATGGAAAGTTATCCTAATCAATCGGTAGTCTTCGTACATCCTAAAATTTTTAGAAAGCTTACAGTCTACCCACCTTAGAAGCTAGGACATGGTTTTAGGAATGATGAGGTTGGAAGGATTTCAAAGCTCGGATATTGTACCTCAACTCTTGTTAATAAAGAATAAGGCACGACATACGGAATACGGTAGGTTAAGTCGAGTGAAGGGTCGTTCCTTACTAAATGGAAAACGAGTGTGTACAATGACACCTGGTAGATAAAATAGCATGATCTATCCGTCCCTAGTGTACAAGAGTTATTGACGGGGTAACCAGCTCTAAGGCACATTGTACGAAAAGATTTCTAACAACTGGGTCGTAAATTTCTGTTGGGATCAAACCTGCCAGACTATTGTCATAAGGGTTCTAGTTGAAGCAAGCTTCAAACAAATGATTAGAGGCTCACAACATTTGGTCTCTGGGGAATAGGTAGCCTCCTAGGTTGGCATTTGATCTAGGAAAGATCCTAATTATTCTCTGACTCCAATGACTAGAAGATCAAGATAGTAGGTTTAGTGTCGAAGGGAGGACGAGTAACTCAAGGCAAGGTTCCAATCACAGGGCTGGCCGATGGTAGCTACACTTGCGTATACAACTATCATAGCCATGGGGAATACTCTGTATCTACCTATCAATTATGAGCTTTCGTCTTTCCAATCAGTGAAAGACAAAAACAATGAAGAGTTCAAGAGAGATGTTACCGAATAAAATTACGTGATTCAAAGGCGAATGTATGATTCAAGAGGAGTTGTCAAAGCAGTCGCGGA